>CM031952.1:12203580-12343580 GCA_018749465.1 Paracanthobrama guichenoti | reverse complement strand
GCCTTCGAGATGCCCCAGAAAAGAGTTTAAAGCGCCAAATCAGATTCATTTCACCTAAATGATGAGATGAATCCTGTATTTTAGAGGATATGTGTGTGTAACGGTGACGTTTTCTGTGCAGGTTTTATGCATTTCATTATGGTGTTGCATTGAAATAAAGACTCTCTCATTAAAATATGTGTGGAAGTTTCAAATTTCAATATTTTATTCAGAATACAACATAGATGACATATCAAATGTTTAAACTGAGAAAATGTATAATTTTAAGGGAAAAAGAAGTTGATTTTAAATTTCATGGCATCAACGCATCTCAAAAGAGTTGGGACAAGGCCATGTTTCCCACTGTGTGGCATCCCCTCTTCTTTTTCTAACAGTCTGCAAACGTCTGGGGACTGAGGAGACAAGCTGCTCAAGTTTAGGAATAGGAATGTTGTCCCATTGTCTAATACAGGCTTCTAGTTGCTCAACTGTCTTAGGTCTTCTTTGTGGCATCTTCCTCTTTATGATGCTCAAATGTTTTCTATGGGTGAAAGATCTGGACTGCAGGCTGGCCATTTCAGTACCCGGATCCTTCTTCTACGCAGCCATGATGTTGTAATTGATGCAGTATGTGGTCTGGCATTGTCATGTTGGAAAATGCAAGGTCTTCCCTGAAAGAGACGACGTCTGGATGGGAGCAGATGTTGTTCTAGAACTTGGATATCCCTTTCAGCATTGATGGTGCCTTTCCAGATGTGTAAGCTGCCCATGCCACACGCACTCATGAACCCCATCCCATCAGAGATGCAGGCTTCTGAACTGAGCGCTGAGAACAACTTGGGTTGTCCTTGTCCTCTTTAGTCCGGATGACATGCCATCCCAGTTTTCCAAAAAGAACTTCAAATTTTGACCACAGAACAGTTTTCCACTTTGCCACAGTCCATTTTAAATGAGCCTTGGCCCAGAGAAAACGCCTGCGCTTCTGGATCATGTTTAGATATGGCTTCTTTTTTGACCTATAGAGTTTTAGCCGGCAACGGCGAATGGCACGGTGGATTGTGTTCCCGACAATGTTGTCTGGAAGTATTCCTGAGCCCATGTTGTGATGTCCATTACAGTAGCATTCCTGTATGTGATGCAGTGCCGTCTAAGGGCCGGAGATCACGGGCATCCAGTATGGTTTTCCGCCTTGACCATACGCACAGAGATTGTTCCAGATTCTCTGAATCTCTGGATGATATTATGCACTGTAGATGATGAGAACTTCAAACTCTTTGCAGTGTTTCTCTGAGAAACTCCTTTCTGATATTGCTCCAGTATTTTTGGCCGCAGCATTGGGGGAATTGGTGATCCTCTGCCCATCTTGACTTCTGAGAGACACTGCCACTCTGAGAGGCTCTTTTTATACCCAATCGTGTTGCCAGTTGACCTAATAAGTTGCAAATTGGTCCTCCAGCTGTTCCTTATATGTACATTTAACTTTTCCGGCCTCTTATTGCTACCTGTCCCAACTTTTTTGGAATGTGTAGCTCTCATGAAATCCAAAATGAGCCAATATTTGGCATGACATTTCAAAATGTCTCACTTTCAACATTTGATATGTTATCTGTATTCTATTGGGAATAAAATATAAGTTTATGAGATTTGTAAATTTTTGCATTCCTTTTTTATTCACAATTTGTACAGTGTCCCAACTTTTTTGGAATCGGGTTTGTAAAAAAGTTATTCTAGATGGATCCTTTAAATTTAGTCATACTGTAGCCGCAGCTACATTCAGCAAATAACTGCATGGCGTTCACCGGCCTAATTGCCCATAATAATACAGTGACTCGAATTGCGAGTTGTTGACTCAATTTATTTGACTGGGGTTGATGGGAGACACTGCAGACAGGCCCTCAGCATGGAGCAGGCATGCGGTGTGTAGTAATGGAGCAGAACGGAGCTGTGTAAAACAGAAAGCTCCCTTATAAACTTTCTGGAGAGACGCTTTTAGCCTAAGCGCCGCAGCTTAAATGCGATTAAGGTTGACGAAAATATGATTTCAGACGGGGGTCTCACCACTGAAGAGTGTCTCTTTCAGCTGCTGAAAATAAACTGAGCCATAATCAGATTTCAGCTGTAATTAACATTATGCAGCGGTTGAACCCACTGAATCCTATTTTGCACAAAATGTGCCATTTAAAGGCTGCAGAGAGGTCTTTGAGGAGGAGTGATTCGTGGGCCATGTTGAAAGACCCGAAACACACGATGACCTCACTGAAGATGTGTCCCGGCGCATCCTAGGATGTACCTTTAATCATTATTAAAAGAGCCGAACTCCAGCTTTCTTTGGCATGTCGCTCTGTTTTACTTGGTGTGGGCCCGGGTGTGTGTAAGAGAACACCTGAAACACATAATGTGCACCAAGCTTCCCACAAACATGGGCCAAACTAAAGATCCAGTCTCTAAATCTTTAATTTTTCAGGAAAGTGACGTGAATTTTTGATTTCTGCTATATGCTAATGTACAGTCAGCTGGGGCCTCATTTATAAAACTTTACGTAGATTTCATCCTAAAAGTGTGGGTATGCCCAAAAACTAGATTTTGCGGTTTTAGATTTATAAATCCATGTGTGCGCCAGAACCTGTGCAAAATTCCCTTTATAAAACCTAGTCAGTGGAAGATGTGCGTAATGCATCTCGACCCTATCTCCTCCCTGAAATTACCATATATGAAGCTTACAATGCCTAATTTTACTAGGAATATCTTCATCTGCATATAATTTGCATATGCATGTTCATCCACTTGATACCATGTTCAACGGTACAAGACATCAGGAAAACATGAGCTACAGGTGTGCTGTCACATTGCTAAAAATCATTGCCTTGTTTTTGAATAAATAAATCAAAATAGTATAAAATACATTTCAGAGAAAGTTTTTCTCAATCTTATTCCACTGGCCAAATAGTATTTTTAATTGCTTTATATTTTTAATGGGAACAGATAGGCCTTATTGCGCTCATTGATCATCTAAATATTTTCTCGGACCATGAGTTCTGCTATTATCGTACAAGCAATCTTCACAGTCGTTAAAACATTAAAACACAGCATGCCACAGGAAAAGTGTTCAAAAGCATCGCATCCACTACAAATATTTCTATTTATTAGAATATAAAAATGTTGTAACTTCTGGATAATGATTTCATGTAATTTAAGTGCTTAACATTAATGATGATGGCATATTTAATCTAAATATGTATTCTGACTTTATATCACTCAATTCTGACTTTATATCACTCAATTCTGACTTTATTTCACTCAATTCTGACTTTATATCTCAATTCTGACTTTATATCTCTCAATTCCGACTTTATATCTCTCAATTCTGACTTTATATCTCCAATTCTGACTTTATATCTCAATTCTGACTTTATATCACTCAATTCTGACTTTATATCTCTCAATTCTGACTTTATATCTCTCAATTCTGACTTTATATCACTCAATTCTGACTTTATATCACTCAATTCGACTTTATATCTCAATTCTGACTTTATATCTCTAAATTCTGACTTTATATCTCTCAATTCTGACTTTATATCTCAATTCTGACTTTATATCACTCAATTCTGACTATATCTCTCAATTCTGACTTTATATCACTCAATTCTGACTTTATATCACTCAATTCTGACTATATCTCTCAATTCTGACTTTATATCACTCAATTCTGACTTTATATCACTAAATTCTGACTTTATATCTCTCAATTCTGACTTTATATCTCTAAATTCTGACTTTATATCTCTCAATTCTGACTTTATATCACTCAATTCTGACTTTATATCACTCAATTCTGACTTTATATCACTCAATTCTGACTTTATTTCACTCAATTCTGACTTTATATCTCAATTCTGACTTTATATCACTCAATTCTGACTTTATATCTCAATTCTGACTTTATATATCTCAATTCTGACTTTATATCTCTCAATTCTGACTTTATATCATTCAATTCTGACTTTATATCACTCAATTCTGACTTTATATCTCAATTCTGACTTTATATCTCTCAATTCTGACTTTATATCACTCAATTCTGACTTTATATCACTCAATTCTGACTATATCTCTCAATTCTGACTTTATATCACTCAATTCTGACTTTATATCACTAAATTCTGACTTTATATCTCTCAATTCTGACTTTATATCTCTAAATTCTGACTTTATATCTCTCAATTCTGACTTTATATCACTCAATTCTGACTTTATATCACTCAATTCTGACTTTATATCTCAATTCTGACTTTATATCTCTCAATTCTGACTTTATATCACTCAATTCTGACTTTATATCACTCAATTCTGACTTTATATCTCTCAATTCTGACTTTATATCACTCAATTCTGACTTTATATCTCTCAATTCTGACTTTATATCTCAATTCCGACTTTATATCTCTCAATTCCGACTTTATATCACTCAATTCTGACTTTATATCTCAATTCCGACTTTATATCTCTCAATTTCGACTTTATATCACTAAATTCTGACTTTATATCTCAATTCCGACTTTATATCTCTCAATTCCGACTTTATATCTCAATTCTGACTTTATATCTCTAAATTCTGACTTTATATCTCTCAATTCTGACTTTATATCACTCAATTCTGACTATATCACTCAATTCTGACTTTATATCTCAATTCTGACTTTATATCTCTCAATTCTGACTTTATATGACTCAATTCTGACTTTATATCTCTCAATTCTGACTTTATATCACTCAATTCTGACTTTATATCTCTCAATTCTGACTTTATATCTCTCAATTCTGACTTTATATCTCAATTCCGACTTTATATCTCTCAATTCCGACTTTATATCACTCAATTCTGACTTTATATCTCAATTCGACTTTATATCTCTCAATTTCGACTTTATATCACTCAATTCTGACTTTATATCTCAATTCCGACTTTATATCTCAATTCGACTTTATATCTCTCAATTCTGACTTTATATCTCTCAATTCTGACTTTATATCACTCAATTCTGACTATATCTCTCAATTCTGACTTTATATCTCAATTCTGACTTTATATCACTCAATTCTGACTTTATATCTCTCAATTCTGACTTTATATCTCTCAATTCTGACTTTATATCACTCAATTCTGACTTTATATCTCAATTCCGACTTTATATCTCAATTCTGACTTTATATCTCAATTCTGACTTTATATCTCTCAATTCTGACTTTATATCACTCAATTCTGACTTTATATCTCTCAATTCTGACTTTATATATCTCAATTCTGACTTTATATCTCTCAATTCTGACTTTATATCACTCAATTCTGACTTTATATCTCAATTCTGACTTTATATCACTCAATTCTGACTTTATATCTCAATTCTGACTTTATATCTCTCAATTCTGACTTTATATCTCTCAATTCTGACTTTATATCACTCAATTCTGACTTTATATCACTCAATTCTGACTTTATATCTCTCAATTCTGACTTTATATCTCAATTCAATTCTGACTTTTATATCACTCAATTCTGACTTTATATCTCTCAATTCTGACTTTATATCTCTCAATTCTGACTTTATATCTCAATTCCGACTTTATATCTCTCAATTCTACTTTATATCACTCAATTCTGACTTTATATCACTCAATTCTGACTTTATATACTCTATCACTCAATTCTGACTTTATATCTCTCAATTCTGACTTTATATCACTCAATTCTGACTTTATATCACTCAATTCTGACTTTATATCTCTCAATTCTGACTTTATATCACTCAATTCTGACTTTATATCTCTCAATTCTGACTTTATATCTCTCAATTCTGACTTTATATCTCTCAATTCTGACTTTATATCTCTCAATTCTGACTTTATATCACTCAATTCTGACTTTATATCTCTCAATTCTGACTTTATATCTCTCAATTCTGACTTTATATCTCTCAATTCTGACTTTATATCTCTCAATTCTGACTTTATATCTCAATTTTATATCTCAATTCTGACTTTATATCTCAATTCTGACTTTATATCTCTCAATTCTGACTTTATATCACTCTCAATTCTGACTTTATATATCACTCAATTCTGACTTTATATCTCTCAATTCTGACTTTATATCTCTCAATTCTGACTTTATATCTCTCAATTCTGAATCTCACTTTATATCTCTCAATTCTGACTTTATATCACTCAATTCTGACTTTATATCACTCAATCTTTATATCTCAATTCTGACTTTATATCTCTCAATTCTGACTTTATATCTCTGACTTTAATTCTGACTTTATATCTCTCAATTCTGACTTTATATCTCTCAATTCTGACTTTATATCTCTCAATTCTGACTTTATATCTCTCATTCTGACTTTATATCTCTTTTCTGACTATATATCTCTCAATTCTGACTTTATATCTCTCAATTCTGACTTTATATCTCTCAATTCTGACTTTATATCTCAATTCTGACTTTATATCTCTCAATTCTGACTTTATATCTCTCAATCTGAATTCTGACTTTATATCTCTCAATTCTGACTTTATATCTCTCAATTCTGACTTTATATCTCTCAATTCTGACTTTATATCTCTCAATTCTGACTTTATATCACTCAATTCTGACTTTATATCTCTCAATTCTGACTTTATATCTCTCAATTCTGACTTTATATCTCAATTCTGACTTTATATCACTCAATTCTGACTTTATATCTCTCAATTCTGACTTTATATCTCTCAATTCTGACTTTATATCTCTCAATTCTGACTTTATATCTCTCAATTCTGACTTTATATCTCTCAATTCTGACTTTATATCTCAATTCTGACTTTATATCTCTCAATTCTGACTTTATATCTCAATTCTGACTTTATATCTCTCAATTCTGACTTTATATCTCTCAATTCTGACTTTATATCTCAATTCTGACTTTATATCTCTCAATTCTGACTTTATATCTCTCAATTCTGACTTTATATCTCTGACTTTAATTCAATGACTTTATACACTCAATTCTGACTTTATATCTCTCAATTCTGACTTTATATCACTCAATTCTGACTTTATATCTCAATTCTGACTTTATATCTCTCAATTCTGACTTTATATCACTCAATTCTGACTTTATATCTCTCAATTCTGACTTTATATCTCTCAATTCTGACTTTATATCACTCAATTCTGACTTTATATCTCTCAATTCTGACTTTATATCTCTCAATTCTGACTTTATATCTCAATTCTGACTTTATATCTCTCAATTCTGACTTTATATCTCTCAATTCTGACTTTATATCTCTCAATTCTGACTTTATATCTCTTCTGACTTTATTCTGACTTTATATCTCTCAATTCTGACTTTATATCTCTCAATTCTGACTTTATATCTCTCATTCTGACTTTATATCTCTCAATTCTGACTTTATATCTCTCAATTCTGACTTTATATCTCTCAATTCTGACTTTATATCTCTCAATTCTGACTTTATATCAATCTCTCTCAATTCTGACTTTATATCTCAATTCTGACTTTATATCTCAATTCTGAATATCTGACTTTATATCTCTCAATTCTTTATACTTTCAATTCTGATATCTCTCAATTCCGACTTTATATCTCTCAATTCTGACTTTATATCTCTCAATTCTGACTTTATATCTCTCAATTCTGACTTTATATCTCTCAATTCTGACTTTATATCTCTCAATTCTGACTTTATATCTCTCAATTCTGACTTTATATCTCTCAATTCTGACTTTATATCTCTCAATTCTGACTTTATATCTCTCAATTCTGACTTTATATCTCTCAATTCTGACTTTATATCACTCAATTCTGACTTTATATCTCAATTCTGACTTTATATCTCTCAATTCTGACTTTATATCTCTCAATTCTGACTTTATATCTCTCAATTCTGACTTTATATCTCTCAATTCTGACTTTATATCTCTCAATTCTGACTTTATATCTCTCAATTCTGACTTTATATCTCTCAATTCTGACTTTATATCTCTCAATTCTGACTTTATATCTCTCAATTCTGACTTTATATCTCAATTCTGACTTTATATCTCTCAATTCTGACTTTATATCTCAATTCTGACTTTATATCTCTCAATTCTGACTTTATATCTCAATTCTGACTTTATATCTCAATTCACTTTATATCTCTGAATTTGACTATATCTCAATTCTGACTTTATATCACTCAATTCTGACTTTATATCTCTCAATTCTGACTTTATATCTCTCAATTCTGACTTTATATCTCTCAATTCTGACTTTATATCTCAATTCTGACTTTATATCACTCAATTCTGACTTTATCTCTCTTCTGACTTTATATCTCAATTCTGACTTTATATCTCAATTCTGACTTTATATCTCTCAATTCTGACTTTATATCTCAATTCTGACTTTATATCTCTCAATTCTGACTTTATATCTCTCAATTCTGACTTTATATCTCTCAATTCTGACTTTATATCTCAATTCTGACTTTATATCTCTCAATTCTGACTTTATATCTCTCAATTCTGACTTTATATCTCTCAATTCTGACTTTATATCTCTCAATTCTGACTTTATATCTCTCAATTCTGACTTTATATCTCTCAATTCTGACTTTATATCTCTCAATTCTGACTTTATATCTCTCAATTCTGACTTTATATCTCAATTCTGACTTTATATCTCTCAATTCTGACTTTATATCTCTCAATTCTGACTTTATATCTCTCAATTCTGACTTTATATCTCAATTCCGACTTTATATCACTCAATTCTGACTTTATATCTCTCAATTCTGACTTTATATCTCAATTCTGACTTTATATCTCTCAATTCTGACTTTATATCTCTCAATTCTGACTTTATATCAATTCTGACTCTCAATTCTGACTTTATATCTCTCAATTCTGACTTTATATCTCTCAATTTTGACTTTATATCTCTCAATTCTGACTTTATATCACTCAATTCTGACTTTATATCACTCAATTCCGACTTTATATCACTCAATTCTGACTTTATATCTCTCAATTTTGACTTTATTTCACTCAATTCTGACTTTATATCTCAATTCTGACTTTATATCACTCAATTCTGACTTTATATCACTCAGTTCTGACTTTATTTCACTCAGTTCTGACTTTATATCTCAATTCAATTCTACTATCTCTCAATTCTGACTTTATATCTCAATTCTGACTTTATATCTCTCAATTCTGACTTTATATCTCAATTCTGACTTTATATCTCAATTCTGACTTTATATCTCTCAATTTTGACTTTATATCTCTCAATTCTGACTTTATATCACTCAATTCTGACTTTATATCACTCAATTCCGACTTTATATCACTCAATTCTGACTTTATATCTCTCAATTTTGACTTTATTTCACTCAATTCTGACTTTATATCTCAATTCTGACTTTATATCACTCAATTCTGACTTTATATCACTCAGTTCTGACTTTATTTCACTCAGTTCTGACTTTATATCTCAATTCTGACTTTATATCACTCAATTCTGACTTTATATCACTCAATTCTGACTTTATATCACTCAATTCTGACTATATCACTCAATTCTGACTTTATATCTCTCAATTTTGACTTTATATCACTCAATTCTGACTTTATATCTCTCAATTCTGACTATATCACTCAATTCTGACTTTATATCTCTCAATTCTGACTTTATATCTCTCAATTCTGACTTTATATCTCAATTCCGACTTTATATCACTCAATTCCGACTTTATATCACTCAATTCTGACTTTATATCTCAATTCTGACTTTATATCTCTCAATTTCGACTTTATATCACTCAATTCTGACTTTATATCACTCAATTCCGACTTTATATCTCAATTCGACTTTATATCTCTCAATTCTGACTTTATATCTCAATTTCTGACTTTATATCACTCAATTCTGACTTTATATCTCTCAATTCTGACTTTATATCTCAATTCTGACTTTATATCACTCAATTCTGACTTTATATCTCAATTCCGACTTTATATCTCTCAATTCTGACTTTATATCTCAATTCTGACTTTATATCACTCAATTCTGACTTTATATCTCAATTCTGACTTTATATCTCTCAATTCTGACTTTATATCACTCAATTCTGACTTTATATCTCTCAATTCTGACTTTATATCTCTCAATTCTGACTTTATATCACTCAATTCTGACTATATATCTCAATTCTGACTTTATATCTCTCAATTCTGACTTTATATCTCTCAATTCTGACTTTATATCTCAATTCCGACTTTATATCTCTCAATTCTGACTTTATATCACTCAATTCTGACTATATCACTCAATTCTGACTTTATATCTCAATTCTGACTTTATATCTCTCAATTCTGACTTTATATGACTCAATTCTGACTTTATATCTCTCAATTCTGACTTTATATCACTCAATTCTGACTTTATATCTCTCAATTCTGACTTTATATCTCTCAATTCTGACTTTATATCTCAATTCGACTTTATATCTCTCAATTCCGACTTTATATCACTCAATTCTGACTTTATATCTCAATTCCGACTTTATATCTCTCAATTTCGACTTTATATCACTCAATTCTGACTTTATATCTCAATTCCGACTTTATATCTCAATTCCGACTTTATATCTCTCAATTCTGACTTTATATCTCTCAATTCTGACTTTATATCACTCAATTCTGACTATATCTCTCAATTCTGACTTTATATCTCAATTCTGACTTTATATCACTCAATTCTGACTTTATATCTCTCAATTCTGACTTTATATCTCAATTCTGACTTTATATCACTCAATTCTGACTTTATATCTCAATTCTGACTTTATATCTCAATTCTGACTTTATATCTCAATTCTGACTTTATATCACTCAATTCTGACTTTATATCTCTCAATTCTGACTATATCACTCCATTCTGACTTTATATCTCAATTCTGACTTTATATCACTCAATTCTGACTATATCACTCAATTCTGACTTTATATCTCAATTCTGACTTTATATCACTCAATTCTGACTTTATATCTCAATTCTGACTTTATATCACTCAATTCCGACTTTATATTTCTCAATTCTGACTTTATATCTCTCAATTCTGACTTTATATATCTCAATTCCGACTTTATATCACTCAATTCTGACTTTATATCTCAATTCCGACTTTATATCACTCAATTCTGACTTTATATCACTCAATTCCGACTTTATATCTCTCAATTCCGACTTTATATCACTCAATTCCGACTTTATATCTCAATTCCAACTTTATATCACTCAATTCTGACTTTATATCACTCAATTCCGACTTTATATCTCTCAATTCCGACTTTATATCACTCAATTCTGACTTTATATCTCTCAATTCCGACTTTATATCACTCAATTCCGACTTTATATCTCTCAATTTCGACTTTATATCACTCAATTCTGACTTTATATCTCAATTCTGACTTTATATCACTCAATTCTGACTTTATATCACTCAGTTCTGACTTTATTTCACTCAGTTCTGACTTTATATCTCTCAATTCTGACTTTATATCTCTCAATTCTGACTTTATATCTCTCAATTCTGACTATATCACTCAATTCTGACTTTATATCTCTCAATTCTGACTTTATATCTCTCAATTCTGACTTTATATCTCAATTCCGACTTTATATCACTCAATTCCGACTTTATATCACTCAATTCTGACTTTATATCTCAATTCCGACTTTATATCTCTCAATTTCGACTTTATATCACTCAATTCTGACTTTATATCTCAATTCTGACTTTATATCTCAATTCTGACTTTATATCTCTCAATTCTGACTTTATATCTCAATTCTGACTTTATATCACTCAATTCTGACTTTATATCTCTCAATTCTGACTTTATATCTCAATTCTGACTTTATATCACTCAATTCTGACTTTATATCTCAATTCTGACTTTATATCTCTCAATTCTGACTTTATATCTCAATTCTGACTTTATATCACTCAATTCTGACTTTATATCTCAATTCTGACTTTATATCTCTCAATTCTGACTTTATATCACTCAATTCTGACTTTATATCTCTCAATTCTGACTTTATATCTCTCAATTCTGACTTTATATCACTCAATTCTGACTATATATCTCAATTCTGACTTTATATCTCTCAATTCTGACTTTATATCTCTCAATTCTGACTTTATATCTCAATTCCGACTTTATATCACTCAATTCTGACTTTATATCTCTCAATTCTGACTTTATATCTCAATTCTGACTTTATATCTCTCAATTCTGACTTTATATCTCTCAATTCTGACTTTATATCTCAATTCTGACTTTATATCTCTCAATTCTGACTTTATATCTCTCAATTCTGACTTTATATCTCAATTCTGACTTTATATCACTCAATTCTGACTTTATATCTCAATTCCGACTTTATATCTCTCAATTCTGACTTTATATCTCAATTCTGACTTTATATCACTCAATTCTGACTTTATATCTCAATTCTGACTTTATATCTCTCAATTCTGACTTTATATCACTCAATTCTGACTTTATATCTCTCAATTCTGACTTTATATCACTCAATTCTGACTATATATCTCAATTCTGACTTTATATCTCTCAATTCTGACTTTATATCTCAATTCTGACTTTATATCACTCAATTCTGACTTTATATCTCTCAATTCTGACTTTATATCTCAATTCTGACTTTATATCTCTCAATTCTGACTTTATATCTCTCAATTCTGACTTTATATCTCTCAATTCTGACTTTATATCTCTCAATTCTGACTTTATATCTCTCAATTCTGACTTTATATCTCAATTCCGACTTTATATCACTCAATTCTGACTTTATATCTCTCAATTCTGACTTTATATCTCAATTCTGACTTTATATCTCTCAATTCTGACTTTATATCTCTCAATTCTGACTTTATATCTCAATTCTGACTTTATATCTCTCAATTCTGACTTTATATCTCTCAATTCTGACTTTATATCTCTCAATTCTGACTTTATATCTCAATTCTGACTTTATATCACTCAATTCTGACTTTATATCTCTCAATTCTGACTTTATATCTCAATTCTGACTTTATATCTCTCAATTCTGACTTTATATCTCTCAATTCTGACTTTATATCTCAATTCTGACTTTATATCTCTCAATTCTGACTTTATATCTCTCAATTCTGACTTTATATCTCTCAATTCTGACTTTATATCACTCAATTCTGACTTTATATCTCTCAATTTTGACTTTATTTCACTCAATTCTGACTTTATATCTCAATTCTGACTTTATATCACTCAATTCTGACTTTATATCACTCAGTTCTGACTTTATTTCACTCAGTTCTGACTTTATATCTCAATTCTGACTTTATATCTCTCAATTCTGACTTTATATCTCAATTCTGACTTTATATCTCTCAATTCTGACTTTATATCTCTCAATTCTGACTTTATATCTCAATTCTGACTTTATATCTCTCAATTCTGACTTTATATCTCTCAATTCTGACTTTATATCACTCAATTCTGACTTTATATCACTCAATTCTGACTTTATATCACTCAATTCTGACTTTATATCTCTCAATTTTGACTTTATTTCACTCAATTCTGACTTTATATCTCAATTCTGACTTTATATCACTCAATTCTGACTTTATATCACTCAGTTCTGACTTTATTTCACTCAGTTCTGACTTTATATCTCAATTCTGACTTTATATCACTCAATTCTGACTTTATATCACTCAATTCTGACTATATCACTCAATTCTGACTTTATATCTCTCAATTTTGACTTTATATCACTCAGTTCTGACTTTATTTCACTCAGTTCTGACTTTATATCTCTCAATTCTGACTTTATATCTCTCAATTCTGACTTTATATCTCTCAATTCTGACTATATCACTCAATTCTGACTTTATATCTCTCAATTCTGACTTTATATCTCTCAATTCTGACTTTATATCTCAATTCGACTTTATATCACTCAATTCTGACTTTATATCACTCAATTCTGACTTTATATCTCAATTCTGACTTTATATCTCTCAATTTCGACTTTATATCACTCAATTCTGACTTTATATCTCAATTCCGACTTTATATCTCAATTCCGACTTTATATCTCTCAATTCTGACTTTATATCTCAATTCTGACTTTATATCACTCAATTCTGACTTTATATCTCTCAATTCTGACTTTATATCTCAATTCTGACTTTATATCACTCAATTCTGACTTTATATCTCAATTCCGACTTTATATCTCTCAATTCTGACTTTATATCTCAATTCTGACTTTATATCACTCAATTCTGACTTTATATCTCAATTCTGACTTTATATCTCTCAATTCTGACTTTATATCACTCAATTCTGACTTTATATCTCTCAATTCTGACTTTATATCTCTCAATTCTGACTTTATATCACTCAATTCTGACTATATATCTCAATTCTGACTTTATATCACTCAATTCCGACTTTATATCTCAATTCCGACTTTATATCTCTCAATTCTGACTTTATATCTCAATTCTGACTTTATATCACTCAATTCTGACTATATCTCTCAATTCTGACTTTATATCTCAATTCTGACTTTATATCTCTCAATTCTGACTTTATATCACTCAATTCTGACTTTATATCTCTCAATTCTGACTTTATATCTCAATTCTGACTTTATATCTCAATTCGGACTTTATATATCTCAATTCTGACTTTATATCTCTCAATTCTGACTTTATATCTCAATTCTGACTTTATATCTCTCAATTCTGACTTTATATCACTCAATTCTGACTTTATATCTCTCAATTCTGACTTTATATCTCAAATTCTGACTTTATATCTCAATTCGGACTTTATATATCTCAATTCTGACTTTATATCTCTCAATTCTGACTTTATATCTCAATTCTGACTTTATATCTCTCAATTCTGACTTTATATCTCTCAATTCTGACTTTATATCTCAATTCGGACTTTATATATCTCAATTCTGACTTTATATCTCTCAATTCTGACTTTATATCTCAATTCTGACTTTATATCTCTCAATTCTGACTTTATATCTCTCAATTCTGACTTTATATCTCAATTCTGACTATATCTCTCAATTCTGACTTTATATATCTCAATTCTGACTTTATATCTCTCAATTCTGACTTTATATCACTCAATTCTGACTTTATATCTCTCAATTCTGACTTTATATCTCTCAATTCTGACTTTATATCACTCAATTCTGACTATATATCTCAATTCTGACTTTATATCTCTCAATTCTGACTTTATATCTCAATTCCGACTTTATATCACTCAATTCTGACTTTATATCTCTCAATTCTGACTTTATATCTCAATTCTGACTTTATATCTCTCAATTCTGACTTTATATCTCTCAATTCTGACTTTATATCTCAATTCTGACTTTATATCTCTCAATTCTGACTTTATATCTCTCAATTCTGACTTTATATCTCAATTCCGACTTTATATCACTCAATTCTGACTTTATATCTCTCAATTCTGACTTTATATCTCAATTCTGACTTTATATCTCTCAATTCTGACTTTATATCTCAATTCTGACTTTATATCTCAATTCTGACTTTATATCTCTCAATTCTGACTTTATATCTCTCAATTCTGACTTTATATCACTCAATTCTGACTTTATATCACTCAATTCTGACTTTATATCACTCAATTCCGACTTTATATCACTCAATTCTGACTTTATATCTCTCAATTTTGACTTTATTTCACTCAATTCTGACTTCATATCTCAATTCTGACTTTATATCACTCAATTCTGACTTTATATCACTCAGTTCTGACTTTATTTCACTCAGTTCTGACTTTATATCTCAATTCTGACTTTATATCACTCAATTCTGACTTTATATCACTCAATTCTGACTTTATATCACTCAATTCTGACTATATCACTCAATTCTGACTTTATATCTCTCAATTCTAACTTTATATCACTCAATTCTGACTTTATATCTCAATTCTGACTTTATATCACTCAATTCTGACTTTATATCACTCAGTTCTGACTTTATTTCACTCAGTTCTGACTTTATATCTCTCAATTCTGACTTTATATCTCTCAATTCTGACTTTATATCTCTCAATTCTGACTATATCTCTCAATTCTGACTTTATATCTCAATTCCGACTTTATATCACTCAATTCCGACTTTATATCTCTCAATTCTGACTATATCACTCAATTCTGACTTTATATCTCTCAATTCTGACTTTATATCTCTCAATTCTGACTTTATATCTCAATTCCGACTTTATATCACTCAATTCCGACTTTATATCTCTCAATTCTGACTTTATATCACTCAATTCTGACTTTATATCACTCAATTCTGACTTTATATCACTCAATTCTGACTTTAAATCTCAATTCTGATTTTATATCACTCAATTCTGACTTTATATCTCTCAATTCTGACTTTATATCTCAATTCTGACTTTATATCTCAATTCTGACTTTATATCTCTCAATTCTGACTTTATATCTCAATTCTGACTTTATATCTCAATTCTGACTTTATATCACTCAATTCTGACTTTATATCTCTCAATTCTGACTTTATATCTCTCAATTCTGACTTTATATCTCAATTCTGACTTTATATCTCTCAATTCTGACTTTATATCTCTCAATTCTGACTTTATATCTCAATTCTGACTTTATATCTCTCAATTCTGACTTTATATCACTCAATTCTGACTTTATATCTCTCAATTCTGACTTTATATCTTCAACTTCTGACTTTATATCTCAATTCTGACTTTATATCACTCAATTCTGACTTTATATCACTCAATTCTGACTTTATATCTCAATTCTGACTTTATATCACTCAATTCTGACTTTATATCTCTCAATTCTGACTTTATATCTCTCAATTCTGACTTTATATCTCTCAATTCTGACTTTATATCACTCAATTCTGACTTTATATCTCTCAATTCTGACTTTATATCTCTAAATTCTGACTTTATATCTCAATTCTGACTTTATATCACTCAATTCTGACTATATCTCTCAATTCTGACTTTATATCTCAATTCTGACTTTATATCACTCAATTCTGACTTTATATCACTCAATTCTGACTTTATATCTCTCAATTCTGACTTTATATCTCAATTCTGACTTTATATCACTCAATTCTGACTTTATATCTCAATTCTGACTTTATATCACTCAATTCTGACTTTATATCTCAATTCTGACTTTATATCTCAATTCTGACTTTATATCACTCAATTCTGACTTTATATCTCAATTCTGACTTTATATCTCAATTCTGACTTTATATCACGCAATTGAGAGTTTATACAGTATTGCAAGATGAAAACTTCATAAGGTAAGATAAAAAGTTCAAAATTAATTTCTTTCAAAATTGCTGTTACAATTCCTGTTTTGTTTACCCTGTTTTGTCATTAAAGGACTTTTATATATGTATTTTCTGTTTCTATTGTTCTGCTGTTTCACTTCCTTTGTTTAGTTCCTGTTTGCCATTAGTTGCGTGAACTTTATATGGTTATTTTGTCTGATTGCCCCTCCCCCTCCTCTACGCAATTAAAGGTGCGACAGTCGAGTGAATGAAGGGTCCAACATTCCACACTTTCTTTCTGTAAAGTTTCAGTACACTACTCGCACTATTTATACTTAAAACGTCATAGAATAGTGCATAAGTATGTGGATTGTGACGCACCTATTGTTTCCATTGCTGCCTTGTTTGCTTCCATAGTTACCCATGTTTTTTGCAATTGCGATTCATTACCTTCACCTGTGCCTTATTTATTTTGTGTATACCCCTGTGTTTCAGTTTGTCGGTCATAGTCTTTACCTCCCCCTTGTAAAGCTGCTGTGTTTGGATTTGTGTTTTTTGCTTGAATTAACTTCAGCCTTGTTTGGATTATTGGCATCTGCATTCCTGCATGGAGTTTCTCTCTTTGTGTGTGTGTGTGTGTGTGTGTGTGTGTGTGTGTGTGTGTGTGTGTGTGTGTGTGTGTGTGTGTGTGTGTGTGTGTGTGTGTGTGTGTGTGTGTGTGTGTGTGTGTGTGTGTGTGTGCGTGTGTGTGTTTATAAATCTGCTGCAATTAGATCCTTGCCTCACGTCTTCCTTGCATATCTGCAGCAACTGCAGTTTTAAATAGTCACATTTGCAGGTTGTTCTGTAAATATTTACATATATACAGTATTTTTACAGAATTATTCTGGCAACCAGAGCTGCCATTTCTTCTGTAAAAATTATTATTATTATTATTTTTAACAGTGCAACAATGAAGTCCTCTGGCGATTTTAAATACAATCGAATAACTGATACGCAAGATATGAAAGAGCGCTCTGTGATTTGCCATAGTCAATGGGAAATCTAGAGCAATATCTGACCGCTAAATTTCTTTACTGACCAATCAGAATCAAGTATTCCAGAAAGCCATGTTATAAAATGAGACAAAGTTGGGGAAAATTTAAATGGCGACATTATAAACCCATAGGGAACATTGTAGATTTGCTGATAATAAAAACCAAATTTACTGATGGCTTTTAAAGCCACTCGTTATTTTGGCAAAGCTTGTTTCCATCTCTGCATTTCCAGCTAAATCCATCTAAAAGCTTAACAAATATAGGTTTAAATAGATAAGATGACTGAGTGGCAACCAGTCTAATGCTTTCTTCTGTACTTGCGTGTCATCAGTTAACTGAGAAACAAATTTCAAACATATGAAACCTTTTTTCCACCTCAGAAATACAGACTGTGTATAATATTCACAGACAGACACTTTATTGTAAGAACTTTACGTTGAAAAAAGGAAAAAAGTACAAATTTAGGTTAGGTTGGTTGGAGTGTCTGGGTTTGAAACGTGTGAAGTGGCTTTATAACAGCACAAATTGTGTGATTTACATAGCTGTTAAAAATCAAATGTGGCCAACAGGCACATGTCTGACATATTCTCTTCAGCTTGTCAGCATGTTTCAGAAGAGATGGAACAAAGGGAGGTTCCCTTTGACTGTGAATTCCCCTTTATAATTCTCAAGGTTTGACAGATCATGTGCCATCTGAGGAGCAGGTTTCAGAGTGTTTTTTTCTCAGATGTTAGGCCTTGCTTATGAGGGAATCAAAAGTATGGTCAATTAGTGGTAAATTTCATGGCTAATTGAACAAACCATGCAAATAGAACCCACTGAAATTGGCTGCCACCTTGTTGAAATAACTCATATGGCTCTTGTTTGTCTTCATATACACCACAAGAGCACTAGATCAGCAATATCCCATCCATCTCAGTGTGAGGTCTGCAGCACAAAATGTAAAACCAAATGCTGCGAGTGCCAATGAAGCATCAGTTTTGAAGCTCGGCAAGTGACTTTTCTGTCCTACTTTCTAACTCTTCCCTTTAATGCAGGCAAATTAAGTCTGGCAGGCTTTTTTTTGGCCAATTAAAGAGTGTGGCGTGACAGGAGATGAAAGCGCTCTGGTCTGCTTTCAACATTTGCAGCACTGTCCATTGCCAAGTATGGCAACATTTTAAAGACCCCATCAAAATTGGCTTTTAGTCCAGGTTATCATTAAAATCATCTATATGCTAGTGTACACCTATTTCAAAAAATGTGAATAAGTGGAAAAAGTTAACCTTCAGCACATATGCAAAAATGCTGATGACTCATTCCACACTACACAGATTTTTGTCCAATCAAACGCACTCTAGAATGACTTGCTACCAACTAGCAGGTAAAGCAGACAAGAGGCTATTTTTAATGGATGTCAATGGAGGAGAGCTTTTGTGAGGAGAGTTTATCATTTAATGAATTGATACAAAATGCTGTTTTATAAGAGACGTCACACTCAATTGCGCAACAAGTATGATTTAGTTTATGGCACTTCTCATGTATTTCTATGGTATCTGCAAACAGTGATTGACTGATTTTTATTTTTATTTTACTGAAGATATAACAAGTAACAAACATTGCATAGCATACAGTAATACAAAACAATGTGTGGCATTAATTGGTGACAGGGGATACGAAAATTATATCATAATATTTTAAACATGATTTTTTTAACCTTAAAGCTTGGGGATGAATTGACATACTTTTGTTTATGTATATCAAATTTTGCCAGCAATATAAATAAATGAACAATGTATCCAATACCTTTGTTAACATTGTTTTCATGATATACAGTGATTGACTGTTTTGTTTTTTGTTTTTTTAGTGACTGACTTGCTCAACTCTGAACGAAATTCAATGACGTTAAGGCTGTAATGTGATTGGTTATCAAGGCACACCTGATCCAAGTTAGCTGGTAGACAACGGACTGGTAAAGTATCTTCCATTAATAAAACCATCGCTGTGTTCCAATTCACATAATATCCATCCTAATAGTATTCAAAATAAGAATTAGTGTCTCCCAAATTGTAGTAAGTTTAAATTAGTATTCCAAAGATACCCGGATGGCCTACTAATGCACTCTAACGGCTAATATTGCCCACAACCCATTCTCGACTAGAATTCGATTAGAACTACAAACACGAATAAAAACTGTTAAAAACTACAAACATGGCGGATGTGCGAGTCCGACGGTTAAGTAGAGAGGTTTAAAGGGGTTTGAGTGAATAATTATCAGTATCTAACCTGACGAAAATATATTTATTCAATGTTATCCACATTATATTTCATCTTCAACAGTATTGAGAACTTTTGTAATGATACGTTTGTTCATTAACTTTTAAATGCATCATTATGCAAACACATGAGGCATGAAAAACGCCACGACTGGCAGATCAACGCGCGACTACATTTCTCTCCGAAATGGTAGGAAATTAAATTGAATTGATTGTGGATGATTTTAACTGTGACAAGATGATTGACAGGAAAGTTTAAATGGTGACATGATGCACATAATTAAGAGAAAGAGCTGTGCAATTATGACAAAGAGTATGTCCCAAAGTTTGCCTACTCTTCTGCTAAAGACTCAAAAGTAGACCCATGTTCTCATACTTTTATGGCATAGTAAAGTAGGCGAATTGGATGTAGTAGCACATCTCTGGTATCACATCCGCCATGTTGTTACTGTCCTTGTTATGACCTCAGTTGTGTCGCTTCACTTCCATTCATAAATGTATTGTTCAATAAAATAAAATAAAAAATCCCCTCCAGTGGCCTCATGGGACTGTAAAGTGTCCATTGAATGTGCACTTCAGAATCTCGGTCACCCGGGGACTTTTCGCCTACTGTTTTTTTTGACTAGGGTGAATTCAGGGTGGGACACTTTTTGCCATTGAGATGGCGTCCCAATCAACCTGAATTCACCCTATTATGTATTTGGACCATAGGGCGCACTGTTTTTCACATACTATTGTAAGGAAGTATTTCGGACGCAATGATGGTGTCTGAAAGTTGCGGTTGGTGGTCAGTTTTCAACTTTTGATGTCATTTCTAGAGAGAAAATACTATTGAAGTAATTACATATTTCTTAGTTATCGCCAAAACTCTCTATATTTTGCTGTAGATCATTAAGCCGTTTACATTACACACAATAACAAAAAAAGTTCCGTCTGTGCTCAATTATCTGCTCTCAAAAATCAACGTTTATGTCAATGTCATTATTAAAAGGTTAAAGGCACAATATGTAATTTTCACCACTAGCGGTCGCTTATTCAAAACAAAGGTGTAGCTTGATGACGCCTTGATTCGTCGGAGCTTTTATACTGTCAAACGAGCACTTCTGCTTCTTCTACTCATGGATATGTGGTAATGCAGCGCTGTTTTATCAGTGAGCGAGATCATATTAGGCATGGTAAAACATGGTACTCTGTGCGGTAAATCAAGAACACCAGATTTAAACAATAAGACTAACTGTGTTGAGCTGGAGAACAATCATTAGTTTCTGTCCATCAGTGATCCAAACAGTGTCTAATAAAACACATCTTTACCACGCGCTTTGGTGTTTTCATGGTTTCTACAAAATAACACCAGAAATCGATGGTAACGCGGGTGTGATGTCATTGATAGGCGACACACAGACACGGTCCTGGTTAAAAGCACTTATTTCTCTGGATTTAAACATTCTTGGAAACATTTTAGATGATGTAAGTACACAAGTCATCAAAATATATAACATTGTTCTAGTGGTTTCTGGATATTTTAATAAAAAAAATCGTACATATTGTGCCTTTAAAGTGCAGTTGACGTAAAGCAGTTGAAACGCATAGAGATGACTCTGAAATGATGTAATAAATTGTACACAGTTAGTTCAGAAGTGTGTTAATTAACAGTTTGTGTTGCAAGAGACCCTTGGCGCCCCTTAGCTTCAGCTAAATGATGATGGCTGTATATTATAAGAAGGATTAATAAGAAATAAGAAGGATTGTTAAAATCTGCAGAGGATCATTTGTCACAGGAAATCGAAGGTCAAGGGCACATTGCATTGTGGATACAGTGTTCCACACAGTATTCCTCAGATTGTATGCTAAAAGACCAACAAGATATGACAAGACAAACAACTTCAAATGCAGGTTTTAAAACTGACAAACTAATATAAAAGTAGTACAATAGACCAAAATAATGCTTATTTGACGTCACTCTTACAACCAAATTAGCATACTGTGTAATGTATAATATATACAATGTAAACTATATACTGGAGAAAATATGTGTAATATGGTAGGGCACAGGTAGGGTTTATAACAAGTCCCACAGCGCCACCTACTGGGTTGCAAGAGAAAAGCATGCCTCCGTTTATACTGAATGAAGTTTTTTTCCAATTGCTAACACACAATTTTGCAAACTAGGCTGGTTTTATCAAAATACTTAACACAATTCACAAAACCACACACCCAAACTGCAAAATACCTCATATCTTGCAAAATGAAGCACTGCAACCAAAACTACATATAGCATTATCAAAATTAAACCTTTGCACAAAATGGCACACACTTCATTCATATTACCAGATTTTTGTCTAACCTACTACACACTGTTGGGCATAATGAACAGAACTCTCTGGCAAAGTATGCTTTGCCATAATACTAAAATATGTTGTTCAAATTGTAGAAAATTCTTCAGATTGTTCACATGCACAGAAATATTTGCAGATGTACACACATGCTGTTGAAACATTTATTTTTTACATTTTCACAAGTCAGTGCAATATATGCACAGCAGATATGTTTACATTGGACTAAACAAAAATATGCTCACAAAAAAACAGTAAACTGAAAAAGAAAATTGCATCCTCCCTCTTCCTCTTCATCGTCGTCTTCCTCTCTCTGCAACGTTTTCCATTGTTGTTATTTAAAAAAAAAAAAAATAGTGCTCTCATAGTGCTTACATCCTGATTGAAGTGTTAACCATTAACCAATGAGGTGTTTGGCACATGTATCGGCCAATCAGCTCATGGAGTGTCATTTTGAATGGCAGTGTTTTGAAGTGGCAAACATGTGACTTTATGTCAGATTGTAGTGTCTTATGCAGAGAACCGTTCAGTGCATTTAAACATTTTGAATTGCAAAATGTGTGTAAAGCAGAAAATGTGTTTAGACTTTAGGAGACTCAAGTAGAGGTTTTGCTCTCTGTGTGTCAGTTTAAATAATTGTGCTGTGCATGTCATTTTTGTGCATTAGCAATTGAAATTAAAAAACTGTAATACTAAAGCACTCCCTCTAGTGGACTGAGTCCACATTCACTGTTTAGTTGCCATTTAGCAAATAGGGTTTTTTTGGACACAAGCAATGTTCTTTGTGGTCAACACACACTCTGTACTTTTTGCATAAATTATAGACCATCACTTTTTTCAGTGAACATCTTTACTAGAATAACATAACCTCACCTCACACAGGGTAAGGGTAATAATAAATACATTTTAGGTAGGTTAAACACCAGGTAAAAAAAATGCCATAGCATTGGGCCCAGCTGGAGACAGTGTATTGAATGAGTTGATGCAACCGAGAAAGGTTTTATTGCTGCTTGCTTGCGGCTGTCGACTCGACAGAGAAAGTGGCAAGAGCAAGGGGATAATGGCTTTGAGTTTAAACTAAATCACAAAATCATGAATCAGAATGAATCAACTCAGGCCTGTTTGTTCAAAGCAAACACATTTTTGTCATTTTGCTGCCACTTATACTGTTGTCTCGCTTTAGCTGAAATAAACTTGTTTATGCCATGACCTTATATTTCCGTGGCAACGTCAGTAGCACAGGCATGAGTGCAGGGGTGATTTGAGGAAACATGGAGCTGGATGTGCATCAGAAAGCATGGATTCTACAAGAGGGCCATTTCCAGGATGGAACGTGCTTCAAGCAATAAAACAGTCTGCCGGGCGGCATGTTTACCTCCCTAAAAGGCTTGATGTTTTCACATTTTCATTTATCTTTGTGATACCTGTACGGACGTGGAAGAAGAATGAGGCGTGTTGGCCCCTCTATTTTTTGGACTACTTTGAAATAGTGAGCATAAAAAGAATAAGAAATGCTTCTGTTTCAACACTGGAATTTATTATGATACTTGAACTTTTTTAAACTTTTTATGAAAATCTTGGTGCGCTTGGTTTAAATGGTCTTTATCTGTAATGTTTTTAATCTATTTCATCTTTTTGCTAGGCCTAAACTAGTACTGCATTATATTCTGCACTAAATATACACCAATCATAACATATATAACATGATGGTGAAGTGAATAACACTGATGATCTCGTCATCACGGCTCCTGTTAGTGGGTGGGATATATTAGGCAGCAAGTGAACATTTTGTCCTCAAAGTTGATGTGTTAGAAGCAGGAAAAATGGGCAAGCGTAAGGATTTGAGCCAGTTTGACAAGGGCCAAATTGTGATGGCTAGACGACTGGGTCAGAGCATCTCCAAAACTGCAGCTCTTGTGGGGTGTTCCCGGTCTGCAGTGGTCAGGATCTATCAAAAGTGCTCCAAGGAAGGAACAGTGGAGAACCGGACACAAGGTCATGGGCGGCCAAGGCTCATTGATGCACGTGGGGAGCGAAGGCTGGCCCGTGTGGTCCGATCAAACAGACGAGCTACTGGAGCTCAAACTGCTCAAGAAGTTAATGCTGGTTCTGATAGAAAGGTGTCAGAATACACAGAGCATCTCAGTTTGTTGCGTATGGGGCGGCATAGCCGCTGACCAGTCAGGGTGCCCATGCTGACCCCTGTCCACCGCCGAAAGCACCAACAGTGGCACGTGAGCATCAGAACTGGACCACAGAGCAATGGAAGAAGGTGGCCTGGTCTGAGGAATCACGTGTTCTTTTACATCACGTGGATGGCCGGGTGCGTGTGCGTGGCTTACCTGGAGAACACATGGCACCAGGATGCACTATGGGAAGAAGGCAAGCCGGCAGAGGCAGTGTGATGCTTTGGGCAATGTTCTGCTGGGAAACCTTGGGTCCTGCCGTCCATGTGGATGTTACTTTGACACGTACCACCTACCTAAGCATTGTTGCAGACCATGTACACCCCGATCCATGGAGGCCCCACCTCCCATCTTACAGGACTTAAAGGATCTGCTGCTAGCATCTTTGTGCCAGATACCACAGCACACCTTCAGGGGTCTAGTGGAGTCATGCCTCGACGGGTCAGGGCTGTTTTGGCAGCAACACAAAGGTGGTCATAATGTTATGTCTGATCTGAGTAAATATACAGTATAATTAATAGCCTATATTAGGAGGGTTGTTGAACATTTCATAATAATTTATTGGTTCTTAACTTCTGGGTCTGTTCTGATAGTGTCAGCAGGGAATCATCATCAAAAAAAAGTGGGATTAAATAGGGAGAAAAAACATTTCCCGTTTTTTATTACAGGTGTTTGCATGTGTGCCCAATCAAACTCTTCAGTTTTTCAGCATGGATTTTCTGTTTTGTGTGCTAAAGGATCTTAGTACTGAGTGGTGTAATGACTTGATGCCCAATGTAAAACCTGGATCTTGAATCAGAACCAGATGTAGATCACTGGCTCCTGATCTTTACACCAGTGGCCCACTAGGGGGCCTCAGTAAACCTCTGCTAGACGTTAAAAAAAGTATTTTAATTAAGGAAAATTTTAATAAAGTTACACTAAAATGCAACATCTAAAGTGACATCCTATGAATCAGGAACTTCACAAGCAAGAGCACAATGACTGACTTTTTTAATCTAATGAATGGAGTGGCAAAATGACACGGTTGCCATCCACTAATTATATAGTATAGGTTTCTGTTCATGGCCAAGCCAAACAAGGAGCTACCTTGATGTTATCGTCAGGTGGTGTTTTTAAGCTTGCTCCTTGTAATTACATTTGGTCTGAAGATAAATGGAAAAACGATTGAACAAGCTAAAATGCAAGAACATCTCCTGGACATGCATTTGGTCAGTTCTAATGGTTTTCTCTTCAGACGTGTCAGAGACGTAACCCAAACTGCACTATTGAGGACCTAAAAGTGTAAAGACTGTGGCTCTATCGAAACATTTCTCTGATGAAAGATTCGTAATGTTGCGTCCGTCACGTGACAAGGAACAAAACAAAAAAAGACTAATCTAATGAACTAATCATTTTTTTTTGTTTTTGTTTTTTAAATAATTTATATTTTGATGCAATGGACCTTTCCTTGGTTAAAAGACATGGTTCCCTTCATCTCAGTTGCATAAAAAAAGTATTTTCTACTTTACACACACACACACACACACACACACACACACACACACACACACACACACACACACACACACACACAATGCAAAAAGCATTTTTATAGAAATTGGCAAAGAAAATCAATAATTCCAGCACACACACACACACACACACACACACACACACACACACACGTGTGTGTTCACTCTTCACTTCTGTTCGTGTTTATTGCAGATTTTTTGTTTTATTTACTTTTTTTAAATGAATTTCTTATTCTAAAGTTAATTATCTTTATACATTTGTATTATTGAAATAAATATTATGTGATAACAATCAAGTCTTGTCTTTTAGTGGCAAATTATGTTGCAATATTTGCTAATTTATGTGGCATTATAGCAAAATAGGACACTTCAAAAGACCTTTGAAGAAAGAACTTTAACAAAATATATATATATATATAAACAGTATAAAATACCTAAATCAGTATTTTGTGTGTGTGTGTATATATATATATATATATATATATATATATATATATATATATATATATATATATATATATATATATATATATATATATATAATATATATACACAAAATACACATCACAAAAGCTGTTATAAGAGCAGTTGAACACAATCAGAAAAATGAATGGACCTCTATGGCCCTCTGCTGGATGTATATGGTAATTACACTTTCTTTCTAAAACTATATTCTCTGCAGACTTTTCTCTAACCAGCAGACCGCAGAATTTGGACCACCAAACACAATAAGGGTTAATGACTTAGTTAATGAATAATTTTGCTGAACAAGATTTAAAGATCAAGTCAGTATTCAATTCAATCCTATCACTACACGGCAACAGTGTTCAACCAATGGTGTGAGTTTGGGGGTGGAGCTATCCATTTTCGGCATGCGGATGGCACTAGTTCACAGAAGTTACACACTGTACTAATAAATGAATAAAGGATGATAATTAAAAAGAAAATCGTTATCTTTATTCATTACATTCATTACTGACATTTAATTAGAAAGCAAGCAGAAGTTGTCTAAGCTAAGAAGAGACTACAGGGAGAAGAGGGGGATGTTAAAGCGTGCAAGTCAATTTGAGCGCTGTCCCTTTCTCCTTCACAGAGTGCTGTGTTAGCGTTATGATTTGTGTTGTGAGGTTCATGAGACTTCTCTTTTCCCTCATCTCTCCCCCTTCTGATCATGCTCAGACAAGGGATCGTCCTTTGATCTCCATGACTTCTTCTGTGTGTCATTTATGACTTCACAAATCTGTACATTTGGTATACAGTGCCCTCCTTTAATTTTGGCACCCTTGGTAAATATGAGCAAAGGTGGCTGTGAAAATAAATCTGCATTGTTTTGGCAATTCACAAAAATTCTAACCTTGTATTGAAGTAAAACAATTGAAAGTGGAAAATCACATTATGAAACAAATGTTTTTCTCTAGTTCATGTTGGCCACAATTATTGGCCCGTCCTTCCCCCCGGATAGCAGCTCTGAGTCTTCTTCTCTAATGCCTGATGAGTTTGGAGATCAGATCCCATTCCTTCATACAGAATCTCTCCAGATCCTTCAGATTCCCAGCTCTTCTCTTCAGCTCATCACTCATTCTCTATAGGGTTCAGCTCAGGAACTGGGACGGCCTTCATTTTGTGCTCAGTGACACATTTTTTATGTTTGTTCTGGATCATTGTCCTGATGGAAGATCCAGCCATGGCCCATTATAAGATTTCTAGCAGGTTTTGATGTTTTATCTGCTGGTGTTTGCTAGAATCCATGATGCCATGTGTCTGAACAAGAAGTCCAGGACCTCCAGCTAAAAACAGGCCACGACATTAAAGATCCAGCGGTGTATTTAACCGTGGGCATGGGCATCTGGTGGGTTTGCTGCCCAAAAACTCTTGTTTTAGTGTCATGTGACCACAGAACCAGGTCCGTCTGAAGCTCCAGTCGTGTCTGAACACTGAATATGCTGGAGTTTGTTTCTGGATGAGCGAGGAGGATTTTCCCAAACATCTTGTGCTGATGTAGGAGCTAAGTTTGAGACAGTTTTTAGTCTTTCTGAGCCCAACATCTTGTGCTGATGTAGGAGCTGTTTGAGACAGTTTTTAGTCTTTCTGAGCCCAAGACTCAACTAATCTCTGCGATTCTCCATCTGTGATCTTGGAGAGTCTTTGTCCACTCAAACGCTCCTCCTCTCGTGCATTAGGACGATATACACACACGTCCTCTTCCAGATTCAGAACAGCTTTAGTTGATTGAACTTCTTAATTATTGCCCTGATGGTGGATTTTCAATGCTTTAGCTCTTTTCTTTATTTTGTGAAGCTCAACAATCTTTTGCAGCACATCAGAACTATATTCTGGGCTTTTACTCATTGTGATGATGATTAAGGGAATTTGGCCTTTGTGTTTCCTCATATTTATACTCCTGTGGGACAGGAAGTCATGGCTGGACAATCTCATGCTCATGGAATGCTCATGGCTCATATTTACCAAGGGTGCCAATATTAATGGAGGGCACTGTATGAACTAAAAACATAATGTAGTGCAAATTGCTTTTATGATTGCGATATAAAATGCATCAGCTGTGCCACATTTTATTTTGTGCACCCAAACAAACTTCCATCCATATGTTGACATTGTTCCACTTGGGAAGAGTAACAATTACGTGTGTGGCCTCCTGAGGTTGTTTGAATGATCGCTTTGGTATTAAACGCGACACTGCATGCCGCATAAATGCCTTCTTCTTAATCTTGGCTCAATTCAGTGAAGAAGGGAAGGACAGTCCCTATAAAGTGACTTTCATTGTCAGCCTCAATGATGAATTTCTCACAGGGAGACTGTACTGTCTTCAAGTATTCACAGTAATGAGGTAAATGTGTGGTAACTGTGAGATCTCATTAACTTCTCTTGTGAGATTCTTCATCATTAGCAGGTAACAGTTCTGGTGTCTCTGCAGATCACATTTGTCAGTTTAAGCAACTACACCGCACAAAGACATAACATACTTATGATGTTTTGACAGCTCATAAACACTTGTGCATGGCTTGTTGGCCCTTACGAAAAAGAAGTATACTTCAAGTTAATTTTATGAAGTATACTTAAGTAATATTCAAGTATATTTTAAGTATACTTTATGTAGTAAGTATACTAATATCAATGTGTACTAGTAGTAAACATGTAAGTGTACTATTTCAATACTGCTTGGGACTAAATTGGCCCACTTTTAGAATATAAACGTATAGTTTAAGTATACTAAGGGTAACGGTAGTAAACTTTAAGTGCATGACTAGGTTTCTCATTTGTACTGCACCTGTACTACAAGTATACTAGTAGTTTATTATTTTAATACAAGTAAATTTTTTTAGTTTATGAAAGTAGTGTTGTAGTACTCGAGACCATTTTTTGAAGGTCTTGGTCTTGTCTCGGTCTTGAGCACATTTGTACTCGGTCTTGTCTCAGTCTCAGACTTAGGGTGCTTTCACACTTGGTTCGATTGCCTGGTCCGAACCCGAGTTCGATTGCTCCCCCTTCCCCCTGCCCCCCGCTGGACTGTGTTCATATTATATTAATTGGGTCCGAACCAAGGGGGTAATCCAGCACCCGGAAAGCGTACCTTCCATAGGGGCAGCCATGGCTAACCAAGCCATCACCTGCTGTTAGCATCCCATTGACTCCCATCCATTTTGGCAGCGAATAACTTTACATCTGAGGCGTTTAAAGACTCCATTTGTCCTTTGTTTATTTCTAAAGAAACACGACAATGTATAAAAGGCTCCATTACCTTGTATCTTACACTATCGCCATAGAAGCCGTTTTTGTAAAAATAGGCTAATGATTGCGTCATAACCACGTGACTCTCTGTCACACAGTAGAGAAATTACTGTATAGACATATAGGGGGACGTGGAGGCTTAAAGTCCGCTAAAGTCAAGGGAGATGCATGGGGAGAAGCCCATAGAGAGCCAAAATCTCTGCAAGATTCGGTGATTCAGATTTGGCTTTGCACAACTACTAGAGGACGTACAACTGTCAGACAGGTTGCTCACGTCACATCTACGTCGTCAAGCTCAGTCTCAGGAAGTGAGTGTTTCTAATTGACTTCACTTTTCTCCGTTGAAGTCTATGGGGTCGCTTTGTCCATTTTTTGTCTATGGTCCAAACCGCAGTGCGTTTGCGGCATCGAAGCAGTAGCTGTTTACCCCGTTGCTTGGTAACAACGGCGAGCGAGAAGGTGGCAAAATGAATAGTGTTGCTCACCTCGCTTTTATATTTTTGTTTCTGAACCGTTGGTTTTGTTTCCAAAGTCTCAGTACGTAATGGCACTTGCGTCTATCTGCCGCGAATGTACTGCAAATGCTCTAAAGAACGCAGCTTGCAGTACTTCAGTCACGCTCGTCAGGAAAATTTGTGAAACACACACAAACACACATTTTTATCAAACCGTACCAGAGTGCACACGAACCGAACCCCAGACCACCCTTTTTAAGCGGACTCGGGTACGGTTCGTGGGTGCGCACCCGAGCTCGGAAGACAGCGTTCACATCATCCAAACGAAACTAATTCTGACGTCAATCGAACCCGGCTACGCACCAAAAGTGCTAATGTGAAAGCCCCATTAGAGGACTCGGGATTTTGTTTCAAGACCGGTCAGGACCACAACTGTGAGGATATATCACTAAATTGCCGGTGCATTGTCTGATTTAATTATTAACATCATTAATGTGATCAGATGTAAAACTTACTGCTTCAGATGCAATCAATAACTTATTTCTACTTTATTTGAAATGAGGATTGTGTCAAAAATTACACCAAAATTAATACAAATGCTCATAAAATTCAAGATATTGTTGCAAAAAAGTATTTGTATGAGATCTTGATTTTATATTATAACGTGATATAATTAAGCAATATCACAAGAGCAAGAGAGCAAATTTGAGATTCTGATTATGCTTATAGTTGACCATTTATACGTTATTTTTGCACTTTCAGTATACTATGTTTAAATATAGATATTTTTAGACTTGAAATATAGAGTATAGACTTGAGTATAGACCAAATACTAAAGAAGAAGTCAAGTATACTTAAGTGCAATTTTAAGTATATTTCTGAGAAGTACATTAAAAAGTAGACTGTTTAAAAGAAGAATACTAATAGAACACTTGAATAAACTTCTTTTTTAAGTAAGGGGAGAGAGATAATTATAATAGTCTGTGTCTTTGCTCTCCCAGGTCTGCCATCAAAGTCAGATGCTCCAAGGCAACAAGATCTCAGTTCACGCCAACACAATCCAGATGATGTAATTTATGAGAATGGTAAATGTCAGGCTGGCACTAAATTAATACCGTCATATACATCTGTGAATTCTATCGGACTGAACACACGTCTGGCACCTCCTTGCACTTGTAACAGACATCTGGGTTTACTGGGTTCACTGGATATTGAGCTGAAATCAGATCAGTCAGGTGGAAAGCAATATGGCTTCTGCAAATTGATTTGGTGCTCAATTAATCATAGGAGCTAATGGAGCCATAACTCTATCAGGACACAAATATCATAAATTAAAGTTCTTTATATGTAGTAAATGCATTTTATCGACTGTTTCTTACACAACACCCCATTACTAATAGCCAAAGTCAGTCATGTGGGGTACAGTATTAATAAATATAAGTTTTTGTATTAGTAGTTTTATTATGCTCTAAAAAATGCTGTTTTTTTTTTTTTTTTTGTTTGTTTTTTTCATTTTATTGGGTTATTTTTTAACATTTTTACCCATGTGCTGGGTATACTCTAAAAAATGCTGGGTTTTAAGCAAACATTTAACCCAACCACTGGGTTAAAACAACCCATTTACTGGGTTAAAACAACCCAATCCCTGGGTTAGTCCATTTTCAACCCAACTTGGGTTGTTTTTAACCCAGCATTTTTTAGAGTGTAGTTTTTCTAATAAATGAACAAATTAGTTTATTAAACATTATAAATGTTAATTTCCAACATATTTCTGGTTTCATTTTAATCAAGGAATACAGTAATTTTTAAACAATAGTTGAGTTAAATGAAACTACCCAGCAGGTTGGGCAAACATTTAACCCAACCGCTGAGGTTAAAACAACCCAATCGCTGGGTTTGTCCATTTTCAACCCAACTTGGGTTGTTTTTAACCCAGCATTTTTTAGAGTGTACCCAGAGTCAGTGTAACCCAATGTTGGGTAGTCTGTGCCAAACCGGTTAAAACTGGATACATTTTTAACAGTCATTTTGTTTTCTGTTCTGAGAGAAAACTTCCTATGGGGAAATTCCTGAATGAAATTAAGGTTTGTATTGCATTGTATTCCAGCTGTCGAAGTTGGTGCGCTCCACTGACCATAATAAAGCGCTGCTGAGTGCACTAGCGACAGCTGTGGTCGCGCTATGCGCTTGACGGTTGAAACTTAAATGCCTGGCAGATGAGATGGCACAAGGTAAAGCTGTTTTTTATGTAACAAAAATGAATATATAAGATGATATAATATATGCCATTTAATGAACTGGAACAGCCTACCGATACCCATTTTCTTTCCAGAGATTCCCATTGGCTGCTGTTGCTGCTCCTGTCACATCCTAAAACATTTACTAAAGGTTTTTGAGTGTTTTATGACTGTAAAAGACTGAGTTGCCATTGAATAAAAATATTGTATATTTTTATTCTATGAACTGTTCCTGTCCCATGTATATTGAGATTTTAGATTGCATTATTATTATTTTAAATGAAAATCCTTCTATATCAACTTGACTGACCCAGCACTGATTCAAACAACAACCCAGCAAATAACCCAACAAGCTGGATAAAAATAACCCAGCATGTGCTCTGTTCAATATTTACCCAGAGCTACTCAGGTAAGATACTTACCTGGCAGGGGAGACACCATGATCAGGAAGGTGGTTCACCCAGGGTGAGGCTCGGCCATTGCACTCCGGTTGTGCTGACCCCTGCGAATTCCCCAAATGTGGGAATCTCGACTGCATAATTTATGGTAGTGGGGGACTGCGTTCGCACTCTCCCCTCAATATTTTCACGCTGCTGCCATCTGGTAAGCGCTTCCGAAGCCTGATGGCCAAAACTGAGAGACTCAGGAGAAGCTTCTTGCCCCAGGCCATCAGACTCCTGAACTTAACGTCACGTGACTTCACTTCTGGATAAACATCGACATACTGACATTGCACTGCACTTTCTGTTCTCGTTGTTACTGTGTAACAACCTGTTATAAACCTGTTTGCACATTATACTCTTATACATTTGTTAACCACATATTTATAAGTCTACAGTTTACTCACTGCAAAGTCTACTTCAATTATTTTATTCCACTTTATCCTTATTTGTTACCTTTTTTTTTTCTCTTGACTTGATTATTTATAATTCTACAGATATAGACATTATATATATATATATATATATATATATATATATATATATATATATATATATATATATATATATATATATATATATATATATATATATATATATATATATAGTTTTTTTATCCTATTTCTATATAATTTCCTCCTTGTGTTTTTAACTGTGAATTTGCACTGTCCATGGAGCGGACCTGTTTATATTTCACTGCCGGTTGTATATTCTGTATATAACTGTGTATGTGACAAATAAAACTCTTGAACTCTTGAATCAGAGCTGGGTTGCCAAATAACCCAAATTGGGTTGTTTTTAACCCAGAATTTTTAAGAGTGTATAAAATAGTTAGTTAATTTTTACGTTAGTTAGTTATTTTAGGAAGCAAACAAGTAACACTGGAAAAAAAAGTTAAAGGTGCTGTATGTAAGAATGACTGCTTGTGGTTGAAATGGGTACTGCAGTCCAAATTCAAAATATTGTTTGCCCCTCCCCCTCCTCCTCAGACTCGTCGGTCACACGGGTTGCCAGTTTGAGGACACGCAACAGGAACGAGCACAGTTGACAATGCAAGACGAGGAGACTTCAGACTGCAGGATTTTCAAACTGGTCGGATCACTGCTCTTGCAGTCTGGGGTAGCATTCAGTCACTGATGTGTTCACATGGATCGGCGACAGGAGGTTTCACACTGCATGACTGTTAGAGTCTGAAGAATCACCGACAGCTCTGTCCCATCCGCAAACTACGTTTCATAAGCAAACACCAACGAAAAGTGACAAGAAATCAACGCGAGATCACATGTGCATCTGACTGGAGTTCTCGTGTGAGACTGGAATTGTTATTAAAAATGATAAACTGCAGAAAGCTTGCGATCCAAATTGTCTGTGCACTGATTTGCAGCAAAAAGGAGAAAAAAAAAAAGATTATGGAGGAGGAAATGGTTGGGGTGATATAGGGAGCAAGGATTGTGTTCTGCAAAGAGAGTTTGAGGTAAATAAATAATTTTGCAATGTGCTGCTGTTGCGGCTGGTCAGGCAAATGTTTGTGCTTTGTTTCTGTTTGATATAATTGTAAATATATCCATTAAAATACTGATATTCTGGTCTACAACTCCTCCCCAACTTCCCGCTGCCCTGTATCTTGCTCTCTCATTGGCTGAAGGTCATCGCCGATGTCGTTTTCATGAGTTTGAATCGCTGACAGGTCCAGATATTTAGCGTGCCAAATATTTCACGGGTGTCAGCGGCTTGTCTGCGATTCTCTCTGATCGCATCTTTGATCATTCACACTGCGTGACTGTCACTCACATGCACGAGCACAGATTTACCTGTGGTTTCGGGCACAAAATCGGGGCTAAAATCGGGCAGTGTATACTCGGCATTAGTTGCTGAGTTGATTTATCCATGTTTTAATGTGTTTCCATTCATAGAGATGATTAGATGGTGCCGAGGCTTTTTAGGTCGGGTACAATCTGCGATCTCTGCCCCAGTTTGTTTGCCGGCTTCCATGGCAGCAATACGATGTGTTTTCTGCCAACTGGCAACCCGTGGTGTCGAAATACTGTTGGGTAAACTGTTGGGTAAAACCAAAACCAAAACAAACATTCAGACACAGAACGCACATTTCAAAGTAGAATAACTGGATGTAGTGTTGTTTTTCAGAGAAACGAGAAGTTGAACTCAGTATGTTTCCTAAATATCTGCAAACATACACTCACCTAAAGGATTATTAGGAACACCATACTAATACTGTGTTTGACCCCCTTTCTATGTGGCATTGATTCAACAAGGTGCTGAAAGCATTCTTTAGAAATGTTGGCCCATATTGATAGGATAGCATCTTGCAGTTGATGGAGATTTGTGGGATGCACATCCAGGGCATGAAGCTCCCATTCCACCACATCCCAAAGATGCTCCATTGGTATGAGATCTGGTGACTGTGGGGGCCATTTTAGTACAGTGAACTCATTGTCATGTTCAAGAAACCAATTTGAAATGATTCGAGCTTTGTGACATGGTGCATTATCCTTCTGGAAGTAGCCATCAGAGAATGGGTACATGGTGGTCATAAAGGGATGGACATGGTCAGAAAAATGCTCAGGTCGGCCGTGGCATTTAAACGATGCCCAATTGGCACTAAGGGGCCTAAAGTGTGCCAAGAAAACATCCCCCACACCATTACACCACCACCACCAGCCTGCACAGTGGTAACAAGGCATGATGGATCCATGTTCTCATTCTGTTTACGCCAAATTCTGAATCTACCATCTGAATGTCTCAACAGAAATCGAGACTCATCAGACCAGGCAACATTTTTCCAGTCTTCAACTGTCCAATTTTGGTGAGCTCGTGCAAATTGTAGCTTCTTTTTCCTATTTGTAGTGGAGATGAGTAGTACCCGGTGGGGTTTTCTGCTGTTGTAACCCATCCGCCTCAAGGTTGTGCGTGTTGTGGCTTCACAAATGCTTTGCTGCATACCTCAGTTGTAACAAGTGGTTATTTCAGTCAAAGTTGCTCTTCTATCAGCTTGAATCAGTCGGCCCATTCTCCTCTGACCTCTAGCATCAACAAGGCATTTTCTCCCACAGGACTGCCGCATACTGAATGTTTTTCCCTTTTCACACCATTCTTTGTAAACCCTAGAAATGGTTGTGCGTGAAAATCCCAGTAACTGAGCAGATTGTGAAATACTCAGACTGGCCCGTCTGGCACCAACAACCATGCCACGCTCAAAATTGCTTAAATCACCTTTCTTTCCCATTCTGACATTCAGTGTGGAGTTCAGGAGATTGTCTTGACCAGGACCACACCCCTAAATGCATTGAAGCAACTGCCATGTGATTGGTTGATTAGATAATTGCATTAATGAGAAATTGAACAGGTGTTCCTAATAATTCTTTAGGTGAGTGTACTATGGTATTTTTATGCTTTAGTAGAATAAAAAACTTACATACAGCACCTTTAAAGATGGTAAATTGAATGTATAGGCATATGCGGTTTAAATAATCAAATACAGATGGAAATTAATTAGTTTAATATGCTAAACCTAACACATGAAATGAGGGTGGTAAGTGAATTATTGCACCTTTGTCTCTGTGTTGGTGCAATTAAATCCACCAACGGGAGCAGCATCACAAAGTGTGTGTGAGTAACATAATCCAGTAAACATCAAGCAAACATATGGTCACAAACACTTCAATGATCTTTTACAGAAATGTGTGTTTTTGTTTCTCTAGGACCATGGTCCATTGAGAAGCTAAATGGTCCGTCTATCCAAGGCTTTAAGCAGAGATTCAAACATGAGTTGAACAGACGAGATCAGAGGATTGTCTAGACGGCTCTCTCTAATGTTCAACTGAGAGATTTCCGTCCAAATGCAAGTTCTGCTTCAACTGTAGTCTTTAAGAGATACATCCCACTAGAAGTCAAAATACCCTGTAATCACTTTCAGCCTAGATCTTTAAACACTAGGCTATATCACGGCATATCAAATAATAAGGTAGTCTTTCAGTCTGGATATTTCATGCGCAAGAGGCGCTTTCCATGAATTCTGCATGACTGCTTATGGCTGCATCACTTTACACAAGGGATAGAAGTAGAGACGGGCTCCCCCAATTTGCATTTCTCATCAGGGTCAGAACCGCTTTAACATGCAGCAAGTCACTGATGTTGCTTTTGGTTCATAATAAAATGCATGAAACAGCAGTGAAGATATTGAATACTAAAACATCATTACAGCCACATTAGCCAATGCCACCAGAGAGACAATGCTGACGAGAAATAACACTGCAGGATGGAAATTATAATAATGGATCAAGAAGAGATGCTGACAGTGTACCCTCTCCTCTGTCGGATCCTGAAGGTCGTGGCTGCCCTCAGACCCGTTTTGATATGCAACGTCAGTTTTTATGTGCATTGTGACAGCATACATGTGTCTAGCTTTTAAAACTCAGCAGTTTGCATAGGCCAAATGTTTGGTGCGTAGGTTTTTCAAAAGGTTACTTAATAAATACTTTTATAATGACAGTTCATGACAGGGGTGTCCAAACTCGGTCCTGGAGTGGGCCACTGTCCTGCAGAGTTTAACACACTCCTAAAAGTTTCTAGTACGCCTAGTAAGATGTGATCAGGAGTGTTCCATTGGGGTTGGAGAGCTAAACTTTGCAGGACAGTGGCCCTCCAGGAGCAGGACTGGACACCCCTGACATAGACAATAAATCAGGGATAAAGTGTAAAATATTTGGCCGCAATCTAAAACCTTTATCTGACGATCATATATAAATAATCCTTATGACCTGACCAGTGAAGTTCCTGACAAGTAGCTAGCTAGTAGCTAAAATTCCGGTACTTGACCTTGAGACAGCCCTAAAAAAATAAAAAAATTTGACCGTGCCAATCAGAAAGGCGGCTCTGAGCCAATGGTGTGAGTCTGTTTGGACTCTTTCACAAATCGTAGTTGCGGTGCATCCCAATTTGCGGTGCATCCCAATTTGGATACTATCCATCCTAAATAGTATTCCCAAATCGTAGTATGTTGAAATGAGTATTCATTCGAAGCCTGGATGGTCTACCAAAGGTCTTTGCACACTGAATCCTAAATTTTTGTACGCGTTATTGCGTATCTGGTGTCTCTGAATGGTCAAAACCCCTCTCAAAATGCTTGCTATGGATTGTGGAAAAATGCAGAAAATCAAACCCGATCTGAATTTTTTTTAGGACGATCGAAAGTTTGGGAGATCGTGTGTAAACATGAATGACACAACGTGAGAATGTATTTATTTTTAACGCGCAGAAATTTTGGACGAGATTTCGGACCTTAATTCCGAAATTAGAAGAACAGAACGATGCACAGTCTAACAACTGATATTGCCCACAACCCATTGCGCACTGGCTGAGGATTCGATTAGAACTACAAACGTGGATAAAAAAAAAGTTATAAAAAAATACAAACATGGCGGATGTGTGAGTCCAGCGGTTAAGTAGTAGAGAGCAATAATTATCAGTAGCTAACCTGACAAAAATATATTTATTTAATATTATCCACATTATATTTAATCTGCAACAGCACTGTGGACTTTTGTAATGATATGCTTGGCCATTAACTTTTAAATATAGCCTCATTATATTTAAACTGCAAACACATGAGGAGAGTCTCCGCATGAAAGACCCACGACTGGCAGAACAACGTGCGCTTATCCGAGCGTATCTCAGGGTCAGCTCTCCCGTCTCTGCAGGACGTCTACACCAAACGCTGCAAAGGTAGAGCTACTAAGATCATCAAGGACTCTAATCACCCTGCAAACCTTCATTTCACGCTGCTGCCATCTGGTAAGCGCTTCCGAAGCCTGATGGCCAAAACTGAGAGACTCAGGAGGAGCTTCTTCCCCCAGGCCATCAGACTCCTGAACTCAGTCACTTAACATCACATGACTTCACTTCAGGATAAACATCGACATACTGACATTGCACTGCACTTTCTGTTCTGTTCTCGTTGTTACTGTGTAACAACCTGTTATAGACCTGTTTGCACATTATACTTTGTACATTTGTTAACCACATATTTATAAGTCTACAGTTTACTCACTGCACAGTTTACTTCACTTATTTTATTCCACTTCTTTATTTACTTATTTATTAGTTTTTTCTACTTGATTTATTTATAATTCTACAGATATATATATATATATATATATATATATATATATATATATATATATATATATATATATATATATATATATATATATATATATATACACTCACCTAAAGGATTATTAGGAACACCTGTCAGGCAGTCCTGTGGGCGAAAATGCCTTGTTGATGCTAGAGGTCAGAGGAGAATGGGCCGACTGATTCAAGCTGATAGAAGAGCAACTTTGACTGAAATAACCACTCGTTACAACCAAGGTATGCAGCAAAGCATTTGTGAAGCCACAACATGCACAACCTTGAGGCGGATGGGCTACAACAGCAGAAAACCCCACCGGGTACTACTCATCTCCACTACAAATAGGAAAAAGAAGCTACAATTTGCACAAGCTCACCAAAATTGGACAGTTGAAGACTGGAAAAATGTTGCCTGGTCTGATGAGTCTCGATTTCTGTTGAGACATTCAGATGGTAGAGTCAGAATTTGGCGTAAACAGAATGAGAACATGGATCCATCATGCCTTGTTACCACTGTGCAGGCTGGTGGCGGTGGTGTAATGGTGTGGGGGATGTTTTCTTGGCACACTTTAGGCCCCTTAGTGCCAATTGGGCATCGTTTAAATGCCACGGCCGACCTGAGCATTTTTCTGACCATGTCCATCCCTTTATGACCACCATGTACCCATTCTCTGATGGCTACTTCCAGCAGGATAATGCACCATGTCACAAAGCTCGAATCATTTCAAATTGGTTTCTTGAACATGACAATGAGTTCACTGTACTAAAATGGCCCCCACAGTCACCAGATCTCAACCCAATAGAGCATCTTTGGGATGTGGTGGAACAGGAGCTGTGCCCTGGATGTGCATCCCACAAATCTCCATCAACTGCAAGATGCTATCCTATCAATATGGGCCAACATTTCTAAAGAATGCTTTCAGCACCTTGTTGAATCAATGCCACGTAGAATTAAGGCAGTTCTGAAGGCGAAAGGGGGTCAAACACAGTATTAGTATGGTGCTCTAATAATCCTTTAGGTGAGTATATATATATATATATATATATATATATATATATATATATATATATATATATATATATATATATATATATATATATATATAGTACTTTTATTCTATTTCTATTATAATTTCCTCCTTGTGTTTTTAACTGTGAATTTGCACTGTCCATGGAGCGGACCTGTTTACATTTCACTGCCGGTTGTATATTCTGTATATAACTGTGTATGTGACAAATAAAACTCTTGAATCTTGAATCCTTGTAAATCATAAAAAAAAAAAAAAAAAAAAATATGTTGTTTTTCTACTGTAGAACTAAAATGACAATAAATGACTCCTTTGACTTTGAGAGAGCGCGCGGCAGCCAGGCGGAGTCTCACGTCGTCTTGGGAAACACCGCATGTTGTCAGGCCAGCCCCTGGGCGGAGGATCTGGAGATCGATGCCTTTACTCGCGCTTTCCCACTCCGTTTTAACACACTCTAGTCCCGGGCAGAGACGTGCATGTGCTCGGGCGGTAAGTGGACTGTAGACTCCAGAGTTAAAGACTTCAGGGACGCTCGAGCCAGGACCGGAGAGAAGCAAACACACAGCATCGGTCGTCTTTTATTCTCTTTATTTTTGAAAACAAGTGGAAACGGAAACAGTGAACGACACAGACATGTAAGATATCTATCGCATGCTTGAATCAGTTTCTAACTCACTTTTGGACTCTGGTTCTGCATGACAGCTGGACATAATGTTTCCTTTATGTTTACATTCCATATGGTTATGGATAGATGACTCAATGTGTCCATTAACTTTTCTTTCTATTCTAAGTTTTTATGTTAATATGTATATGAATGCATGAGGAAAGTGTATATGTTATGTGCTTTACCATTTTAAATGGCCTTGTGGTGTGACATGATGTTTTAAAATGACAAATATCCCATGTAATCTCTTCATTATACGAATAGTCTTAACATGTAAGTATAATGCTAATAAAATGAACAAAATGCTGTGTATATATAGTGTATCCTACATCATGTATGTATAACTCATGTATAGCTATATAAATATTATTAGATGTGAAAATGTAAATTGTATATTTAAATGAGTTCTGTCAAAGCGATTAATCACATTCAAAATAAAAGTTTGTTTACATAATATATGTGTGTACTGTGTATACTTATTATGCATATATAAATAAACACATACATTTATATATTTAAGACATATTTGCTTATTTTATATAATTTAATGTAATATAAATATTTTATATATGAATATAACATTTTTCTTCTTAAATATATACATGCATGTGTGAGTATTTATATATACATAATAATTATACACAGTAATATTATGTAAACACAAACTTTTATTTTTAATTTTGGATGCAACTAATCGCGATTAATCGTTTTGACAGCACTAAAATAAACACCATAATCCAGAGTCATTTCCAGAGTCTTGAACATATTTTATTGCCTGTATATTCATACTGTACTTTTGTCTTATTTTGCACACTGATGCATTTAATCGTTTAAGTCTGTTCATTGGTTTCTTCTACCCCAGAAATCTTAGTAATGAGTAGGAATCATGCGTGACTGGAAAAGTCTATCAAAAATATATCATTTCTAGGGTTCTCAGAAGCGGAACAGCGTCATAGTTGGGTAAAACATCTATAATGGTGAACGGGGATGACAAAATATATTTTAGTAACACTTTACTTAAAGCCTTTATGTACTGTATAATGCATTATAAAGGTATTCATAATGTGTGGTATAATGCATTATATCTTGTCACAAGTAATTATAACCAATGTTAAAATGCATTATAATATTCACAGATTCCTTGTTATATCTGAAATTGGTTGTTTGTCATGTTTTAATGCATTATACTTTCTAAAAGTGTATAATAACTGTAGTTGCAATTATTACTGAGATCATACAATGCATTATAAGGTGCATTACAGGGCATAATTAATGCATTAAATACTTCTTTAATGCATTATATATAAAGGCTTTAAGTAAAGTGTTACCTATATTTTTGTATTCCCATTTGCTCCAATAGCAAAAGAAAATATCCCTGATAGCGTTTCCATGATTTTTCCCTCAGCAGTTGTACAATATATATATTTTTTACAGTATTCATGTTTTTTTGTAACAGAGTATAGCATTATAAATGTGTCCAATGTTTATCCATGTTTATTGATCATAAAAAAGTGAACACATTTCAATAACTTTATGCAATTTGAAGAGTTTAGTTGTCACCTCAGATTTATGACTTTTTACTGACATTCCCACACTTTTCACTTTTTCCTCAGGTGTATCCGAGCAGGAAGACATCGGGAGGATCTGGGCCAGTGGGCTTAGGAGCTCTGCATGTGCACAACCTAAAATCAGTGTCTTTTGCTTGTATATGAAAGCACTTAGTTTGAGCTGAGCGAGATGGCATCCAGTCTTACATGTGCAGGTGTGGTATGGGCCCTGTTGTCCTTCCTTTGTGCAGCCTCATCTTGCATAGGCTTCTTCATGCCCTACTGGCTGCTTGGGTCGCAGATGGGTAAGCCAGTGTCATTCGGAACATTCCGGCGCTGTTCCTACCCCGTAAGGGATGAGGCCCGTGGTGGGACGATTATGTTGGAGCAATGTGGGCGCTATGCCTCCTTTCAGGGCATCCCGAGTCTGGAATGGAGGATCTGCACGGTGGTGACGGGGACAGGCTGCGGACTGCTGCTCCTGGTGGCGCTCACGGCAATGATGGGATGCTGTGTTACGGATCTAATCTCTCGTACCATCGGACGAGTGGCAGGAGGGATACAGTTTGTGGGAGGTGAGTGCAATTACAAGGACTTTGACTGAAGATTCAATGAATGGGGTAAATGGATAAATGGTTGGCTGTATAGTTGACTGAATGTGTGGAGAGATGAACAGTTTGATAGACCGCTAGATGAATAATTGAATGGACATGACACTAACACTGATACTGATGTCTCTATGAAACATTGATAATAGACATTCAACGTTACAGTATCATTGAAAGCTATCAATTTCAACATTTATTAAGCTTTAAAAATTAACTTTTAATTTAAGTGAGCTTTAAACAATCTTCACATAAACCCATTATAATAAATGTCATATTTATCTCATATATAATCAATATACAGAAATTCAATACAGTTATCAAACACTTTACAGTCTTAACTGCATAAATAATAAATTAAATATAGATGAATCCTTATTAAAGCTACAGTTTTCTCTGTTCCTTTTGTTCTTTGATGAATATTAATGACAGAATCACAGTGACTGGTTTATTAGGCTGCTGTCACTTTAAGATCTGCCGCTGCCGAACATGACGCGGATCTGACGCTGTCACGCGCATCTCATTTCTTCACAACTCTTTAAGTTAATTTAAGATGTTATTTAACTCATTTAAGACTCTTTTATGAGAATACTCCACAAAACGGGCATTTTGGCATAATTCTGTGTGTCATTGTTCATTCAAGTGTGAAAGAGAACTCAATACTGGCACGTCTTTCTGAGCGTCGTGTGTGTGTGTGTCATAGTCAGGACATTCACAGACAGTGCATTCTCTTCTGTCTTTCTGAGCGTTGTGTGTCATAGTCAGGACATTCACAGACAGCGCGTTCTCTTCTGTCTTTCTGAGCGTTGTGTGTGTGTGTCATAGTCAGGACATTCACAGACAGTGCGTTCTCTTCTGTCTTTCTGAGCGTTGTGTGTGTCATAGTCAGGACATTCACAGACAGTGCATTCTCTTCTGTCTTTCTGAGCGTTGTGTGTCATAGTCAGGACATTCACAGACAGCGCGTTCTCTTCTGTCTTTCTGAGCGTTGTGTGTGTGTGTGTCATAGTCAGGACATTCACAGACAGCACGTTCTCTTCTGTCTTTCTGAGCGTTGTGTGTGTGTCAGGACATTCACAGACAGTGCGTTCTCTTCTGTCTTTCTGAGCGTCGTGTGTGTGTGTGTGTGTCATAGTCAGGACATTCACAGACAGTGCGTTCTCTTCTGTCTTTCTGAGCGTCGTGTGTGTGTGTCAGGACATTCACAGTCAGCGCATTCTCTTCTGTCTTTCTGAGCATTGTGTGTGTGTCAGGACATTCACAGTCAGCGCGTTCTCTTCTGTCTTTCTGAGCGTTGTGTGTGTGTGTGTGTCAGGACATTCACAGACAGCGCGTTTTCCTGTCTTTCTGAGCGCCGTGTGTGTGTGTCATAGTCAGGACATTCACAGTCAGCGCGTTCTCTTCTGTCTTTCTGAGCGTCGTGTGTGTGTGTCATAGTCAGGACATTCACAGTCAGCGCGTTCTCTTCTGTCTTTCTGAGCGTTGTGTGTGTGTGTCATAGTCAGGACATTCACAGTCAGCGCGTTCTCTTCTGTCTTTCTGAGCGTTGTGTGTGTGTGTCATAGTCAGGACATTCACAGTCAGCGTGTTCTCTTCTGTCTTTCTGAGTGTCTTGTGTGTGTGTGTCAGGATATTCACAGTCAGCGCGTTCTCTTCTGTCTTTCTGAGCGTTGTGTGTGTGTGTCAGTCAGGACATTCACAGTCAGCGCGTTCTCTTCTGTCTTTCTGAGTGTCGTGTGTGTGTGTGTGTCATAGTCAGGATATTCACAGACAGCGCATTCTCTTCTGTCGTCGCAATGGTTTAAAAGCATTTGCATGAATAAGAGTGTGATCATATAATGTAACGCTAGCCAAAGGATGACAGAATGCTGCGTTAATTGCGCTAAATATTTTTAAACGCGTTAAACTGTTGTGTTGGTTGGATGCATAGATGAGTTGTCAGAATGAGGGATGAATGTTTTGGTCAATGGATAGTCAGATGAAACACTGCAACTTTGCAAACACACACTTCCGTTTGCCGTCTTCCTAGACGCAAGTACTTTACAACTCCTCAGCGGGAACACATGACGACGACTGCATCTTCTTAGTGAATCTTGGTGTGCTTGTTTTTGACATTCGGTTGCTATGATTCACATCATCCTGTGAAGAGAAGAGCCTGTGACCTCTTGCTGATTTGTGCAAAGACACCAAACTTGCATCCTGGTGAAAATCAGTTTTGAGTTTGTTTGGAAACCGAACAAATGGTGAAAAGCAAACAAGAGTTTCCTTTCATGTCTTTAGTACTGTTAAGACAGGATTGGTTTTCCAAACGACGATTGAGTTACAGTTGTTAACACAGAATGTCTTATGATTTCAGGAGGAGATATTTTGGGCATATTTTGGAAAATTTGGTAAAGTTATAAACATTATGTATTTAATTAAAAGCATAGTTCATCCAAAAATTAAACTTCTATCATCATTTACTTACTTTCATGTATTTTCAAAACCTGTATGATGAGCACATGTATTTGAATTTTGTATTTCTTTTGTCCATACAATCATGTCCATAGACTTTCATTTTATGAAATAAACATTCTTCAACCGGTTTGAGCTGACATGAGGGTGAGTAACAATGACAGAATTAAAATGTATTTGTTTAACTGTCCCTTTAAGAGAAGGAAGTCACACCTGCTGCTTCTACTGCTGTGGCTGTTTGTGATTGGACCTTCTGTATCGCTTTTATTTTTATATCGCATGAAATACCAGCAGTACTTGAACCGCCATCTGTTATTTTAGCCAGATGGCAAACAGAAGTCAGCCGAAAGGTCTAAATTCATCATGAAGGTGCACCAGGCAGTGAAACGAGAAATTTAAGCTTTAGTTACAGCATTCACCAAAGGTCAAAGTAAATGAGGAGAAGCGTTGTGAAAAATAATATACCGTAATCGCACACATTCACATTCCTCTCCTGACGGTATTTGATTTCTCACAGGAGTTAGCCAGAGAAACTTAAATTGCTCAGTAATTTATACAGAGGTTATATGAGGGAAAAAAACTGAATTGTTCAAACGTCTGTGAACCACAAATTTACCTGACTTCCTTGGGGAAAACTAGTCCAGGGCAAATAAGTTTTTAATGGTCAAAAAAAAAGTGGATATGCCTTGCTCACACACAGACATTCACAGTCTGTAAAATTGGTCCTTTTGACCAGATCTTTATATTTGTGAGGCAGTAACTGAGCTGCTTATGAAGCCATTGGGCCTTGTAATGAGCCATATATGAGGGAAGGAGGCTTATGACTTACATCACCCTCTCTTCTTTTGACTTGCCTCAGAGCAGTGACTTTGCTCCATTTCAGTGCGATGGGAAATAATGAAGGTTGATAATACGTGACCTCTCTATGAAGGACCGTAGGCGACTGTTCTCTCTTTCATATCCTCTTCTCCTTTGTGCTGTCTTTACTTTTTCACACACACTTTGATATGTACACCTGCTTACTTAATGATGTTTTATTCATGGGCAACTAAATATTTCCTGTTTGCAGTTTTTCCTTGTCCTAGAAAGCTGTGGCTTTGCTTTGTTTTTATTATCATTTGATACTGTAAAGGCGATAGAGACTTGCTAACTCTGGGACGGATGCCAGATGCCATATTGGTTTATATGGATCTTCAGTTTGCCCTTTTTTGGGTGGGAATGCTATTCATTAATATTCGTTCTGAATGAATGTTCACTCTAAAACATCTTGGGTTATTTTTTTCTACCCAAATCCTGGGTTGAGCCTTTTGGGCATTTTTGGGGGGTTATTTTTTCAGGATTTTGGTAGTTTTTGTGTAACCCAGCTCCTGGGTCAGATGTAGCAACCCAGTGTTTGGGTAGTTTTTGTGTAACCCAGCTCCTGGGTCAGAGTAACAACCCAGTGTTTGGGTAGTTTTTGTGTAACCCAGCTCCTGGGTCAGATGTAACAACCCAGTGTTTGGGTAGTTTTTGTGTAACCCAGCTCCTGGGTCAGATGTAACAACCCAGGGTTTGGGTAGTTTTTGTGTAACCCAGCTCCTGGGTCAGAGTAACAACCCAGCGTTTGGGTAGTTTTTGTGTAACACAGCTCCTGGGTCAGAGTAACAACCCAGCGTTTGGGTAGTTTTTGTGTAACTCAGCTCCTGGGTCGGACGTAACAACCCAGCGCCGTTATGGTGGAAACGGGACAACAGAGACTGGTCGATTACACTGGAATTAATTCTAAATGTTTCATTTTTATTTTTAATATTTTTTAAATGAGCTTAAATGTTGGCAATATGGATTTAAAAATATATGAATTATGCTATACTGCAAAATATGATTAAAAAAATAAAGGAATTATCATGCAAACCAGTGGTTGTGTCAAGTATTTTAAAAAGAGGATTTAAGTTAATCCATGGACATTAATTCATATATGACGTAAAAAGAAATAAGTTAGTATTATAGTAAAAATTAATCAACTATGCTGGGTTAAATCAACAACCCAATTTGCTGGGTAAAATTAACCCAACCTGTGTTCTATCCAGTATTTTAGAGTATTCCTGCATCCTCTTGGATTTCCTCTCACACCCACGTCTTGCTTCACAGCACCCGTTGCACGTTTGGACACACACCCTCCTGAAAGACAGTCGGCTCAGTCATGTGCTTCATACACTGAGTTTACCATAGGATTTATGGGTTCCATCTGGCTACTGTCAGGATCCTGGCCAATAGAACACAAGACCTTGAAATGAGTCTTATTCGCTTGAGAGATCTGCCGATATGACTCAGTTGGTCTTCGTGTTTTCTCAATTACTCTTTAATGTCTTCTTATCACATTAGTGAAATGCTGAGGACATTTCCTTTCAGAACATCCAGTTCCTGGGAGATGTTTCACACTTTGCTGTAATAACATTGCCTGATGAGTTTGTTACAGTTTGCGAATGCAAAAATCAACAGTTTGCATTTCCTTATGTCTCTGTCAAAGGTCTGTTTTCTGTAATTGTCCTTCCTTATCGCTTACCCTTTTTTCTTCACTGTTGTGTATTTGCTGCACTGTATGCATTTCACTGTAGAAGGTGAACAAGAATGCATTCATTGAACCATATCTTTGCCCACCAGAACTTTTTTTGCATTTTCTTTTTTCTTTAGTGGTTGCAGGCAAAACTCTAAAAGGGTTTAATGATAAAAAGAGGAAAGATATTACAATATTAATAGCTCATAGCATTATCATGTTACAAAAATATTTTTAAAAACATGGAAGCGGGTGAAAGATAACATTTCTGTGGTTTTCTATTGACTTTCTGTGGAATTATGCATGTGCTCATCCCATACAGACAAACCTCTGTGATTACATGATGCACATCTCATTTCCTCACAACTCTTTAAATTCATTTAAGACGTTATTTAACTTGACAAAATGTGCATTTTGGCATAATTCTGTGTTATTGTTCGTTCAAGCATGAAAGAGAACTTGATACTCACGTGTGTCTTTCTGAGCGTTGTGTGTCATAGTCAGGACATTCACAGTCAGCGCGTTCTCTTCTGTCTTTCTGAGCGTTGTGTGTGTGTGTGTGTGTCATAGTCAGGACATTCACAGTCAGCGCGTTCTCTTCTGTCTTTCTGAGCGTTGTGTGTGTCAGGACATTCACAGTCAGCGCGTTCTTTTCTGTCTTTCTGAGCGTTGTGTGTGTGTGTCATAGTCAGGACATTCACAGTCAGCGCGTTCTCTTCTGTCTTTCTGAGCATTCTGTGTGTGTGTGTGCGTGTGTGTGTCATAGTCAGGACATTCACAGTCAGCGCGTTCTCTTCTGTCTTTCTGAGCATTCTGTGTGTGTGTGTGCGTGTGTGTGTCATAGTCAGGACATTCACAGTCAGCGCGTTCTCTTCTGTCTTTCTGAGCGTTGTGTGTGTGTGTCAGTCAGGACATTCACAGTCAGCGCGTTCTCTTCTGTCTTTCTGAGCGTCTTGTGTGTGTGTGTCAGGACATTCACAGTCAGCGTGTTCTCCTGTCTTTCTGAGCATTGTGTGTGTGTGTGTGTGTGTGTGTGTGTGTGTGTGTCATAGTCAGGACATTCACAGACAGCACGTTCTCTTCTGTCTTTCTGAGCATTGTGTGTGTGTGTGTGTGTCATAGTCAGGACATTCACAGACAGCGCATTCTTTTCTGTCTTTCTGTCTTTCTGAGCGTTGTGTGTGTGTGTCATAGTCAGGACATTCACAGTCAGCGCGTTCTCTTCTGTCTTTCTGAGCATTGTGTGTGTGTGTGTGTGTGTGTGTGTGTGTGTGTGTGTGTGTGGGTGTGTGTGTGTGTTTGTGTCATAGTCAGAACATTCACAGTCAGCGTGTTCTCTTCTGTCTTTCTGAGCGTCATGTGTGTGTGTGTGTGTGGGTGTCATAGTCAGGACATTCACAGTCAGCGCGTTCTCCTGTCTTTCTGAGCGTTGTGTGTGTGTGTCATAGTCAGAACATTCACGGATAGCGCGTTTTCTTCTGTCTTTCTGAGCGTCGTGTGTGTGTGTGTGTGTCATAGTCAGGATATTCACAGACAGCGCGTTCTCTTCTGTCTTTCTGAGCGTCGTGTGTGTGTCATAGTCAGGACATTCACAGACAGCGCGTTCTCTTCTGTCTTTCTGAGCGTCGTGTGTGTGTGTGTCATAGTCAGGACATTCACAGTCAACGCGTTCTCTTCTGTCTTTCTGAGCGTTGTGTGTGTGTCATAGTCAGGACATTCACAGACAGCGCGTTCTCTTCTGTCTTTCTGAGCGTCGTGTGTGTGTGTGTCATAGTCAGGACATTCACAGTCAGCGCGTTCTCTTCTGTCTTTCTGAGCGTTGTGTGTGTGTGTCATAGTCAGGACATTCACAGTCAGCGCGTTCTCTTCTGTCTTTCTGAGCGTTGTGTTTGTGTGTCATAGTCAGGACATTCACAGACAGCGCGTTCTCTTCTGTCTTTCTGAGAGTTGTGTGTGTGTGTCATAGTCAGGACATTCACAGTCAGCGCGTTCTCTTCTGTCTTTCTGAGCATTGTGTGTGTGTGTGTCATAGTCAGGACATTCACAGACAGCGCGTTCTCTTCTGTCTTTCTGAGCGTTGTGTTTGTGTGTCATAGTCAGGACATTCACAGACAGCGCGTTCTCTTCTGTCTTTCTGAGCGTTGTGTGTGTGTGTCATAGTCAGGACATTCACAGTCAGCGCGTTCTCTTCTGTCTTTCTGAGAGTTGTGTGTGTATGTGTGTGTGTGTGTGTCATAGTCAGGACATTCACAGACAGCGCGTTCTCTTCTGTCTTTCTGAGCGTTGTGTGTGTGTGTCATAGTCAGGACATTCACAGACAGCGCGTTCTCTTCTGTTTTTCTGAGCGTCGTGTGTGTGTGTCATAGTCAGGACATTCACAGTCAGCGTGTTCTCTTCTGTCTTTCTGAGCGTCGTGTGTGTGTGTGTGTGTGTCATAGTCAGGACATTCACAGTCAGCGCGTTCTCTTCTGTCTTTCTGAGCATTGTGTGTGTGTGTATGTGTGTGTGTGTGTCATAGTCAGGACATTCACAGTCAGTGCGTTCTCTTCCGTCTTTCTAAGCGTTGTGCGTGTGTGTGTGTGTGTGTGTGTGTGTGTGTGTCATAGTCAGGACATTCACAGACAGCCCATTCTCTTCTGTCTTTCTGTCTTTCTGTGTGTGTGTGTGTGTGTGTGTGTGTGTGTGTGTGTGTGTGTGTGTGTGTGTGTGTCATAGTCAGGACATTTACAGTCAGCGCGTTCTCTTCTGTCATCGCACTTGAATGGTTTAAAAGCATTTGCATGAATAAGACTGTGATCATATAATGTAACGCTAGCCAAAGGATGACAGAAAAAACAGATGCTGTGTAACAATTTTTTTAACACGTTAAAATGAAAAAATGTATTGCATGCATTAACATGGTAATTTTTACAGTATTATTTCAAATATAGAAATAATAGATAAAATTGAAGTTGTACTATTTCACAATATTACAGTTTTTACTGTATTAAAAACTATAACTGTGAATTCCTCATATTGAGTTCAAGTGACAAAAATGTCCAGCTGTGACTCAAAATATCCCAATTGTTCTGTTTTTGTGGCCCCTTCCCTCCATAGATCACGTCATTGTACTTACAGTGTGGAAATCTTATCCAACCTTACCCTGAGGAAAACACAAATAAGTCAGGTGGCAAAAACTGTGTCTGTGCTCGAGTGAGACGTGATGGTTCAGTAATCCAGTCGGCAGCAGTTGTCTTGCTGTAAGCTTTCACTTCTTTGTAAACTTTCAATGAATACCAACAGCTTGGACAAAACTGTATGTTGTCTGTCACAACAACTGCACAACAATATGGTGTTTTAGTCTTATCTTTCATCAAGCAAGCAAAGTATGACAATAATCATTAACTTTTCCAGAGTTGTCCTTGACTTTATGTCCGGTCACAGATTTCCCTCTGTTAGCTCAGATATGTCACGTTTGTGTGCTGTGTAAATCTCTTCTGTTTAAATCTAGATTGACAATATTTAATTAGTCACGCTGGAATGTCTCTAATTGCGGATACGAACGAGTGTTGAGAACGGCTGATTTTTGTGTACATTAGTGTGGGTGAATGGAAGCGTGTGTGCCGTGTGTATTTGTGGTGGTGTGGGAACAGCCCTAGCTGAGGCTGTAAACGCTGGTTTTAGCTGACCTGTGCCGACCCCTGGGCGCTTGGAAAGAGCCGGATGGAGAGATGAGAGGGCGTACGGTGGTGTGAATGGGAAAGACAGGCAGGATCCAGCTGATGGAGACAGCTGCAGCAGCAGGAAGAGACTTACTGGCTCCAGACTGGTGCACATCTCTCACTATGTCTCACTGGCAGTATCTCCACTGTCTGTCAATCCGTCTGAAACTCACTGGAATGTTTGGAATGCATTTGGAATGTTGCTGGAAAATAGGAGAAAAATAGTCTCAGAGAGTGACACTTAGGGCCCTATTTTACAGATCTGAGCGCATGATCTATGCACTTTATGGTCTATGCACTATGCACAAATGCACTTTAGGGCGTGTCCGAATCCACTTTTAGTTTCCACAGCTAGTTTAACGACAGGAAAAATGGTTGGCACGCCTGGCACATGATCCAAAATGGTTGTACCTACTCTCTTAATGAGTCATGGGTGTGTTTTGGGTGTAACGTGCAATAACAAATCAGAGTGTCATCTCCCATTCGCTTTAAAAGCCAGTTGTGCTTGCGCCATGGCGGATTCACTTTTTACATGTGAGCAGAAAGACTGAACACTTCTCCAGAGAGGAATCCTTTTATTTTTAATATTTAAAAATGCGTGTGTACTACCGCACGTCCCTGTATGTGTCATAAGCAGAGTGTACGTGCATTGTGCACCGCCTATAGGCTCATATTACTAACACACCCTTTAAATAACACACAGATACTGCACTATTGACTTTAGAGCAGGTTTGTGTTGGTCAATGGTCAGTGGTTTTCAGTTCCTCACAATAGCAACGCTCCAACAATGCTCCTGAACACACCTGGTGTTCAGACCAGACGCCCATGGGTGAACATATGCGCCAGTGCATTTGATATTTAAACACCGTGGACCTGGACGTGAACATGAGAACTGCGTCGGGCTGAAATTAACAAAAAACACTTGCGTCGTGCCCTTCCGTCGCATTGCGGCGGTGTGTGATAGGGCATAGGGCCCATATTGAAGAAAATCTGTTTCTGTTCACAGAAATCAATGACAGTGGTAACAGATATTGTCTTGTAAACCTGACACCGATGGGTGTAGTCCATTATGATTGCAGGATGAATTTCAGTCAACATTTCTAATCGAAATCTCACAAGGCGATGAAACCTATATTTAGATCCAGTAATATTTTTTGCACTGTGATGTAATTTGAATGGCTATTAAGCACATTTTCTTTGCTTTAATGCCTGTATGCATTTCATTATTTTAAAAGGTGCATATAACACATTTATCGAATGATTGCGTAATGTATTATTAAAGATGACGATACTCATTGCTGTAATTCTTTAATTTTGAATTACTTGAATTAAGTTAAAAATACTTGGGGGGGAAAAAAACGGCATAAATCACAGGTAGAACAACAAAAACAATGATGTGAAATATTTTACTATTTAAATTTTCATATTTAATATTCACATATTCACAACAAATAAAAAAGGTAATTGCGACTTTTTATCTCAGAATTGCATGATACAAAGTCGCAGTTATATTTTAAATGTTTTATTTTGTGGCGGAAATAAGCTTCCATAGTTTATTGAGGCAAAAGTCATAGTTAATAGTGAATATGTGTATGTATAATTTATAGCCTGATTCTATGTTTACATTAACCATGGTATAAATATTAGGTTTTAGTTATTGGGCGGGAAACACAAAAGTAATGTAGAGCATAATGTAAAGCAGTTAGTTTGTAACTTTTCGCAACACTGGATATCAAGATGCAATTTTATGACGTTACCTGTCCCAATGCTGGTATGCACTTTCCCATCGCTAAGTGCAAATATAGGGATATTTTATTATTTGGAAAATAAAAATGGGTCATTATATGAAGTTATTAAACATAATTTCGGGAGGAGTACGCCCATCTAATCTTCCAATAAATACCTTGGTATAAAACCACCTCTTCCCATTGTTAGTCCTTGCAGCATTCCTCCTCCTCCCCTGCTCCTCCTTTTTGTACAATTTTGCCTGTTATGGGGGGCAATCGGAGCTTGGGGTATAATATCCTTTCCAAGCCCCTCTATAGCAGACAGCAAGCCAAATCTGTTTACCAGTTTCACTAAGATTATAAGGTCACACAAGCTCATGAAACAAGATGTGCAATAACAGTTCCACTTGCCATTCTCTATTCTTTCTTGTTATTTGAATCGCACACATAATTTAAGGCACATTTAAGAGATCAATGATGATACAATCTCTCCAGATTCCAGAGCAAACAATGTGAGAGCAGCAGGGCACCATCAGTCGGCCAATCTCAACTTTTATAAAGAAACCCACATGGTTTACAAGAAATGATTCCTCCATGACTCCTTAAGGAAATGACTCTGAATCCATTTCAACGGGCTGCAACATTGGCCCTCTTGACAAAACTGTACACAGCTGTGAGGATATGTAGGCCATGGCTTTGACTGGTTTTTGCATGTTTACATTCTTGTAAGAAATGACTACATTTGCTGCATGACTACATTTTCAGCTCCACAAAATCTTGATGCCTTTGATTTGCACTAGTCTGGAATGATCTGTGCTTTCTTTGCTCACTTAGCTCATTGTAGCAAAGAATTTTGGGGTTGAGATCAAAGAAATTTTTTTGTCAGTTGCCGATACCAATTTAAAATTGAATTGAATAAAAAGGTTGTTTTTATTTTAGTATTGATATTCAGTCATTTTGACATCACTAAATGTGACCCATGCTGGCCAAATGAGTTGCAATGACTTATTTTCACATTCTCTATTAAAAAAACCTTCAAAATTATGTAGGATCAGCAAAGTCAACTCCAGGCTCCAAAAGGCTCCAAAACAAAATCACCAGCAACCATACCTTAAAATCCTTGGTAATAACACCAAATTTGACACACACCAATTCAACACCAAATATCAATAGGAATTTATATATATTAAACTTTTTTTGTTTGATTAGCATTAATGACACAGACAGCCTATATATTCAGATCTACTGTAACGCACGGATCTAATATAATGTTACACATCAGATGCTTTTCCTTAAAGGGATAGTTCACCCAAAATGTTAATCTGCTTACCGCCAGGGAATCCAAGATATAGGGGACTTTGTTTCTTCAGTAGAACACAAATGAAGATTAACTCCAACCGTCGCTCCAACCGTTATATAATTTTTTACCTCTAATACAACACTATGTCCAACAGCCTTCAGTGCGCGATCACTTCCAGCAAGTGAGGTCAATGTACACGTTATGGCGTAGTTTACGCAAGTGCCGGAAGTGATCTCTCGCGCGTATCTCTATGCCAGATCGTATACATTGACCTCACCCAGCGGAAGTGTTTGCGCGCTGAATGCTGTTGAAAAATGATATAAATACTGTTCGGTTTCTCGCACAAACCGATCAGGCTTCAGATCAGTGATGAGGTCGTTTTCATGGACAAAGGAAAGGTGCATCTCTCAGAAAACGTACAAATAAAGATACTTTTAGATGTTTAATTGCTATCTGGAGCATTGGGATCACTAAACGAGGGCTTAATTAACTCATTTTTGTGAAAACCTCAGAATCGACCAAAATCTTTCACTTGTTTTGCCTGTAGCTCGAAATTATCCTGTGCACATTCCGACTCATATATGATGTAAAGTATTTCACAAAATGCGGACAAAGTGATATGATAATAGTATTGTGAGCCTCAGAATGAGTTTGCTATGGGTTTGTTGAATATAAAGAGGTTTGTGTTCCCATTGTTTTGAGCATCTGTGTGTTCAGATAAACTGGAGTCAGGCGGACACGTGCTGGAAAGAAAAGCTTTCATTCATGAATTATTCATTGAAACTTAACTGGCTAAAAAAAAAAATCTGCCTTCAAATCCAGTATGATATTTTAGCTTTGAGGCATAAATCTTGAAACCAGCTCACATAATTGAGGAAGGCAGTGATTCACAAGAGAGCGGGAGACGTTCAAATCCTCAGATGCTCAGAATAGCATATGCGAGCGTGTGGGTGAGTGCTCGCATGAAAAAGCGTCCTGATACTTTTTCATATTTGCCCGTCTCCCATGTCCTCCGTCTGCTTCAGCGTCCCTTGAAAATAGCACTCCTTCATCCTTCATCATCTGACAAAACTATGAGCAATATGAGACATTGGTCAATATTTGGCCAGGACACTCCAGCACAGCGATGTACAGATCCCCCATTGTCAGATAATTTTGCTTGTTTTAAGCAAAACCACTTGAGTATTGGGTATAAAAAGAGCCTCTCAGAGTGGCAGTGTCTCTCAGAAGTCAAGATGGGCAGAGGATCCAGAAAACAAGAAAAAAATATCTTAAACAAGTCACAAATACTAAACAAGAAAAGCATTTTTTTTTTCTTTGCAGTGAAAGAAACAAAAAAACTCAAAACAGTGAAACAATTCAGATTACTTAAAATGTGTCAGTTTTGAAAACTCAAAAGTAAAAGAACGTTCTAAGTACTCATAAAAGTTTATTTAATTTAACTAATTTGTTTAATTTGAGTTGGCTCTACTCAAACCAATTCATTACTTTGACCGTTAGGATTTACAGTGCTTTAATACATCCTTTTTTGTCAAATAATTGAGATATTTATGGTTTGGTATGCCGTTGTGTTGAAACAATGGCATTTTTCGAAAAGAAAGAAAGTCATACAGGTTTGGAACTACATGAGGGTGAGGAAAGATGACAGAAGTTTCATTTTTGGCTGAAATATCACTTTAATTTCTTATCACAACGTTTTAGGGCAAGAGCTAGACTTTATTAACTTTTTCACAAATACGCACACGCACTCTTGAACAAAGCCAACTTTCTATGGATAAGTGAACAAAGGATCCTCTGTGTTCAAGAACTTTGAGAAGTTCCATGGCGAGCTTGGCTCAGTCCACTTCCAGCGCTGCATGGTCCCTCTCCGGCCCGGCTCCCTCCCTCAGATTGGAATGCAGGTCTGCATTCTCCTTAGGGCAATCATGCTGGAATGTTCCAGGCTTCCAGATGGTCCTCTAAGGTCCACGACTGTGGCAGCAGAGACATTCTTTGGCTACAGTAAAAGAGGAAATAAATGGCTTTCTCTGCTAACTCAGGGTCCGATCCAAAAGTCAGGCAGAGGGAGATTTTTTTTTAGGATGAAGCAGAAGAGAAGAAAGGTTTGAATTCACACAGATGGCACATACACATTTGAAGGAAGCTCAGTAGAGAAGAGTTTTCATCTCTTGCAACCTGAATGTGTTATCTCTGAGGATCCATTAGAGCCTTGATGGATTTTTTTTACGGCTTTCTTGAGTTTGACTATTTTTGTCCACAGCACTGTAACCTGCAGTTTCTGTTGAAGCTGATGTAGTGAAAAATGAAAATTCTGTAATTTACCCACCCTCGTGATGACTTTCTTTCTTCCAAAGAACAGAGAACAAAGAATGTGCCCTTTTTTATGCAGTTACAGTGAATGAGGACTGGAGCTCTCAACCTTCAAAAAGATACACAGAAGCACTGAAACATATCATAAATATATCATAAAAGTGCTCCAGATGATTTATTTACTATATACTGCAAGTCTTCAGAAGCCATACGATATCTTTGTGTGATGACTACCTTTATCATACGTTAATGGTGAGTTTTTGTCTATTTGTGAAAATAGAGAAGAGGATATTCAAATAATTTCCTTTTATACTACTGTTCCAAAATTTAAAGGGGTTGTGAACTGCATTGTTTTATTGTTTTATAATGTTTCCTAGGGGGGTGTAATGATACTATGATTTAAAAAATAAATAAATGGATGGTCATCATTTAGGAATAAAAAGCATTTTACCCTGATTTTAGCAACTCTGTTTGAAGGGGCGTGTCTGCTGAGACTTCAGTGTAAACGCCCACTGCTGTGATTGGCTGCTGTGAGACTTCAGTTTAAACACCCACTGCTGTGATTGGCTGACATCTTTTCATATGAAATAGCTAGTATTACATGTGCAACTCTCTCAAAAACTTTTAGCACGTTTTTACTATTACAGCTCTCAAGGTTAACTAATGATGAAAAGTGCTGAATATGGCATTATATTCAGATCTATGGCATTATATTCAGTTCTATGGCATTATATTCAGATCTACGGCATTATATTCAGATCCATGGCTTTATATTCAGATCTATGGCATTATATTCAGATCTATGGTATTATATTCAGATCAATGGTATTTATTTTCAGATCTATGGCATTATAATTCAGATCAATGGTATTATATTTAGATCTATGGCATTATTTTCAGATCTATGGCATTATTTTCAGATCTAAGGCATTATATTCAGATCTATGGCATTATATTCAGATCTATGGCATTATATTCAGCTCTATAGCATTATTTTCAGATCTATGGCATTATATTCAGATCTATGGCATTATATTCAGATCTATGACATTATATTCAGATCTAAGGCATTATATTCAGATCTATAGCATTATATTCAGATGGTGGCATGAAAGGTTGCAGTGATGAGCATTGTAGCCACTCTAACTAACAGTGCAAACAGAATGTAAATAAGAGATTTGTTGATTATAACAGGAGTTTTGGCGCGAGTCCAGAACTCAGTCACTGGTAAACTTGCCCTGTTGACCATTTAGTCACTGGTTTGATTTACTGACACAAGAACATCTGACTGTACATGAATCATTACATATCAGAATTCACTGGTCACAGATCACGCATTAGAATTAATCGTTACTTGCATGTTGTAGGATTACTATTGAGTCCATATCATAAAAAGGTCAGTTTGCAAAGCCTGTGCCGAAATTGACTGATTTACCAAATAATCTTCTCTCCTCGTCATCTTACTAACACACCAGTGGGCGGGGCCAAAGTTGTAGGCGTTGATTTTCTTCGACAGAGGTAGTCTTTCACCTATGACATCATAAATAGGAACATTCCAATCATTCTCTGGGCTTGGTTACAATAAAAGCTGTTTTTGGACTAACAAGGAAGTTTTCAGTTCTGAAACTTACAGGACATATGATGACCTCTTATATGTCAAAAGCTCAAAGAAAATTTTATCTTTCTGTTTATGACCCCTTTAACAAATAATATTAGAATAATTTCTGTAGGATCTCGTGACTCTGAAGACTGGAGTAATGATGCTGAAAACTCAGCTTTGACATCACAGGAAACCTCTTTCAAAAACATGTTTAAAACCAAACTTTTGAACAGTAGCGTGTGTTACCCAGAAGAAAGAAAGTCATAAAGGTTTGGAACAACATAAGGGTGAGTAAATAATAAAAGAATTGTAATGTTTCAGTCAACTGTTCCTTCAAAAAGGAACTTGGCTAATATAATTTTAAATAGCTAACATATTATGTTTCTCTAACAGAACTCCAGCATTTTTAATTCATTTCCTGCCTCACATTGACATTGTACAGTTTTTCCTGCGGTGTGATTTAAAAAGGAACAGGCTTTTGGAATAATCTTGCATTTATGTTCATGAAAGCATTCCCAGCTGTTGGTTGTTATGATGGTAAATGAATTTGTGAACATAGTTTAGGACACAGTAGTGGCCTTTTTCATCTCTGTGTTCTTTTCTCTCACCATTTCATGCCTTCCTCAGTCTCTGGCTGATTGAAATAAGAGTTATGGTCCGTGTAAGTCTGTGGTGGTCTATAATGGTGTGTGATGACAGCGCGGCTTTACATCATGTGCACGAGGCTGATAGCAGCGGCTGGCCGCCCGCTTGAGCCAAGCTCAGGACTGTCAATCACGTCTAGGGATTGAGTGCCAAGTTTTATGATGGAACTCCGTGTGGACACTTCGGTCTAGGCAGCTACTCGCTCCAACTACTTTATAAAAAAGAATTTCATCCAAAAATCTAAATTCTGTGTTCATTTACTGTCTTTCCAAACCTGTATAACTTTTTTCTTCTGTGCAACACAAAATATGTTTAAAGGGGGGTCATGAATTGAGAAATCAACTTTTCATTCAGCCTTTGATATATAAAGTTCATTGTGATATAAGAATATCCTGTACGTTTCAGAGCTGGAAACTTCCTTGTTAGTCAATGAAAAGCTTTTATTGACACCAGACCCAGCAAACGCTCGATCTCAGAATATGCCAACCCTTGATGTCATTGTGTGGTGAAACGCCGCCTCAAGCCCGCCCACCGACTCGTGGAGCTAAACGGATCAAGCTCACGTGGGGAAGACATTGCACGTTTGTTCACTTAATTTCACCGCGGAATCGTTTGTAAACAAGATACAGGGATTAAAGACACAATGCTGTGCCTTCTATATTGGATCCGACAGGAATGGTGCAACACACTAATGTGAGTAAAACATGTTTTACATGTGATAGTATATTGCTTTGTTATAGATCGCTTGATATCAACTTGATGTGTGTGTGTGTGTGAGTGATGTGTGGTTCGCAAATATATCCACCGATCGGGCGGGCCAAGTAATAAAAAATAACATTCATATTAATTGCGGGTGGATGAGAGATAAATAATTGTGTTTGTTTGATAAAGACATTTCTCGGTTGCCATTTCTCCACATTGGAAGTTTTCAAAACAATCCCGAAGCCGAAGCTCATTAAATATGCAAAGCTTATCCAATCGTAGTAGCCGTGGGCATTTACTTCCAAGTCTTCAGTGCGGCACGCCCATAAAAGCCGAGCGTGCAGGAGAGAGCCTCAAAACCAGGGTAGAGAATAGCCTATTACTTATTCATTATTATGTTTTTGAATGTAAAAACCACACGAACGTCATACGTTGACCTCAGACAACAATATAAAAAATGTAAAAAGCCAGTTCATGACACCTTTACCAGAATTTTAAAAGGTCAAAGAAGTTGGTGGAATAATAGTTTTATTGGAGGTGCCTTCCTATTTTAGTATAAAATTTATATTTAATTTTTATTTTTGCATTTAGATGAAAAGAGACTTAATTTTCTACACATATATTTTTAGAAAATACACATACAATATATGTGTGTGTGTGTGTGTGTGTGTGTGTGTGTGTGTGTGTAAACAAATATATTAATAAAATACAAAATATAATATAAAATATAAATATACTAAATAATACAAATATTCTTTACAAAATATATCTTAGAGTTTATCTAGTTATTTTTTCTCAAAATATTTTTTATAATTTTAGTATAGAATTTTATGACATATTATTGATGTATACTTTTAAAGAGATATACGTGATTTTACTCTAATGCTCATTATTGGTCTAGCTCAAAGGTTAAACCTGAAGACGATCCCTGTCGGGGGTCAGCAGGAGCGAAAGGGTCGTTTGGAGAGCGTTGACCCTTTATTGCCTTCTCACACATTACTGTCATGGTATTTTAGTCATGCTTTGTCTGTCTTTTGGTAAAAGCATTTTCAGAAGATGTTTTTGAGAGGGACACACGCCTCTGTGTTCAAAGGACATGTCAGGTCAGGTTTGTTTTGACTTTGGCGCAGGAACCCTAAATTAGCACCCATGGTTTTTCCTCAAATTTACTTTACCATTTTATTTTACAGGTCCCTTTTGTGTCCATGCTTTGCTGGCACCGTCTCATGCTGACTTTAACAAACAGCAGCTAATTCTTCATGAAAGCTGCCAAAAAAAGCCAGTCGTCCATGGAAAATTCCTTCTGTAACAGCAGGTCCGAATCAGTGCAGGTCTGTCTCTGTTTTCACAGTGTTGGGTTGTGATAAGACAGGACTGCACATAAACATCCACCTGCCAACCCACATAGATACAACAGGATGTCAGAATTTTTAGAAATGGATGTAATTGCTATGAAGAGCTCCAGATTGCTAAGTATGTGAGTTCTGGAACTCTCTGTCTACATTCTGACCAGTTGACTTGGCAACGCAGAAGTCAACAACGATAACCCTTCATCCCTGGCAGGCCACTTTACAGACAGCGCTCTGGTAATTGAGATGTAATATGCCTAGTGCAGTTATATATAGATTGAAAAGTCAGATGAGGAGAAGACAAGCTTTTTATGTGCTAGGACTTCCTCCTTTAGTGGTTTACAAGCATTGTACTCCACAAGCACTCACTTTCTTTACTGCTGACAGATGGTTATATTTGTTTTCACTGGTTTTGCAAGGTCTTCATATAAAGCAATGAATTACAAAAGGTCAGTGATTTTACTCTTTTAACTGGGGTAAAATCTAGTGATACTCCATTTTTAAAATTCTTGCAGAGAATTGCTTTGTGACTAATAAGTGATAAATGGCCAATATTAAAAGTCTGTCCTTTACTATTTGATTAAACAAGTAAAAAATAAAAGATTGAAAACTAGTGTTATAAAATCAATTAATCGCGATTAATTGCATATAACATAAACGTTTGTTTATATACACTATATTGCCAAAAGTATTGGGACACCCCTCCAATCACTGAATTCAGGTGTTCAATCCCTTCATGGCCACAGGTGTATAAATCAAGCTCTAGGCATGCAGACACTTCTACAAACATTTGTGAGAGAATGGGTCGCTCTCAGGAGCTCAGTGAACTCAAGCGTGGTACCGTGATAGGTTGCCACCTGTGCAATAAGTCCATTCCTGAAATTTCCTCACTACTAAATATTCCATGCTCAACTGTTAGTGGGATTATAACAAAGTGGAAGCAATTGGGAACAACAGCAACTCAGCCACGAAGTGGTAGGCCACATAAATCACAGAGCGGGGTCAGCAGAAGTCGCCAACTTTCTGCAGTCAATAGCTCCAGACCTCCAAACTTCTGTGGCCTTCAGATGAGCTCAAGAACAGTGTGTAGAGAGCTTCATGGAATGGGTTTCCATGGCCGAGCAGCTCATCTAAGCCTTACATCACCAAGTGCAATGTAAAGCGTGGGATGCAGTGGTGTAAAGCACGCCGCCACTGGACTCTAGAGTAGTGGAGACGTGTTCTCTGGAGTGACCAATCACGCTTCTCTGTCTGGCAATCCCATGGACGAGTCTTTTCAGGGGTTGGGCTTGGCCCATTAGTTCCAGTGAAAGGAACTCTTAATGCTTCAGCATACCAAGACATTTTGGACAATTTCATGCTCCCGTCTTTGTGGGAACATTTTGAGGATGGCACCTTCCTGTTCCAACATGATTTCGCTCCAGTGCACAAAACGTCGGTCCGTAAAGACATGGATGAGTGAGTTTGGTGTGGAGGAACTTGACTGGCCTGCACAGAGTCCTGACCTCATCCCGATAGAACACCTTTGGGATGAATTAGAGCGGAGACTGCGAGCCAGGCCTTCTCGTCCAACATCAGTGCCTGACCTCACAAATGCGCTTCTAGAAGAATGGTCAAAAATTCCCATCAACACACTCCTAAACCTTGTGGAAAGACTTCCCAGAAGAGTTGAGGTGTTATAGCTGCAAAGGGTGGGCCAACTCCATATTAAACCCTACAGAGTAAGAATGGGATGTCATTAAAGTTATTTGCATGTAAAGGCAGGCGTCCCAAAACTTTTGGCAATATATTGTATGTATGTATAATATGTGTATATATGTACATCCCTTGTCATTTTAACACACAGCCTTGAACTAGTGTTCTGGATGGTTTCTAGGGCATTTCTAATATGGTTGCTATGGGGTTTGGGATGGTTGCTAGGTTATTTAATGACTGAAGTCAAAAGTGCCCACCCATAATATTCTGGTCTCTATATGGCTCAGGTGCCTCATTGAATGGGATTTTTCCAACCTTATCTTGTCCACCACATAAAAATAAATCTGGTTTCACTAGTAATTAGACATACAAATGCTTTTATTCACGTTTTATCTTGATTTTCTTCCTCTAATACACTGCCACCATCACATTCTCTGAACTCTTTTTTGGCAAGCTTTATGACAGTTTTTGTTCCTGGTTCGATAGACCTCCTGTGCATGATTTGAAAGCTATTGATTTTCCATTTTGTAAGTGTGCTTTAATTATATTTTTTAGAAAGTAAATGCAAAAAAAATCTCACTTCAGTTTTTTTTCAACCTCAGGAGGTGATATTGGATTTGAATCACTGCATAAGACAGACTGCATTGGTAATGCAATGCTTACATTGATTTCTTTAGGAGAGAAGTAGAAGATGGACAGGAGTAGTAGAGAGTAATCAGAAAAACAGCATTCTTCAGTGTGAAATAAGGGCCAGCGGTTTAACATGACATATTTAGAAGTTCTATTTTGTAGCTTATTGAAGGACTGTGTGGAGCTGAATGGACAAGCCAGTTTACACTCAAACCCACAGAGTAAGAGGACATTATTCATCTCAGTCTATTCAAAGCACTGACTCTGGGTTTTATATCTCATCCCAATGAATCTATAATACACTAGAACACATTTAGACACTTTTTTACAGAAACTGAGCTGAGCTGTGTTGACAACTTTATAAAGTGTTTGCACTGTAAAAAAAAAAAGTGAAATGTACAGTAAACAACCAGCAGCTGTGGTTGCCAGAAATTTACGGTAAAAAATACGGTTGTAACATTTTAGTTTTTTTATGTATTTATCTTAAATCACTGGTTTAATTTACTGACACACAGACAAAGAACATCTGACTGTACATGAATCATTACATATCAGAAATCACTGGTCTCAGATCAGGCATGAGAATTAACACGGTTACTCACATGTTGTGGCATCACTGTCGAGTCAAGAGATTCAAGAGTTTTTATTCAAGACTCCATATCGTAAAAGTCTGTTTGCGACCGAAATTAAATGTAGCAAACACAAATAAATAATGCTCATCTGAGACATTCACATTGTTGAAAATAAATAAGCATATTCCTAGCATTAGGATCCTTTCCTTTGGAAGGTAATGTTATTTTTAGTCCAATGATCCTGTATCGCTCTTTTCTCCTCGTCATCTCACTAACACACCAGTGGGCGGGGCCAAAGATGCGATGATGTAGAAGTAGACGTTGATCTGATTCTGCAGATTCAGTCTTTTCATCGTACTGTTCAGCATCTTGCATCAAAGCATTGTGCTTTTTGAGACAAGACTGTCTTCGCCAATTGTTTGAGAGTCTATTTTAATAGTTCCACTGTTTTTCTGTGTGGTTGTAGTAGCTCACTAAGGGTGCTTTCACACCTGAGCATTTGTTTCAGAACCTGGTGTGTTTTCTCGGTTTGTTTAGGCATATGTGAATACGGCAATCATGCTCGGATCCGTGCCAAAACAATCACTCAGAGACCGCCTGAACGAGGTTGTCTCAGCCCGATTGCAAACAAACTCTGCGGCGGTTCACTTGAGGTGTGAAAGCAATCTGACCCAACAGATTAACAAACCAAGTGGTATTATAATTCATAGGAAAACTCTAGAGGAAACTGACCAATAACAGGACAGTTGTACTCATATGTGACTTGAAAGGTTGTCTTGTGAAAGCGAACCAAACCAAGAAGAAAATGCAACATTGTAACAAATTGAGTCCCTGCTTTGGAACAAATCAAATGATCTATAGGTGTAAAAACACCCTAAGTCACAGTCACCTTCTCAAACTGAAGAAAAGGACACAGTATTGATCATGACGGGACACAGATCAATGGGAAGATAATCACTCTTGACCCCAGTGCCACTGTGACCTGTGGGAGGGCATGCATGGTTCTTTGTGCTGATAAAAATGTATAGAGACGTAAGTAAAGAGCGGTTTTGTTTGCTTGATTTATTTTGTGTGTTCTAGAGCAGGGAAGGTAGCATAGTCCCGGGGGGGGCTGGAAGGGAGTCATAGTCTGTTCTTTGAACTCCTGGTTCAGCTGTCACAGCACAATGTGACAGTCTAGAACAGCAGCGTAGGACAACCTGTGATGGACGAGTTTTTACACACACTCACACACGCACCAATTCTTCACATGAGCAGTGGACTATAAACTACAGATTTAATTTTCTAGTTGGCAGTCTTTCCATGATTTGTAACCAGGGTTTTCTGTCAGTAAGAGTGTGCGCATTTTGCATCATTTTAGTGGTGCATGCTTGGACGTATTGCTCATATTCATGGTTAGGGATTTTATTTAAATTTTTTTGTTTTTCAGCTAGAACACTAGTGACCAACTAGCGAGGTGCTAAAAACCACCAAAGAGTAGAATCTACTCTACTCTTTTTACTCTTTTTACTCTCTATTTGTCTCATGAACCTTTGACGTTTCTTTGAAGTCAATGTTCGCGTCTTCACTAATGTTTCTGGGTCTGTTTATTTTACTATAGCTAAGCATGTTATTTTTTTCTGATTTCATTTTGCAAAAATATCACTGGTTTTATAAACTGAGGTATAAAATTCACCCTCACCCTCTATTGCTATATAGGTGGGATATTTTTCGTTATTATTATGGCAGAATATCAAACCTTAAATATTACACAGAGGAAAGAGAAAGTGAAATTGCATTAGGGTATCTTGATATCATCCCACTGCAATCCATTTCCTCTGAGCTTAACTGGGATTTTCTTTCCCACATCCAAGCTGATGATGCCTCTACTTGTGATGCATGTCTCCTAGGCGGTGACCTTGAATTCTCTTTTTCTCTTTTAGTAGGTACATAACCGATTGTGATGAAGAGTAAATTACTCCTCTCCTTCCTAATGTGAGACCTCACTTCACACTGGCATTTTTCATTAGTATGATACTGGGAGTGATTTCACACCTCCTATCCACCTTTACATGTTTTCCGTAACTTTCTTTGATGTCATCCGTTCCCATCATTTTTTTACCCTTCAGATTCCTGCTCCAATGCTCTCCCATGATCAAAGCTCCTCTTCTATTTTAAATCACATCTTGAAAGGCAGAAAAATATTAAAAGGGTCCAGGGTCTGCATGGCCTTACATGTGAGCTATTAAGATCCCATTTTAATAAAGTAAAAGGCAGGGAACATTTAAAGTGAACTGAATTAAATGTAGAATGGCATTTAAGGTGTTAAAGTCCCTCTGTAGTCAATCATTTTATCTCTTAGAACTCATCTTTGATCACCAAAGTGACATATCAAAGGTTTTCCTGTGAGAAAAAATGTCTTTAAAATAGCTTGACTGTAACTCGACACCCTTGCTTCCTTTAGTATACGCGGATTCATGAATATGCAAATGAGCCCCGCCTCCACTCACTCACACAGCTCAGAGATCCACTCGCTCAACTTTACTCAAGTTACTGTAGTAAACGCTGCACAATGGTGTCGCTCTTTACCACGCCGGACACATAACGGTCATTAATATGATTAGCCTTTGGCTTGACTACGTTATCAAACAGCTAATAATGTGTTGCTAATGTTACACAAACCATGTTCCCGTTCGCCATCTCAGTCTCAGCGTCCTTAGAAACGCTTTGAACATCACAGAATGTCAGTGGAGAAAGGCATATAGTTCATCATAACATCGTAATATACGTCATATACATAATTAATTAATATTCATATCAACAGAAAAATATCCCAGGATAATCTGCTTCTCTTGAGACTCCCTGCTTCAGAGAATAGTTAATGATATGCTAAAGCTCCACCCATACATTGACGTGATTGGTTACAAGGTTGTTTGTGACGTCAGAAACACCAGCGATTTCAAACCGTGTTTTTGAGATCTTTTTTTCACTGCAGTTTTGAGGAGAAAATACAATGTTGTTGACTCATGAATTTGCACATGGTTTGTCTTAAAGCATATTAAAAACACCACATATACACACTTTATTTTCACCACAGTGGGTCTTTAAAAAAGCATTAAAATCCCATCTTGATATGTAGAGATAGCTATAAGTAAGCAATTTGTAGGTTGATTCCCACAAAAAAAGTGTGAACTGGCAAATTCAAAACATTGCATTGGTTTTTTTTTGTGTGCAGCCTAACCTGCCCGACAACAGCAACACTGGCTCAACCAATTGCATGAGTTTGGGGTGGAGCTATCTGTTTGGCTGACCAATAACAGACGAGTGAAGCCTGTTTGGAAACAGTCATTATTTTTGTGATTTATTTTTGGTAATTGGTGCCTATTAATGTTAAAAATGAGTTTAATTAGCTTCAAAACTTATGCAGTTCATAAGGCATGTTCACCCAAAAAATTTAATTCTATGAGTATTTACTAACCTTCAAGTGTGTGTGTGTGTGTGTGTGTGTGTGTGTGTGTGTGTGTGTGTGTGTGTGTGTGTGTGTGTGTGTGTGTGTGTTTCATACTGTAAAAGTCAATGGGGTCAAAAGTTGTTTTGAATCCCCTTGACTTTGATTGTATGGACAAAAACATTCTTTTATTAATATTATTAACAATAGCTACAATTTTGAAAGATGTGAAACAATATAATATGTTTCACATATGAACAATACAGGTTTGTAACAGCATGAAGGTGAGTAAATGACGCCAGAACTTTTATTTTTGGGTGAACTATAGCCCTTTAACATACAAGCTTCATGGGTAATGAGTGAAGTTTATTTATTTACAGTTTATTTATTCACTTCTAAAACTTCTACTAGAACAATGGAACTCTTTTTCTGAGAACCTCTCGACTGTCATTTAACATCTGGTATTGATAGAAGTTGTGGGTCTTTTGGGAAGGTTCCTCCCATCAGTTCCTTTTCTCAACTCTCTCCTGCTGATTCCTGAATGACGTCGTCTCCTCTGTGTGGGAATGTACTGTGTTGTAACTGCATCCAGATGTTTCCAGTGTTGACTTCAACCAAACTCAATAAACTTTCCATTCTCTCTAGGGTTAAAAAGAAAAGCAACGCTCAACATCTGCAAGACCGTTACGTTGAAATGAGTGAAACCATTGGGGTGTTGAAAGCAACACTCTAGAAGCACTTCAGATCATAACCTGTTTATGAAAAACTCTCTGCTTTCTTGTCCCAAAACACCCTGTTAGTGTGTGGGTTAGGACAACAATGCCTTCGTTTTCTCTATTTAATCCTCAATCCTGTTAAAGTGTTTGTGGGTGGTCTAGGAAAGTCCTCTTTGTCCGGTTTGAACATAAAAGGCTGAACAGTTTCTGACATTTTCAGTGTGTGTCTGCGTGAGGTAATCAGAGCTGCTAACATGAGCTCTTGAAGCTCCCCCCTCTTCTAGAAAGGAGGCGGGGAGCAACAGCTCATTTGCATTTAAAGGGACACGCACAAAAACGGCGCGTTTTTTACTCACCCTCAAAAAGTGACAATTTTAACATGTTATAAAAAAATATCATTTTGAGCTAAGAATTCACATACACACTCTGGGCTTAGTGACTTATTTTACATAAAGTCAAAATGAATTTGAAGTGATTTGAGGTTAGGTAGATGATGACACAATTTCCAGTTTAAAGCAAATAATCTGTGGAAGGAGCAACTCGGTTGGACTGACCAAACTTCAAACGAAAACTTGTTCTGTAATATTTAACAGGAAGACAGTGTGGAATAGAAATGTTGCGCCATTCTCAAAAGCCTCTTAATTTCAGGTTTGAATTGGCTTTGGTCTGTGTGGATATGATCTTCCACCATATGCTGCCATAATGGAGCCATCTGTGATCAGATCTTCCAGCCAAGATGTCACACACTAATGTTAATGACAGGGGGGAAGCATGAACAGAGACCCAGGTTGGTCATGTGAAGCCTTCAGGGCTCCATTTTCATCTAAATGAGTGACTCTAAAGAAACGCCTTAAATCTGTTTCATTAGCCAGGGAGAGTTGTTGTAGTCCACCAAATTATATTTTTAATGATTTTGTGGCAAAATAAACTTTGCAATGTGATTGCAAATTTTTGTTTAATTTAATTTTTATTTTTATTTTTTTAATTTGTCATTAAATGGATAGCATACAGAAATGAAAATTCTGTTATCATTTACTCATGCCAAACCTGTATGACTTTCTTCTGTGCAACATGAAAGAAGATATTTTGTAAAATGCCTTTTTTTTTCTCCTTACAATGAAAGTCACTGGGTTTCAAAGTTGTTTGACTTTCATTACATAGGCAAAAATATTAGTGGCGGCTGATCAATAGGGCCAAACTAGTTCAAATAGCTAAAAAAAAAAAAAACATTAAATTCACAGGCAACAGCTCTGGTGGACATTCCTGCAATCAGCATGCCAATTGCACGCTCCCTCAAAAAAAAAAAAAAATCATTGGGATTGTGCTGTGTGATACAACTGCACATTTTAGAGTGGCCTTTCATTGTGTCCAGCCTAAGGCACACCTGTGCAATAATCATGCTGTCTAATCAGCCTCTTGATATGCCACACCTGTGAGGTGGATGGATTATCTCAGCAAAGGAGAAGTGCTCACTAACACAGATTTAGACAGATTTGTGAACAATATCTGAGAGAAATAGGCCTATTGTGTACATAGAAAAAGTCTTGAAAATTGGGGGAAAACACAAAAGTGTTGCGTTTATCATTTGTTCAGTATATAATGAATTCATATGCTATTTTTACTACATGTCAATTTATTGAACAATTTTTTTTATAGTCTTTAAACTGATTTGCTATCCCGTGGCTCACTCTGGTGGACAACATTAGTATTCATCTCTGAATCGCATTGTTATAAATCGCTGATCATTCTCTTTGAATGATTAAATTTTTTTTTTAATTATTATTTTATTACTGATAATATATGCACATCAAACTCAAAGATTGGTGGCACCTTATTTCCTGCTTTAACAGTTGAATTTTCAACTTCCATTTTTTTTGTTATTTACATTTACATTTATGCATTTGGCAGATGCTTTTATCCAAAGCGACTTACATTGCATTCAAGGTACACATTTTAAAATGTTTTCTGTTCTTGCTTTCCCTGGGAATCAAACCCATGACCTTGGTGTTGCTAGCGTCACGCTCTTATTGTTTGAGCTACAGGAAAGCTATGCTGTAATGATACATTATTATATCACTGCATTAACCATGTGATTCAGTATGTTCAATCTTCAATCTTTTTAGCTCCAGCCGCCACTGAATATCTTCTTGCGTCCCTCAGTAGGCTCCGCTGATTAACGTGGCACCCGGCCTGGAGCCTCATCATCCCTCAGAAGTGCTTGCTCATGAGAACATGAGTGGACTTTGTCTAAACTCGCAGACCTCACGCTGACCCGTTTGTCATGGCCTTTCATCTTTGACCTGACACTCCCTCCTGAGAGAGGCAGCAGTAGCATTGATAAACGTCAGGCTGCGTTTGCAGCTGTTGAGTACCAACAGCCATTAAAGTCTTCTGAAATCACTAGACCAATTATCCATTATAATATTAACAAGACTGGAATTTAGCACCAATTTTTTTTTTATGAATGGATCAGTGTGAGAGCTGTTCTTTTCGCAAGCTTTTGGACATGGGCCATGCAGATTACTTTTATTATTAGAATTTTAAAGGTGTGGTAAGTGCTTTCTGGTAACCGATGTTGATATTTCAAATCACCAAAACAAACTCGCTATTTTGACGGCTCCGCCCCACACATGCGTAACCCAGGCAACGACTATGGCAGAAACTGCTGTGCCAGCCGGCTAAGGGTACGATGAGTGAATATGAGTGAAAGCAATGTGTGTTACTATGGTAATCCAGGTCGAATGTTCAGTGAAAAAGTCATCCCTTACATCCAAAAAGCACAAACACAGTTCTCATGAACAACTCGATAGCACAAGCACGAATATATTACAATTATGACCAGATTAGAGGGTTATATCGATCACTAAAAGAGGAACCAAAGGAAACAAACATATATTAGGAGTTTATTAGCTTACTGTTCGGGACACACTGCGAGCTGACGCTTGAAACAGACCGTGAGGAGGTTTAGACGCTCCAGGTTTATAGGATGTGGAAGTGAACGGGTCTTTATCATCGCTGAAGTGAACGACGATACGATCGCAAATGGGCAAACAAGCGAACATGACACGCGAGCATATTCAAGCAAAAGCCAGCATGTATTAGTTCTGTGAAACAAAACAAAACCAATGATACTCGCCTAACGAGAAGAAATAAAGCAACCTCGGCGTCCGATTGCAGGCCTTAGCGCTCCGTGAGTTCTCTCCAGTGCTGGAAAGCTGATCTGATATTTACACGGGTCGTACTTCTTGCCTGTTCATAAGCCTTCTTTTGCTCCACACACATCTTCCACATGTGTTTTTTTTATCCGCCATCTCTCTCTTTCTCCCGTCGCTCTGCTAATGTCCGTCCTGTGTGTCGTGTCTTTTGAATAATGACGTACGGTGAGCGCGCTCTTCTCACCATCATTAGTAGACACGCCCCTTACTGCTGATTGGCTACAAGTTTGTTTTGGTACTCGGCCGGAGACACTTTCCTAAAGCATTTTTGAAATATCACCCCACCTTTAAATGATTATAATCATTCAATTTGTTGTTGAAATGTAATACTTCGCTACTTTGAATCAGTGTTGTTATTATTATCAAATAAAAATCATTTCATTATTTGAAGCTGAAATTGTTAGATGAAAAACTGAAACTTAATTAGAAATTTTAAATGACTGAAATAAGTTTAAGTTTAAGTACTAAAATTACAAAAATGTAAATTAAAGCTAAAAATAAAAAAATTACAAAATCACATAACAAAATGACTAAATCAAACAAAAATTAAAAGGAAAACTGAAAATATAAAAATAATATAAATTATAATAATATTAATTATATGAAACTAATACTAAATCCTACTATATAGGGATACACGATATATCGCCACCATATCGGTATCGTCTGATATTTGTCCATTTTTAATGTTATCTTTATCGCCCAATAAGAAAATTTGGCTGCTATATTAAAGCCGATAAATGTATTATTCCCTTCAGCTGAGACACTCCAGATGCGCACTATTCACCATGATGGTTTTGAATTGCTTGAAATATGATTGAAATCACATCAAAAAGGAAAATACGGTTAAGTGCCGCGCAAGTCTGTCATATAGACTACATAAAACTATAATGAGAACATCATAATTGTGTGCTTGGGACATGGCTTTTAATGTTGATTTTGTAATCAGGCTTTCAAATTATAAAAAAATATGGATTTAGATTTATCGGTAATATATCAGTAATATAAAGAATTATCGGTTATCGGTATCGGCCCAAATGCATCCCTAATACTATATATAAATAATACTACAATAACACTGGTTCAAACCACTAACCCAAAGTATAAACATGGTAAATGTGATGCTAAATAAAGTATATATTGCAATATCTTCAAGTCTGCAGAGATATTTATCAATACGGAAGAGAATTGTCTGGTCCAGTATACAGTCCAAAGTTCATCTGAGCACTTAACAATTAGGCCGAGAGGCTCGTCTTTAAGCCAGCGTAACACAATTCTTCATCCGCCCCAGCCTTGCTTATTTTTCTGAGAAGCATAGAGAGAATGTGAGTGTGTGGGCAGGAGAGAGCAAGAGTCCAGGAATGGAGCCAGACATCTAGGTCATGAAAGAGCTCTGATAAAATACCCCAAAGCCTATAAGACTACCACTAGCACAGTATGAATGCCTCCCTTCCTCGAAAATGATGGTTATGTCAGGACAGTGCACTCCAGTTCTGAGGAATGACGGCTTTCAGTGTTAGAATAAGGACCAGCTGGGGTTTGTTCTTAATCAGAAGCGGTTGCATAAAGAGGGGTAGATTTATGCCGAAATCAAAGTGAGATGCTAAATGTCTGACATTGTTCGTCTGCCCGGTGCCAAAGTGTATGGAAGGGGTGGATTATAGTGGTATTATCACAAATTTGAAGACTGATTGCTTCTGAAGAAACTTCAAGATATTTAATCTTGGCTAGCATGTGGCATATTTTGACAAAATAAGTATTTTTGTTTAAGAAATACTTGTAAAGGTACACCGGTTGCAAATTAAAGAAGGTTGCAGAAGCATATTTATCAAAGGTACACTATGTAACTTTTTGCCCTTTAGCGGTTAAAAAACAAAACTGCATGCATTTTGTGGAAGAACATTGTTTTGGTTGTGTTGCCTGAGTGGATGAATATGAGCCTTCACAATAGATAATGCTTTATGATGAACTCTGTTAGAGAGATACATATGGTATGGGTTGCTCAGTTGACTTTAATGCTCTGCCATGACGCTTTAAGCTTGAGTTCGACTATGGCCTATAGGGGGTAACAGGATAACAAATCTTTGAAGTCCACTTTGGCCCTATTTTAACAATCTAAGTACATGGTCTAAAGCAGCTGCACTTAGGGCATGCCCAAAACCACTTTTGCTAGTTTAACGACGGAAAAACTTTCGGCGCATGGTCTAAAAGGGTTGTCCCTCGTCTCTTAATGAGTCACGGGTGTGTTTGGGGCGTAACGTGCAATAAACCAATCAGAGTCTCATCTCCCATTCCCTTTAAAAGCCAGTTGTGCTCGCACCATGAGCGGATTCGAGCGGACAAACTGAACTCTTCTCCAGAGAGGAAACGGATCTGCTCGTCCAATGACGCCTGCTTGCATGTCATTACTGCAAATAGGTAGGCTAATTCTGATACATTCAATGACTATCCATTATGACATGTAGGCACTTTTATTTATGTGCACAATAATAATCTTTTACATTTGAATCCTTTAATTTTTCATATGTGTGTGTGCTGCTGCCTATGTGTGTAATATGTGTGCACCTGCCATATTACTAACTAGGGGTGTAACGGTACACGTGTTCATACCGAACCGTTTCGGTACAGGGCTTCTGGTGCGGTGCACGTGTGTACCGAACGGTTCCGAATGCAATCTTTAACAGTCGGCTTGTTTTAAGCGCAGAACACACTTCAACCCGAGTTCCCACGCGAACATATTAAGTATTCAGTCCATTTTATCATAAAATTCAAACCGTTTTGACGCTCTTTATTGTGACGTGACTGATCACTGTATAGGCTCGTCAGTTCAAGCGGCGACGAGTGAACACGATCATCTCTTCCTAAAGAATAACCATGAATCAACATCTGAAGGTGTGTTGAGGATACATCACAACTTACTGAACGCATCATGTGTGGTGTAATCGCTCAATCAGTGTTTCAACCGCGGAAAGACGTCAATAAAACAGCTTGAGAACAATGGCACATTTACCTCAGAAGTCATTAAATATATGCACTTTATTAACCTGTTAGTGACGTCTTGTGTATTTAATGTATGTTTAAATAAATCTGTCATGAAAATGATAGCCACTGTCTATAAATGATTATATTTCAACAATGAATTGGAGAAAAAGATTTAGAAGTTAATGCAAAACTGCCTTATGTGAAGCTTATGAGTGTTGATTATTATATCTAAAAATAAATAGCAGCTGAATTTAGGCTCATAGTTTGTTAACCTTTAATAAGTTAGTAATGTGAAGTAAGGGCTCCTATGGTTCACAGCATTATCTTTAAGAAACTTTGAGTTATAATTGAATTCATTTAAGGACAGACACAATATGATCAGTAAACCACTGTTGAATAAAAATAAATAAAAAGCAATTGTGTAAAACTGCTGTACCGAACCGTGACTTCAAACCCGAGGTACATACCGAACCAGTTTTGTGTACCGTTACACCCCTAATACTAACACACCCTTTAAATAACACAAAAAATTCTGTGCTATTGACTTTAGAGCAGGTTTGTCAGTGTTGGTATTGTTGGTTCTTAACATCATGAAACTGACTTTTGAAGAAGGGATTTTCCTTGTTTTTCCCTCTGTGGTCTCATGAAAAATTAACATCAACAGAAAATGCCCAATCTTCATTTCCATATTTCTTTGATGTGATATCCTCTCTTTTGACTAAAGACAGAGGATGGGGTGACTGATTACAGTGGAGATGAAAGTGGAATGTGTCGAGACTGTTGTCTGCTGTCGGGATGAGAGATGCGTCTTATCATTGTGTGCTGGAGTGTTTACTGAATCCATGAGTGACTGAGACCCGCGCGCTCCCGACAGCAGATCATCGCGATTGTAAGTGAAATGTGAAGTTCTTTTAGATTATGCAAGATCTTGAAGGTTGCATCTGCACTGCTGTCCATTCCTCCACGGCACGCCTTGTTCCCGGTGGAAAACATGCAGATATGGTATGAAGGTGCTATCTGTGTGCACTCGGTAGCAATCAGAGGTGTTGCTCTCAGTGATAAGACAGTTGTCTCAGCTGTCATGTGTACGGTGAAGAGCCTGTGTTGGCGCTCTCATTTCCTGAGGTGTTGTCAGGCAGTGTGAGCACTGTAGTGTTGACAGTACACACCATCTGCTGTGTTGCTAACTACAGTTATTACTGATCACCAGAACACAACATATCTGATTGCTTTCCCCTATCGGGGGTTGCAAGTTATTTTTAGATTTGTTTTTAGATTATCTGCATATTTTTCTTAGTTAGATTTGTAGTTTATATTACTAATTACTCATTTCTGTTACATATGTATTATTTATTATTAAAAGCACAATACTCCTCCTCAAGTCATCCTAGGTGTATATGACTTTCTTCTTTCAGACGAATACAATCGGAGTTATATTAAAATATAAGTTATATAAAATATTAAAAATGTCCTAGCTCTTCCCAGCTTTAAAATGGGAGTGACTGTTGGGTCATTTTTGAAGTCCATAAAAGTGCATCTATCCATCATATAACTGCTCCACACAGCACCGGAGGATTAATAAAGGCCTTCTGAAGCGAAGTGGTGCGTTTGTGTAAGAAAAATATCTATATTTAAAACTTTATAAAGTATATTATCTAGATTCCGGTTTCAACTTACGGAAAAACTGTAGCGCCCGCGCCTCTCGCAGTTCAAAATGCGTACGCTACGTCTGACGAGCGTAACGTGCAATGTCGTCAGTTTTATGATGGATAGATGCACTTTTATGGACTTCAAAAATGACCCAACAGTAACTCCCATTATAAAGCTGGGAAGAGCCAGGCATTTTTTATATAAAGAAGAATGTCATATACACACACCTAGGATGACTTTAGGGTGAGAATGTGTGCTAGGAATGTGTTAAATCAAGTTAGGAATATGCTAACAATATGCTAAATCATGCTTACAACATGTAAAATCATGCTAGCAAAATTTTAAATCATGCTAGCATTGTGCTAAATCATGCTAAGAGCATGTTAATCTGTTTTTGTGATACTTTACTGCCTTCAAAATTCAAACTTTAATGCTCAGTTGAGGTGGATACATTTTTAAACTCACATGACTTCGCCTCAGTAGAGGATGTGATTGGATATCGCGACTAACCAGCTGACCAATTTCATCTCAAATGTTGGTTTCTCAAAAGATTGTGAAATGCCTGAGCCAAAGTCTGTGATCAGAATGATTTGGTAAAATGACCTTCCAGAAGTGTCTCACATGATTGCGTTCCCAAACACTAGACGAAATCCGATTCCAAAAAAGTTGGGACACTGTACAAATTGTGAATAAAAACAGAATGCAATGATTGTATTATGTATTATTTTATTCAGAATACAACATAGATGACATATCAAATGTTTAAACTGAGAAAATGTATCATTTTAAGGGAAAAATAAGTTGATTTTAAATTTCATGGCATCAACACATCTCAAAAGAGTTGGGACAAGGCCATGTTTCCCACTGTGTGGCATCCCCTCTTCTTTTTCTAACAGTCTGCAAACGTCTGGGGACTGAGGAGACAAGCTGCTCAAGTTTAGGAATAGGAATGTTGTCCCATTCTTGTCTAATACAGGCTTCTAGTTGCTCAACTGTCTTAGGTCTTCTTTGTGGCATCTTCCTCTTTATGATGCGCCAAATGTTTTCTATGGTGAAAGATCTGGACTGCAGGCTGGCCATTTCAGTCCCCGGATCCTCCTTCTACGCAGCCATGATGTTGTAATTGATGCAGGATGTGGTCTGGCATTGTCATGTTGGAAAATGCAAGGTCTTCCCTGAAAGAGACGACGTCTGGATGGGAGCAGATGTTGTTCTAGAACTTGGATATCCCTTTCAGCATTGATGGTGCCTTTCCAGATGTGTAAGCTGCCCATGCCACACACACTCATGAACCCTATCCCATCAGAGATGCAGGCTTCTGAACTGAGCGCTGACAACAACTTGGGTTGTCCTTGTCCTCTTTAGTCCGGATGACATGTCGTCATCAACTTCAAATTTTGACCACACAACAGTTTTCCACTTTGCCACAGTCCATTTTAAATGAGCCTTGGCCCAGAGAAAACGCCTGCACTTCTGGATCATGTTTAGATATGGCTTCTTTTTTGACCTATAGAGTTTTAGCCGGCAACGGCGAATGGCACGGTGCATTGTGTTCCCCGACAATGTTGTCTGGAAGTATTCCTGAGCCCATGTTGTGATTTCCATTACAGTAGCATTCCTGTATGTGATGCAGTGCCGTCTAAGGGCCGGAGATCACGGGCATCCAGTATGGTTTTCCGGCCTTGACCCTTACGCACAGAGATTGTTCCAGATTCTCTGAATCTTTGGATGATATTATGCACTGTAGATGATGAGAACTTCAAACTCTCTGCAGTTTTTCTCTGAGAAACTCCTTTCTGATATTGCTCCAGTATTTTTGGCTGCAGCATTGGGGGAATTGGTGATCCTCTGCCCATCTTGACTTCTGAGAGACACTGCCACTCTGAGAGGCTCTTTTTATACCCAATCGTGTTGCCAATTGACCTAATTCAAGATTCAAGATTCAAGATTCAAGAGTTTTATTTGTCACATACACAGTTATATACAGAATATACAACCGGCAGTGAAATGTAAACAGGTCCGCTCCATGGACAGTGCAAATTCACAGTTAAAAACACAAGGAAGAAATTATAATAGAAATAGTACTTTTTTTATATCCTATCTATATATATATATATATATATATATGTCCATATCTGTAGAATTATAAATAATCAAGTCAAGAGAAAAAAAGGTAACAAATAAGGATAAAGTGGAATAAAATAATTGAAGTAGACTTTGCAGTGAGTAAACTGTAGACTTATAAATATGTGGTTAACAAATGTATAAAGAGTATAATGTGCAAACAGGTTTATGACAGGTTGTTACACAGTAACAACGAGAACAGAAAGTGCAGTGCAATGTCAGTGTATCGATGTTTATCCTGGCGTGAAGTCACGTGATGTTAAGTGACTGAGTTCAGGAGTCTGATGGCCTGGGGAAGAAGCTCCTCCTGAGTCTCTCAGTTTTGGCCATCAGGCTTCGGAAGCGCTTACCAGATGGTAGCAGCGTGAAATGAGGGTTTGCAGGGTGATTAGAGTCCTTGATGATCTTGGTAGCTCTACCTTTGCAGCGTTTGGTGTAGACGTCCTGCAGAGACGGGAGAGCTGACCCTGAGATACGCCGGATAAGCGCACGACTCTTTGCAGGGCTTTGCGGTCATGACTGGTGCTGTTCCCATACCACGCTGTGATGCACTGAGTTAAAACACTTTCTATCGCCCCTAAATAGAAAGTTTTCAGGATAGCTGGTGAAAGCCTGAATTTCCTCAGCTGGCGCAGGTGGTACAGTCTTTGCCTGGCTTTTTCACCTGTGTCTGAATGTGAGCAGTCCAGGTCAGGTCCTCGGAGATGTTTACTCCCAGGTACTTGAAGCTGCTCACTCTCTCTACTGGTGACCCGCTGATCATGAGGGGGAGTATGTCCGTTGCTGTCTCTTCCTGAAGTCCACAATCATTTCTTTGGTCTTGCCAACATTCAGAGAGAGACAGTTGTCCTGGCACCATGCTGTTAGATGCTCCACCTCGTCCAAGTATGCCGTCTCATTGTTGTTGGAAATGAGGCCCAGGACAACAGTATCATCAGCAAATTTGATGATAGAGGTGGAGCTGTGTGTGGACAAACAGTCATGCGTGTAGAGAGAGTAGAGCAGGGGGCTCAGGACACAGCCCTGTGGAGCTCCCACACTCAGGGTGATGGAGGTGGAGATAATAAGTTGCAGATTGGTCCTCCAGCTGTTCCTTATGTGTACATTTAACTTTTCCGGCCTCTTATTGCTCCCTGTCCCAACTTTTTTGGAATGTGTAGCTCTCATGAAATCCAAAATGAGCCAATATTTGGCATGAGATTTCAAAATGTCTCACTTTCAACATTTGATATGTTATCTGTATTCTACTGTGAATAAAATATAAGTTTATGAGAGTTGTAAATTATTGCATTCCTTTTTATTCACAATTTGTACAGTGTCCCAACTTTTTTGGAATTGGGTTTGTAACAAGACAGCGTTTATTGCGTTTTGACTACGCGCTCCAAGTCATTTATTATGTAGGAAAAAAGAGCCACAGTTTCTTCCCTGATTGCAGCAACTTTTATTCTTATTACCAATATTTTGCACCAATTTCCCATGAAGTGACGATTTTGTTCTCTTGAATGCATGGTATGGAAATGCTGCTTTATTCACAAGTGTTTTATGGGATATTCCGCGCATAAGTTAAATTCACAACTTTGGATGGAAACATAGCTAGTTAGCTAGTAAATTAAAAGGTTTTCTCTCAAATAAAATGATGAGGTAAACCCATATTTCTCACACAACAACCTAATACTAATCCACTGGATATAAGCCTACTCATTCCTAGGCTCAATGTGACATGAGAGTGAGAAGATTGAAGTTGATCACTGTTTTTGTGGCCTGAATGAAAATTCAAAACCTTGCCACTCTCAATGCAGGCAGAGTATTGTGTTTAGATGAGGGTTTAAAACAGGATTATGGGTTTCAGGTTAGAGCTTGATCTTTATATGTGAGCAACATGAGAATCCTTAGAGACGAGATGCTCAGAAGTAGCGTCTCCTGTGCTGGATTCTGTTCTCCTGCTTCTCTCTCACATACACATACGTAGCAGTTTTGATGAATCTTTATACTTGATTTCCTCAAAATGTATAGCAGCTGCAGATAAGCGACATTGCCCAGTACACATAATGGTTGCCCTTTTTGTCCTGTTATTCAAACACATATGAAGTAAACACACACGCATGCCATTTCATGGGATCATTATCTGATTCAAACTTTCCACTGTTTTCTTCACTTTATTCCTTGGATCCATTTTTTTTTAAGTTAAAGCAAAATGCCCATTGGGTTTCTCAGATTCTGAGCTCTGCTGCTGCTAAATCTGTTCAGATCTGGTATACATTACTCACATGCACATCTGCGACTAGTCAGCTTTTATAATGCACACTACTAACTATACTTTGCATAGTTATTTATTTTGTAATGTAGAGTTACTAATGCAATGCATGCTATTTTTGTTGTGCACTCTATTTGTGATAGGTTTTTTTTTGTTGTTGTTGTAAATGCTACTTAGTGCATACTTGTTTTGTAGTGCATATTTCAGTGTAGTTGTGTAGTACACATTTGTTATGAATGCTACCTAGTGCATACTTGTTTTGTAGTGCATAGTGTCTAGTTCAGTCTAGTTGTGTAGTATGTATTTGTAGTAAGCATTACCTAGTGCATACTGTTTTGTAGTATATATGAAGTATACACTAGTTTTCTAGAGCACTTTTATATTTTAGGTCACACACTTCAATTAAAATTAACTTGGTTAGTATGCTCTAGGTATGTGCCTGAAGCCAAATACAGAATTTGGAAAAGAGATAACACGAAGCCTCTAAAGGGGCTGTGATGAAATATATTTTTTCCTCCCATCTCATATTTTTCCATTGCTTTTGCGTTGTCTCACAACTATATCCATGTCTCTTTGGGGGCTCCGTAGAATGTGCTATTCATTTTCAGTGCCTTCCCAAATTAGGCATTCGGCTTCTGGCAGATAATATATAATGGTAATATGACTTTGAAAACACAGTGCTACCAGAAGCCCATTGCAGGACAACAGATTCTGAGTGTGCTGCTCTCCATCCCTCTTATTCACTTTATCACTGTCAATCTTTCCTCACTTTTTCTGTGACAAAAGGACCTCCTTGTTTCACAGTCCATTTTTCTCTTGGTCAAGGAGAACTGCAGTACTCGCAGCTTTAGAAACATCGCCATACATTCTCGACCCCGGGTGAAAAGAGTATGGCACTGCAATCCATAAAGTTCATTTCTGCATAAGTTGGCATTCTTTTCTTGCTCTCACGTATATAATACCTTGCCCAATATCAAGTCATCGATTACTCATTCATAACTTCTCTGATTGCCTCGTGAAAGGTTATTTCCCTTCCCTCTGTATTCCTTTGCCGTTGTGAACTCTGAAGTGGAATGTCATTTTTATAAGTGCCTGACTCAATGTAATGGATTTTCAGGGATGCTTGAATGGATGCAGGGGAAAGGAGACATTTGATGAATTTTAAAGACAAACGTTTTGTAACATCTAACAAGGAGCGATTCTGGGATACTAATGCCGGAATATTGGCTTTTTTATATCAAAGAATGTCCATGACATCAAAGTAAGTACAAATGGAAGTACATCATTAACGTTGTTATGGGCTTTATAGCTTGCACAGCAGTGTGGGAGTGTTCTTTGTGTTCAATCCTCTGTCCTTTCATTATCTCAGACAACAATAACTCGGCACAGACAACTTGAGATGATCACACACCCATCATTTGTAACCAGACACAAAGAGAACCAAACATTACATGACACGCATAGTATGCACACAACAGCACTAGCTGCTAAATATGTGTTTCATGCACTGACAGACACGGAAAAATCACTGTATATTTACTGATTTTAATATAATCTCTCAAATGGTTATATTTTTTATTATTTTAATTATTTCTTGTGAATAATCTTGCATCAGTTCTGTTACCGCACCATACTTTGCCTTTGAACTGGTGGAGTTATCTACCACAACTATGTAAGATACAGGAAATGATGTCACTTTCCCCTCACTGATAAGATCTGAAGCACTGATCAGGCATAACATTAATCAGTATTGTGTTGGTCCCGCTTTTGGTACCAAAACAGCCCTGACCCGTCGAGGCATGGACTCCACTAGACCCCTGAAGGTGTGCTGTGGTATCTGGCATCAAGATGTTAGCTGCAGATCCTTTAAGTCCTGTAAGTTGCGAGGTGGGGCCTCCATGGATCACCAGAGAATACTGTTTCCATGAAAGGTATTTCGTTTCCGTTTTACAATGCTTAGGTAGGTGGTACGTGTCAAAGTAACATCCACATGGATGGCAGGACCCAAGGTTTCCCAGCAGAACATTGAGCATCAGACCAGGCCACCTTCTTCCATTGCTCCGTGGTCCAGTTCTGTTGCTCACGTGCCACTGTTGGTGCTTTCGGCGGTGGACAGGGGTCAGCATGGACACCCTGACTGGTCAGCGGCTATGCCGCCCCATACGCAACAAACTGAGATGCTCTGTGTATTCTGACACCTTTCTATCAGAACCAGCATTAACTTCTTGAGCAGTTTGAGCTCCAGTAGCTCGTCTGTTTGATCGGACCACACGGGCCAGCCTTCGCTCCCCACGTGCATCAATGAGCCTTGGCCGCCCATGACCCTGTGGCCGGTTCACCACTGTTCCTTCCTTGGAGCACTTTTGATAGATCCTGACCACTGCAGACCGGGAACACCCCACAAGAGCTGCAGTTTTGGAGATGCTCTGACCCAGTCGTCTAGCCATCACAATGTGGCCCTTGTCAAACTCGCTCAAATCCTTACGCTTGCCCATTTTTCCTGCTTCTAACACATCAACTTTGAGGACAAAATGTTCACTTGCTGCCTAATATATCCCACCCACTAACAGGAGCCGTGATGACGAGATCATCAGTGTTATTCACTTCACCGGTCATAATGTTATGCCTGATCGGTGTGTGTGTGTGTGTGTGTGTGTATATATATATATATATATATATATATATATTAGTATAACATGAATAATACAATATATAAATAAAATAATATTAATATGAAATAACAATTGGAATATATGTCATAATCAGAAAAAATATTCACTGAAAAAAGAGACTGACACTAGTAACCATAATAGAAGGCATCAAGACAGATGAAGGCACATGGTTTGTAGTTTGCTTTTTTATTAGGAAACATTCTGGTAAGGATTTAGAGCTCACTGGAGAGGAGGAGCCACGACGAAACTATAGTTTTATATATTTCTGATGGGAATTACATGCCTGTTTATTTTTGCTGAATTGGTAAGAACATAAAAGGGGAAATATGAAATAATTCCCAAGAAACTTGTTTATAAATAAGCTGCTTGCTGCATTTATTATCATATTTTCATGGCTGTTTGGATCTTGAGCCCAGATGAAAACAAGATCTGTGCTTTATCGTCTCTGCGGAGGTGTGTGTTTGCATTTGCGCGTGATAGAGTATCTGTGTCAAATGGGGAGGAAAAACAAGCTAATGATCTTGCGTTGTTTGCAGTAAAACAAATAATAGCTTTTCATACCAATGACAAAATGCGTGAAGCTTTCATAGCTATCATCTATTTTCCAAGAGATATCACACTCTCCTCCTCACAGCGGGGAACTCTTAGTTCTACTTCTTGCGTACTTTTGGGTGTCTTTGCATTCATAGTGTGTTTCGTCTCTCTGCAGGGCTGCTGATCGGATCCGGATGTGCCCTGTACCCTTTAGGGTGGGACAGTGAAGAGGTCAGACAGACCTGCGGAAACAGTTCTGACCAGTTCGATCTTGGTACGTTGGTATATACATTGAGACACAAAATTTCAGATTTTATTTTAGGCCTATAACGCAAACTAGGGGTGTACCAATATTGACATTTAAAAATATTAGATTTTTTGAGGTGCATTATATTTTATATACACTACTGTTTAAAAGTTTGGGGCAAGAATTTATTAAATGTATCAAAAGTGACAGTATGTGTCCCTGGAGCTCAACAGCAGTCGTGCGTCTCACGGGTATATTTGTGCAACAATACATTGTGTGGGTCAAAATGTCAAAAATCATTAGAATATTAAGATCACCCTTAAGATTAAGCACCTTCAGATTCCAGATTTAATAGCTGTATCTCGGACAAATACTGTCCTAACAAATCATAAATCAATTCAGCTTTCAGATGATGTATAAATCTCAATTTCAAAAAATTGACCCTTATGACTGGTTTTGTGGTCCAGGGTCACATTTATGTTCAAATAAGTGCTGTTCTTTTGAGCTTTCTATTCATCTAAGAGTCCTGAGAAAATATATTGTTTCCACAAAAATATTAAGCAGCACAACTGTTTTCAGCATTGATAATAATAAGTTGTTTCTTGAGCAGCATTTTAGAATGATTTCTGAAGGATCATGTGACACTGAAGACTGGAGTAATGATGCAAAAAGCTTTGTTAAAGAGTTATTAAAGAGCTGTGAGGAAATGAGATGCGCGTGACAGCGTCAGATCCGCGTCATGTTCGGCAGCGGCAGATCTTAAAGTGACAGCAGCCTAATAAACCAGTGGCTGTGTTCTGTCATTAATATTCATCAAAGAACAAAGGAACAGAGAAAACTGTAGCTTTAATAAGGATTCATCTATATTTAATTTATTATTTATGCAGTTAAGACTGTAAAGTGTTTGATAACTGTATTGAATTTCTCTATATTGATTATATATGAAGGCCACAGGTAAATATGACATTTATTATAATGGGTTTATGTGAAGATTGTTTTAAGTTCACTTAAATTAAAAGCCTAATAAATGTTGAAATTGATAGCTTTCAATGATACTGTGATGTTGGATGTCTATCATTAATGTTTCATAGAGACATCAGTATCAGTGATTCTGGCCTTCATTCATAAAAACATGCCATTACAACAAATATTTAAATATACTGTCTTTATGTTGTTTGGAGAGTAACTGTGAAATTATTACAATATAAAAATATTAAAAACTGATGTTTTTAATTGCAAATAATTACGGAAATAATTTTTTAGTTGATTAACATCACTCGTGTGTGTGTGTGTGTGTGTGTGTGTGTGTGTGTGTGTGTGTGTGTGTGTGTGTGTGTGTGTGTGTGTGTGTGTGTGTGTGTGTGTGTGTGTGTGTGTTAAATGCAAAATTTTTTTTTTTTACAAATGTAACGAATAAAAAAAAATCCTGTACCATGGCTAAAATACATGAAAACATTTTATTTTATTTATGTTTAGAAATAAGTAAGCCGATTATTGAATATCTGGTTTGTGTGTCTTCCAGGATCTTGTGAGATCGGATGGGCTTATTACTGCACCGGGGCCGGGGCCGTGCTGGCCATGCTCTTGTGCACGTGGATGGCATGTTTCGCAGGGAAGAAACAGAAACACTACCCTTACTAAACATGAGGAAGACAAAACAACAGTAGAGGAAACTATGAACACCACATATACGGGCATGACTGTCATTCTCCGATTCAGAGAGCTTGTACATCCAGTGCGCTTCCCTAACACTTATCATATTCAAGGAGACGTGACTCAACGTTGACCTTTCCACTTGAGATTTTTTCTGTGACTGACCTTTGACCTGCATTGGAATCGTTTGCATTTAAAGTGATTAAGTGAGTTTTGACCTTTTGAGCTCAAAAGGACTGTATTACTCTCATTTATCTGTTGTGTTTGTGTAAGAACAGTATTCTTGGTGGCTTAAGTCGCGTTTTAGTACATTGTGATTATTATAATAACCTATTCAATATTATGCATTCATTCATGTCCTGTTATTGACTTAAATGTCTCCGCTGCAATAATATACATCTCAGACGGACTGTGTATTTGCTAATTGTATGTTTGACAATATATTGTCTGATATGTTTGTTTGTTATTTACAACTTTTATATAACACATGCATAAATGTCCATTATATTTCACAAATAAATACTGTGATTTAAACTCAGCATAAATCATTCATGTTAGTATTTGTGTTTGTAATGTAAAGCTTAAACAGAAACGTCATTTCTTACCTGCATGATCTGTGTATTTTTAACCTGCACGTATCTTTCTCTTTTCGAATGATGGATTGCCTGGTGTTAATTTCCGACAGGGTGATGCAGTGCTGAAGAATTTGCAGCTGGAATGCGAAACTGCAGGGATCGACACTGCGGGGAGATGTAAAGGCTGATCAGAAGTTATTGACGATCTGCTGTCCCCGTTTAGCACTATAAGCAAGCCGTCACACACGCGCTGCGGTCAGCTGTTGTTTTAGGAATGCATATGCTTGTGTGGGATTACAAATTTAAGAATCTGTGTAAGATCTGGTGATCCTGACAAAACATGAAAACATATAGCTGCAAGCAAGGGGAAACAATAAGTCATGCAAGCATGTCTGGGCATCAGCGCAACTCTAACAACGAGCAATTTAAGGCAGATGATTTTAGACAAAATGCCTAATCACTCGTAATGTGATTTAATGGTTTATCACTTTTGACTAATAGGTGGCACTGTTACAAAACTGATGTGGTGTGGTCAGAGTAAGGTGGCAATGACACATGCAAAGTTTGGTGTCAATATGTCAAAGCATTGCAGAGATACAGCCTCAAGAGACATTTTAGCATCATGCCTCAACTTTACAGCTGCGGTATACAAAAACGGTTTTGTTTATCGACACGAAATCCATAGCTTTATGTCGGCACGGTCTAAAGAATGTATGATTCAAATTTAGTGAAAATCAGACAAACGGTCTAGGAGTAGGTTTTTTTTAAAGTTCAGCCGAATATGGCAAAATTGATATCTATGTTCTCAGCATGGTTCTCAATATTCATTACAATAGGCTGATGTAATCAAAGGTTATGAGCATTTTTGGAAATTTTGTGACCACAAGGCGGCGCTGGCCCGAAACTTTTTGAGTACTTAAGACACATACCGAGTTTCGTAATGATATGCCAATGCATTCGTAAATATAGAATTTTTTTTTGACAAAATTCAAAATGGCTGATGTGCAAAATGTTTGATATGGGAAATTTGGGTATCATTTTGACTCTGTATGCTGTACGAATCTAAAGAGACCACTTTTATGATTTTTGGCCAAAGCGTTAAGAAGTGAGCAAAAATAGCCATGCTCCTGACCACTAGGTGGCACTGTGCTGTAACTGTGCAAGTAGCCTCAGGTCATGGTTGTCATAACACACACCAAGTTTGGTCAAAATACTCTAGTTTCACGTATATAGTTATAGATATAGTTTCACGTTCATTTTGGCGGGGCACTTCGTCAAATTCGTTTTGCATGTTTTTTGAGAATGGTTTAACGAATCAACTTGAATTCCATAACTTTTTTTTCAGCATGGTCTGAAGATGATCTGGTTACATTTTCTTTAAAAAAAGTATGTTTTTCGGGAAAATTCTAAATGCCGGAAACATTTTCATGATGGAAAATGACGTCATAGGGTGCAACCGAATCGTCTTGAGCCAAGGAATCAGAGGAAAACAAGTCCTTACGGTTCAAAAGCTATTTGCGCAAATGTCAAACTTTGGACAGGTGGTGGCGCTAGAGGGATTGAGTTAGAGACTCCAAATTTGATATGGTGAATGTTTGGAGTGTCCTTTATCTGTGTGCCAAATTTCACAACTTTTTAAAATACGGTTAGCCATGCTCCTGAGTTTCCGCTCTTAAGTCTATGGCAGCCCCTTAAGAGCGGAAAAAGAAATGGAAGCAGAATAATAAGAACGGCAACGGATACAATAGGCGATTACACACTTTTGGTGCTTGGCCCCTAACTAAGGTGAAATACATTGCATTTAGCAGTTCCTGTTCTCTTTATTGTAAATCAAATGAGTCAGATTACTGAGACTCTCACCTTTTGTCTTGAATGGCTCTTGGAGCCTCTGTCCCGTTTTCTGAATAGCTATGCTGATTGGATTAGGATTGGTGATACTCTACAGTCTTCATTTGCATACTTTGTTTAAGGTCATCAGCTAAATGTTTCCATGTCTAAGCACTGCCTCCTAAAATCTATACAAACTGCAATATACACTGCCTTATACTTGATGGCTGCAGAATAAAATGGACGGTTATTGATAATCACAGCATTTCATCAAACCCTGGTTTAACACTTGACTGAGGTGAGGAAAGGTTCAAACCTTTTCCTCCTTGATTAAGCTAAACCTGTCAGCGAGAAGGTGGAGAGCTGCAGTAAATGCAAGGCAACAGAAAATCAATGTCACACATGGTGGAGTTTTGACAAATGTCTCACTTTGTTCAGCAAAGACAAGCAGAATCTGGCAGACTTCAGGGAAAACAAGCTGTCTGTGTGTGTTAAGCTCATCTCAGCACTGCTCTGTGATTTCTTCTTACCTCAATAGTTTTGTTGGAGACTTCACTCTCACTTTGGTCCATGTCCCATTGCTCCTTCTGTCTTTGTATCAAAATCGAACGCCATTCTGAATCCATCCGGCTTTAAGGAGCTCAAGCATTTAAAGCAGCAGATGACAAAACTGCAGCATTTGCTTATAATAAGCGGAGCGTTATTGTGCATTGGTAGTTATCGTTCTCAGTGTGAACGTGCCTTAATAATAATAATAATGAATTTATCTGAGGTCTTTTTCACTATAATTAATAACTGAAATCTGGAATACACTATTAAAATCTGTTCAATTTTCAACATACCAGGCAACATACACTTGCCTATGCGGTTACAGAGAAAAATTGGGCATCATACACTAAATGACTGGATCACAAGTTTTTCTGAACACAACATGTAGAAATACATCTTCATGTAATCATGAATGACTCGATGATGGTTAGAGCAGATCATACTGGATGTTGTCAGACTCCTTGTGCATACAAAAATCTCACTGGATTATTACAATTAATAGCAAAAGGAATGTTTGGAAATGTAAACTGATATTTCCTACTGACACACAGCATAGTGTTGTAGACAAGACCACCTAATCCGAGACCAAGACCAGACCAGCACTCCTTAAATTCATAAAGATCCACATTACTGCCTGAGAAATGACTTATTTTTAATCAATAAACATAATTAGAATAAGACACTATATATAGAGCTGTTATACTGATCAAATGAAATTCATCTTTGCACTGGTGGTGGTACAGAAGATGCATCTGAACTGGTAAATTACAAATGCATAAACACTGTTTTATTTAATGTTTGTATAAAAGTAATATAATGTTTGCAGTCATGCTCAAATTTGCTCTCTTGCTCTTGTGATATTGCTTAATTATATCACGTTATAATATAAAAATCAAGCTCCTCATACAAATACTTTTTGTATGCAATAATATCTTGAATTTTATGAGCATTTGTATTCATTTTGGTGTCATTTTTGACACAATCCCTCATTTCTGAACCGGCACAATAAATAAAGTAGTAATACGTTATTGATTGCATCTGAAGCAGTGCACTGCTTAAATGCACGGTTAAATGTTTGCTTAAAACAACCCAATCGCTGGTTTAAAACAATCCAATCGCTGGGTTAAAACAACTCAATCGCTGGGTTAGTCCATTTTCATCCCAACTTGGGTTGTTTTTAACCCAGCATTTAGAGTGTAAGTTTTACATCTGATCACATTAATGATGTTAATAATTAAATCAGACAATGCACCGGCAATTTAGTGATATATCCTCGCAAAGTTGTGGTCCTGACCGGTCTTGAAACAAAATCCCGAGTCCTCTAAGTCTGAGACCGAGACAAGACCGAGTACACTGTAAAAAATGCTGGGTTAAAAACAACCCAAGGTGGGTTGAAAATGGACAAGCCCAGCAATTGGGTTGTTTTAACCCAGCGGTTGGGTTAAATGTTTGCTTAAAACAACCCAATCGCTGGGCTTGTTCATTTTCAACCCAACTTGGGTTGTTTTTAACCCAGCATTTTTTAGAGTGTTCACATGTGGTCAAGACTGTGACAAGACCAAGACCTTCAAAAAATGGTCTTAAGACCGGTCTCAAGTACTACAGTACTACTACAGCAAAAGATATAAATAACTGGCTTAAAACTGTTTTTTCTTGGTGAAAATACTAACCTGCCTAAGACTTTTGCACAATCTCCGAGCGAAACGGCTTCTCAAACAAGACATAATTATCAAAAAAGCGAATGATGTGCACAGATAATTTATTCAATTATATCATGAAAATTATATAATTATAATTAATTATATATTCATTAATTAATAAAACTAATGATGTGCACAGATAATTTATTCAATTATATCATGAAAATTATATAATTATAATTAATTATATATCCCCCCGAATTGTCCATTTTGATTTAAATGCATTTAATTTGAAACAAAAGAGAGCACGCCTGCAACGTGACACCAATAGACATGACGGTAGCAATTCTATTATCCTCACAGAAGTTGTCTGATAGTTTGTGACAAGGTTTAGTGTTAATGTAGATTAAATACACTACAGGAACGGTTGGTTTTGTTTTTGGCTTGATGTTTAGAGCCATATGGTTGTCATCAGTGCCATATGTGAAGTTGAAGAGCTACTCCAAATAAAGATGTTTCTATTTTTAAAGGTGAGAAACTATAAGCCTTGTTTCATTATAAGGTTGTTGTTGTTTTTTCTCTTGTAACATCAGGACTGAGTAACATTTAAATATTACATTTATAAAAACATATTTAAACATTAGAAGATATTAAAGGCCCAATATGTAAGATTTTTTGGATTAAAATATCCACTAATGTTATATATTTTGTTGACTTGTGTACTTACATTATCCCAAATGTTTCCAAGAATGTTTAAATCCAGAGAAATAAGCGGGAATTTTAACCAGGACACGGACCGTGTCTGTGCGTCACCTATCAATGACATCATACCCGCGTTACCCTCGATTTCCATGGAAACCATGAAACCATGGAAACACCAAAGCCGCTTTAATATGTGTTTTATTAGACACTGTTTGGATCACTGATGGACAGAAACTAATGATTGTTCTCCAGCTCATCACAGTTAGTCTTATTGTTTAAATCTGGTGTTGTTGATTTACCGCACAGAGTGCCATGTTTTACCATGCCTAATATGATCTCGCTCACTGCAGTGTGAACAAGTGTCTCATAGTGAACGCTCAGAGTAGCATTATAACATCACTTTAACACACTCAGATGTGTGTGATATGATAAATCAGCGCTGCGTTACCACACACACACACACACACACACGAGCGGAAGAAGCGGAAGCGCTCATCTGCGGCAGAATTAAAGCTCCGCCCAATCAAGACGCCATCAAGCTACGCCTTTGCTTTGAATAATCGACCTCTAGTGGTGAAAAAATTACATATTGTGCCTTTAAGTAGGTCCATATCCATTTATAATCTTATTGTACATAACAGAAAACAATGCTTTTCACTGCACATTTCCACTTGAACAGAATGCCCAAAATGATGATTATGCTTATCCAACTAGTTTCTTTCTGGTCTCAGACACACAATTACCGACAAGGTAAATGAGTTTCCCATTCTTTATTTAAAATTAATAAAATGACCATACAAGTGTGACAGACCTCACATAATCATGCAGTCAGCAGAATGTCTCATGAATTAAATATTGCATTAATTAAAGTGGAACCCTCGAGGGAAGCAATTTGAGGTCACAGTTGGAGTCATATAAGCTCCTATTTACTCATTATCACACAATGACATGAAGGCACATTTTGCAGTCATACTGTTTCAATGGGTTTCTAATATTCAGAGCAGGTTAAGAGCATCACGATTGTGGAATCTTTTGCCATCTAGTGGCTGAATGTTATTTTTAATGCACTTGTGGTCAGTAGAACACATGAACTGTCAATACGTCCAAACTTTTCAGTCGAGTACATCAATATATAAATATATTCAAAGATGCGCTACATCCACCATGTTGGATTTGCCCTGGCACGTATGTTATTTGACTAGCAAAAACATGAACATTGTCCACTGCTTATCTTGTCTTTCTTTTTTTTCATACTCTGCATTAAAGAGTGATTAGACTGGAATTTAGGGCAACTGGGTTCGTCCAAGAAGACACTGAGCAGTTATTAGAGGAATTTTATTTTCGTTCAAAACAGAGGCAGCTCCCAGTTTTCAGAAAAAGGGCGGGGCCGACTCGAGTTTTATCACGTGATCAGAAGCCGCCAATACTATTCGTCGGCTAGAGTGACTCACAAACGGTCATCGCCAATCCGCGCTGATTCTGAACTCAAATCTGTTTGAAAGCGCGTGCGCTGCACTTGAATGTTAGGAGGATTGTTCTTCAAAATCAGTTTTTTTAAACGGAGGTCCTTGTAATCGTCCTTCCCGACGGACTGAAGAAGCCTCAGAGAACGTAAGTAGATGTTGTTCTGTCAGCCGTTATCAGTGGTTTGTGATTTGCATCTTTCCGAAGCGTGTTCGAGTCCTCGCTGACTCTGTGTGTGTGTTTCTCTTACCGTCGTCAGATAGAGCTAACGTTAATGTTATATATTCGTCACAAATATTGACAAATCTAGCATTCGCTTCTATAATGAATGAATTGAGACTAGTGTACTGCATATTTTGTTTATCTTATATGTAATCAATGCAGGAGCCTTGCAGTTATGGGGTATTGTCAGCGATTAATAATAATACGACCTCGTTAAAAAGTCCCAAAAGAGTGTGTGTGTGTGTGTGTGTGTGTGTGTGTGTGTGTGTGTGTGTGTGTGTGTGTGTTGTTGTTGTTGTTGTTGTTGTTATTATTATTATTATTATTATTATTATTATTATTATTATATTTTTATATATATATATATATATATATATATATATATATATATATATATATATATATATATATGAGATTTTTATATAAATATTTATGTGCATATATAATGTGTGTATTTATAAATAGTATATATAAATAAATATATTTTATTTATTTATGTGTATATGTTTATTAAGTATATCAATAAAATTTATATTTTTATATTCATTATTTTATATATATATATATATATATATATATATATATATATATATATATATATATATATATATATATATATATATAATAAATAAATAAAATGTATAAAGTTTTTATTTATGAATATAGTGGGTGCAGTTATGGGGTATTGTCAGCTATTAATAATACGACCTCGTTAAAAAGTCCCAAAAGTGTGTGTGTGAGTTATTATTATTATTATTATTATTATTATATTTTTATATATATATATATATATATATATATATATATATATATATATATATATATATACACACACACACACACACACACACACACACACACACACACACACATAGAGATTTTTATATACATATTTATGTGCATATATAATGTGTGTATTTATAAATAAGTATATAAATAAAAATATATCACACATTTATAAATAGTGTATATATAAATAAATGCATTATATTTTATTTATGTGTGTGTATATGTTTATTTATAAATAAGTATATCAATAACATTTATATTTTTATATATTCATTATTTTATAATTTATATATGTATGTATGTGTATATAAAAAAATAAAGTTTTTATTTATAAATAGTGTGTGTGTATTACACATTTATTTTTTTATATACTTATTTATAAATGTGTATATATACACATACACACACACACACACACACACACGCATATACGCACGCACACACACACCACCACCACCAGTGTTATTGTTCTATTATAATAAAATAAAAACTAATAAAAATTAAAACAAGAATAACAAAATTACTAAAACTTAAAATAAATAAATTAAAAGCTAATTTAGTCTATTAAGACATACTATTAGTATGTGAATCTAAAATAACACTATTACTTGAAAATGAGTGGCTTTACCATGTCTAACAGTGCATGAAACGCATTTAGCAGCTTAAAGTGGAAATGTTGCTGTTTTAAAAGCTATAGGCAGGTAAAGCACACTTTTTCTTGTTTGACCATTATAACCATGTGACGTTCTGCAGGGAAGATCGTCGTCTTTGAAGAACTGTCCTTGCACTGGTAGATGCACAGAATGGAGTCGGTGGTGATGAGAAAGGTATTGTATTTTGTGAAGCAGACCAGCTCTTTCATAGAGTCAGAAGATGTACTGTACATGTGTAAAAGATGTCTGTATGCATGAAATGTACTTTGCTCAATCTTCCATTCAGAGTAACAAGGAGAACACTAAACCTGTTTGTGGCCCAAAAAAACAAGTCAGCAGTATTGTATCAAAACAAAGAGTGATTCTTCAGTCGAAAAATGATCTTAAGGAGGAGAACTCTGGAAAAAGAGAGAAGGAAAAGGATGTTAGACCGAAAGCCAAAACTAACGATGCTGATCCTACGAAGCGCAACACCCTAAGCCAGGCCTTCCGTACGCAGCAGATTGTAAGACACAGGAAGCTTGTGGAAGAAGTTCAAAAACCACCTTCTACGGTCTCTGCCATTCAGAAATCCAAACCTGGTACGTATAAAGGCCGCGTGGTGCAGTCTAAAATCGACTGTTTCAGAAAACCCAGTGGGGATGCGAAGACCACAGAAAAGAAAGTGATTCCAAAACCGGATGTGACCAGACCAAAACCTGAAGTCCCTAAAGTCCGGTCCAAGTCTGTTACTTCCCTGCCGGCGTCCACTAAACCCAGAGTCAATTCTTTGTCGTCTAGACCGAAATCTGTTTCTGATGTCCCACTGAATGCCACTGAAAAACCAGTCCAGAAGTCCGTTTCCCATAAACGGATGCTTCAAAAGGTCCCAGGCTCCGTCTCTCAAGCAGGTGCCACTCGGGATCGTGCTGCTCCCGGGCCAGCCCCTCTAGCTACAGGGCGCTCGGCCATGAGAAGACCCATCGCTTCAAAGAAGGAGGTGGCGGTGCATGTGGCGAAACCCAAAGCGGCCCCCACTGAGCAGAATGTCCGCAGACCTGTCACCAGTACAGTCAGCCACTACAAAGTGCAAATGGTGACTGCTGAAGAGAGAAGGTGAGTCGTGTACACTGCCGTTGATTATTATAAAAAGAAAGACCAAGAAACTGATACTTTTATTCAGCATGGAGGCATTAAAGGCACAATATGTAAGATTTTTGGATTAAAATATCCACTAGAACAATGTTATATATTTTGTTGACTTGTGTACTTGCATTATCCCAAATGTTTCCAAGGATGTTTAAATCCAGAGAAATCAGCAATTTTAACCAGGATGTCGCCTATCAATGACATCATACCCGCGTTATGCTCCATTTTGTAGAAACCATGGAAACCCCAAAGCTGCTTTAATATATGATGTGTTTTATTAGACGCTGTTTGGATCATTCATGGACAAACTAATCATTGTTCTACATTTATGCATTTGGCAGACGCTCCAAAGCGACTTACATTGTATTCAAGGTACACATACTTTTTTTTTTTTTTCGTCTGTTCTTGCTTTCCCTGGGAATCGAACCCATGACCTTGGTGTTGCTAGAGCCACGCTCTTATTGTTTGAGCTACAGGAAAGCTCTCCAGCTCAACACAGTTAGTCTTATTGTTTAAATCTGGTGTTGTTGATTTACCGCACAGAGTGCCATGTTTTACCATGCCTAATATGATCTCGCTCACTGCAGTGTGAACAAGTGTCTCATAGTGAACGCTCAGAGTAGCATTATAACATCACTTTAACACACTCAGATGTGTGTAATATGATAAAACAGCGCTGCGTTACCACACACACGAGTGGAAGAAGCGGAAGCGCTCGCGGCAGAATAAAAGCTCTCAAGCCGTGTGTCGCGCTAGTCTCTCATTAGCAGTCGCTCCAGAGGCCTCGTTTCCACCCTGCTTCATACTACAGTAACGTTAATAAATCGTTAATCCATTCGCTCATCCATGAATATGATTTCTGCCCGAGTCCCGTCGGAATCTTTTTCACTGTCTGTAGAGGTGAAGACGACAACTCCCTTGATTCCGCCAAATCAAGCTACGCCTTTGTTTTGAACAAGTGACCTCTAGTGAAAATTGCATATTGTGCCTTTAAAATCGAAATGTTGCTTTAAATTGTACAATTTTAAATAAATGCAGCCTTAGTGAGCATAATAGACTTCTTTCAAAAATGTAACATAACCAAACTTGTGTATTTTAGAAACTTCAATCATAACCTGCATGCATAACATTAACAATTTTAGCTAGACAAGTGCAACTGATAACAGAGGATATATTGATGTGCTTACCTAATGTTTCAGAGCAAAGCTTGCAGAGTGGCTGGCGTCCAAGGGAAAGGCTCTGAAGAGGCCTCCGGTCTCAGAAAAGTTGGCAACCTTTTCACAAAAACCAGCTCCACGGACTATAACTGGAGCCAAAGCCACAATTGGTGCGCAATCTAAGCCTGTCATCCAGCCTGAGGCTGTAAAACCAACCCCTGCACTGCAGGCCGACAACCAAACTGATGATCTCAAAGTCCCTGACGATAAACCAGTGTGTTCTAGCGGATCAAGCAATATTATGAACACCACGCTAGACTTGCTGGACAACAGTGACATGGATCTGCCAGTCGACCCAGAGATAAGAATGGAGTCGGTAAGAACCATAAGAGCATCTTTATTTGTCACACACACACGTACTCGATCGTGTGTATTTTATAACTGGAATTTCTGTTTTGCAGTTGGTGATGAACTTGTGTGATAAACTAGAGGCAATGGAGACACCCTCATCTTGTGAAGATGGTGAGTCTCATGAGGATTCTCTGTGCAGTAATGGCAAGTTAATCTGTTAGTTCACCCCAAAATTTTAATTCTGTCATCTTCAGAACACAAATGAAGATATTTCTGATGAAATCCGAGAGCTCTCTGACCCCTCCATAGACAGCAATGTAATGAACACTTTCATGGCCCAGAAAGGAAGTAAAGACATGGTTACAATAGTCCATGTGACTCCAGTGGTTCAGCCTTAATGTGATGAAGAGCTGAGAATACTTTAGTGCGCAAAAACAAACAAAAAGGACGACATTATTCAACTGTTTCTTCCTCGTCTGTGTCATTCTCATACGCTGTTGATGTAGTAAACACAGTGCAGCACTTCCGAGTTCTATGTCAGAACGCCGGCTCGTTATTGGTCAATGTGAGTCACATGAGCACAACGACGCATGCATGTGATGCTGGCGCCAGAGTTGACCAATGGTGAGCTGGTGTTCTGACGTAGAACCCGGAAGTGCTGCACTGTTTACACTACGTCAACAGCGTAGATTTCATCAAAAATATCTTAATTTGTGTTCTGAAGATGAACAAAGGTCTTACGGGTTTGGAACGACATGAGGGTGAGGAATTAATGAGAGTTTTCATTTTTGGGTGAACTAACCCTTTAATACTAGTATAGTATTACTAGAGTAAACCAATTTGTAGGCATGATGTGATTTTCATAAATTGCTCATGTTGTTGCCCATCCTCGCCAGGCATAAATGCTGACAAAGTGGATGCATTGGCAGAGGAAACAATGGAAGGGCAAGTGGAGGAGCAGGAAATGGATAAAGTGTTTGAAATTCTGGAAGAGGAAGAACTGACGGATGAGGAAGACTTGGAGAGCGACATTACAGAAGACACCAAGAAGGCTGATATAAAGGATGAGGATGATGATGATCAGGAGCCCAAGGAGAAAAAGCCGTTTGAGAGTGAAGATGACAGTGATGAGGAGATGAGGAGTGCCACTCCAGAGATGGCAGGGGCTTCCATTGTGAAATACAATGTGAAAACGACTCCATATCTGCAAAGGTGAGTTTGGGGGTATTTAATGGTTTGTACAAAGACTCGTTTATCAAAGGCCGTTCACGCCAAGCTCACTAAGTATATTATTGTCTGCACCAATGGACAATAATGTTCTGTTTATTAAAAGTACGGTGCTGCAGTTAAATGCCACTTTAAATGCTTGAATTCTATAACGTAGTGGATTCTAATTGGCTGTCAAAAGCCGCTTTTCCACTGTCGGGCCAGTGCGAGCCAGGGCTTTTAACGGGCTGGGCTAATATCCTCAGACCTGTAGCCCCGAGCCCAAAACCACACAGCGTTTCCACCGTCAGGCTAGAAGCTCCGCAGCGCTTCACTAAAACTTGCCCGTGACACTAATCTCTGGAACAACGTCACCCTATTATTTCACCAATGAATGGAAGTTTTATCAGAGAACTTTTAGAAGAAATAACTAGCGAGATCGCAAAACGAACATAATTGCCAAAAACAGCCGCTTTTTTGACGTTTACTTAAAGATTTAAAACCCAAGCATCGATGTTTTACAATCATAAGTGATACATTGATCATAATTTGTCAAGATTGCACATTAGTCCCAAAGAAATAAAGTGGTATTCACCGTTATTTCACAAAAGAAAGAGGACACGTACTTATTCAGTCGTGTCTGTTTCTGTTTGTTTGTAGTCACAGGATGTTTACGTCACATTTAAAAAGAACATTTCTACACATTTTCCACCAAAAATACGACCTGAGGAGCTTTAACACTCCAGTGACAGTCCCAATGCAGTTACATTTTCAGTCGGGGGGAAACTGCTTTATTTCATGACATGCAGAGCTAAATATGGATATCAGACAGTCCGGTATAAAGAGACGAGACGAACTGACTGATAACATAAACACACGATTGTGATAGCCTATATGATTTGTCTGATTTCTTCAAGCATAGTCTTTTGCATCGCATATAAATATTTCTGCCTTATGCGGTTGATCTCAAACAGAAGTTATTTCAAACACTCGCTGCTGTCTGAAAGGGAGTTTTGAGCTCAAATTTTTTTTAAAGTGAAGTTTAGGGATGCAGCGATTACCGGTTTCACGATAAACCATGATAAAATGTACTGACGGTTAGTAATACAGTTTAAAATTGATCATTAAAACCGCGTTTGATCACGATTTTGAAAACTCTCGCTGACTATCTGACCAATCACATCGCCAAATCTGCCGTTTTTTCCGACAAGGCAGTCAGGAGAGTTAGTAGACTAACGTTGTGGACTTAAACGTTGTGTACTGACGTCTTTCCACGGTTGAAACAACATTTCTTTTAGTGTTCATTCGTGTTAATTTGATCATCAATGAACTAGAAGGAAGAGATGATTGGTTCACAAGCAGCTTTACCTGAGGCGATCACGACACAAAACGCTGTTTGTTGTTTACATTTCTTTAAAGTTGAGACTTAAATATGGAAAGTAACTTGCTCTGTCCTGTCTGTCGGCGTGTGGTCAGTGTCCTCTTTTCTCTGATGTATTTTCTCTACGTGAGAACGTGTGTCAGCGCCGTGGCTTGTTGGACATAGCAACAGTAACTAAAGGGGGCGGGTCTTTGCAAACGGTCAATTGTATTTATTTGTGCAATTGCTCATTTATTTGTTCTTTTTTTAATCCCTGAGTGTTTACTTGTGTTTAATGATGCTTGAAATTTGCATTAGTTAGACTAGTGTTTTTTTTTTTTGTTTTTTTTTTTTACCATAGGCAAAAGTTCCTGCCTGTTAATTTTTGTTCATATATTCAGCTACAATGAAATGTTTTGAAATAAGATTTAGAATAAATGTGACCCTTATTGGAATCGATAATCAGAATTGTTAAATTTCGTTAGGCGGAACGGGAAAATGTATAATTATTAATAAAAAAAACTAAAACGATATTCTAGTTATTGTCCTTTGTGTGAACAGGCCATATGATGTTTAAATATTTATGTTTTTCTCGTCATTAGTGTGAAAAAGAGAATTGATTGTGAAACCGCACCGGCCAGTGGCTCACGACGCAAAAGCACCATCAAAGACCTGAAGTTTCTGACGCCTGTGCGACGATCGACACGAATCCAGCGCAAGTCCTCTCGTCTGCCAGACATGCTGAACGACCATGACGCTTGCATCTCCTCATTGGCTGAACTGGTGCAGATGGACGATGCAGATGCAAGTGCTTACATCTACAGAAAAAACCCGGCCCTACTGGAAGACCTTCCTGATCAGCCTGAAGACTTTGCAAAAGTATGCAGTTAAGCAATATAAGATGATACAACACTAATGTCACTTTCAAATCGGATATTTATAGCATACATAACACCTACATTTGAAGTACTCTATGTGACTATTGAAAATGCTTTATTTTAATATTTAAGTGTTGCATTTGGCTGCTATTAATGGCTTAACACTTTATGGGCAATAATTTGATTAATAAGCACTATTGTGAAAGCATCTTCTATGCTAACATAAGGCTCATGCAGTGTGTGTGTGTGTGTGTTTGTGTTTATATATAAAGAGCTATTTTGGTACTTTGTAGCATTTTAACTTAACCCAACACTGCTTTGTTCATTCTGTGAACCTGGACGTTGTGGCAAAATGGACACGGTTGGAAAAAAGTAGGATTTGTTTTGGGGAGTATCAAAAAATGAACAAACCAAAGAATGTGTTGCCTTTCACTTATGTCAGTTCTCTTTGTAAGATGTTCTGCAGTTCTTTGTTCAGCTGTTCGTTTTCTCACTTTTAAATGGGTTTTTTGTACGTACAGTAAAGTCATTAATCATTTTAATGAACTAAACTTTGTTCCAAGGATTTAATTCAACCCACACTAATGACCATGTCTTTTTAAAGGCAAGATGAGCATTCACTGTATCTTAACCATTATTTTAATCACTGCACTATGACATAAAACATCTTAATAAAGAATATCTCTGTAATAAATATCCTGTCATTATTAACATAATAGAAATGTTTTTAATGTTCTGATGCACGTGTTAAAGGGTTCAAAATGACATATAGTTGATTGGTGGCTTGAGATGTGCAGATGAGTCTCAGTCACTATTCAGTTTATTATATGAAAATGAAAAAATTTTATAGTAAAATTCTCTAGTAAATACTATGGTTTTTTTTTTTTTTTACATATTGTAGTATATTTACTATAGTATGGTTCACAAACCAAACCATAGTAAAATGACTAGTAAATACTAGTGTTTTTGAACCATACTACAGTAAATTGTAGTATACCTTAGTATTTACTATGGTGCGTACTGTGGTCAATTGTTAAAATATAGTAAATACAGAGGTATACTACAATTTACAGTAATATATTTACTATAGTATGGTTCAAAAACACTCATTTTACTATGGTGTTTTTGAACCATACTATAGTAAATATATTACAGTAAATTGTAGTATACCTCTATATTTACTATACTTTGTTAATTTATACTACAGCATATTGTAGACAATTGTTAAAATATAGTAAATACAGAGGTATACTACAGTTTTACTATAGTCTTTACTATAGTACTAAATATATTAAGGTAAATTGTAGTATTTACTATATATTAACAATTGACTACAATATGCTGTAGTATAAATTAAAATGTAGTAAATACTAGAATATACTACAATTTACTGTAGTATATTTATTATAGTATGGTTTGAAAACACTAGTATTTACTAGAATAATTTTACTATAGTATTTTTTTCATGTGGATCTCTCCCAAAAACGCAAATTTACTCATGTTATTTAAATATAACACGTTATATTATAGAGCTATTGCTTTAATATCGCTCATAAAAAAATAATAATAATAATAATTATTTGAATTTATTAACGGTTCCTCCCAAACTGCCGCCAATTCCTTCCCGTAAGCGCCCGCTGATTGGCTGAGGATTTGAACTCGCGTTGCGCGAGCATTGTGGGACGGAAGCGAACTCCAACGCGCTTCTCCTCCAGGCCACACAAAGCACTAGAGTGCCGATTAATTTACCGCTTTATTAGTCTCTAAAACTATATTTTTAAAACTTTCTGAAGGGAATATCATAACAGTGAGTCAAATGAACTGGATTCGATATTAAGATTCGACGCAGAGTGAACGAACGATGCCTAATTTCTGCGCGGCGCTGAACTGCTCCAGGAACAGCACTCACTCGGTGCTGGCGTTCTTCAGGTTTCCACGGGATCCCGAGAGGTAGCACACACGTTTTCCTCACATATCCCACTCTTTGTTATCCAGACGATAGGATTTCGCGTTTGACCTTCATTTAACTTAGTTTGTTTACCAGTACAGCCTACGCAGAGCTCTACTGAGCTAGTTAGCTTGCTTAAAGAGCAGATGCGAGTCTGACATGTAACGTATTAACTAGTGTTTATATAACGTCACTACACAAAGTGTTATGAGTTATTCTTCAGTGTTACTCAGCATTTCTATCGATTATTAGGATAGGAAAGGCTCAACTGGCTGTTCGAACACAGCTCTGATTGGATGTAACGTTACTCATCTGTCATTGCATTGATCTCCGTGTGGATGTTGTGTATTAGCAACCAGACACAAAAGTACGCACTGTATTATTGTATTACACAGATACAATATTACACGTCTAACGTACATCATTGTTCTTAAAGGGATAGTTCACCCAAAAAATTTAAATAACTTTTTATTATTATTATTTGCTCACCTTTAAGCCATCCTAGGTGTGTATGATATTCTTCTTTCAGACGAACACAATCGAAGATGTATTAAAAAATGTCAAATGAGGTTGAAGCCCAAAAAAGTGCATCCATCCATTATAAAAAAAATATCAAAACAAAAGTCTTAATTTGACCAAAGGCCCTATAAATGTCTTAAATTGGAGCAGAAAGTCTTAAATTCAATATAATGGCATTAAATTAGGACCCATTTATTAGGACCCAGTTTCATTATTTAAATTAATTTGACTTTTAATGACTAATTTAATGTAAATAATGCAAAATTATGTGTATTTTTTGTTTCAGTACGAATATCTAAACATCCTTAAATCAAGATGCATTTACTTAAGATGCAAAATTAAGACATTAAGTCTTTTTTTTTTTTTTTTTTTTTTTCAGAGAAATTGAATAAAATTAAGTGAGTTTATGCTTAAAGCAAGAACGAGTATCTGTGGGTATGAAAATCACTTGCATTTGAATTGCGTTGATTTTATATGAACGCAAATTTGTTCTTGTTTTAATCATAAAATTACTTTCACTTGATTTCTTATTTCAGACTTAAAGCTTTTTTTTTTTTTGTAAAAATGAATTAAAAACTTTTGGAAGTTGTATTTTTGAACTTCAAAGTGTTGCTAACTCATTGTGCGCTTCCTAGACATTTATATTTAATGTATTGACGTGTTATGTTCCCTTCAATTTATTCCTTACATTTTCTTTAAATGGTCTTAAATTTACCTTCATAAATCCTGCAGAATCCCTGACACAGCTCCGGTTTGTGTAAGAGAAATATCCTAAATATCCTAATCTTTAAAAACTAAAATAACTAGCTTCCGGCAGACGGCCTACGCAAGTCGACTTGCGTCAGAAGAGTAACCCCTGACCCGATGTGTGGCGTAGGATGTAGGAGTAGCGTAACTGTGCGCTCACACTGCTGGCGGCAAGAGCGTCAAAGTGGCCGGAAGTCATTCATTTTCAATGGGAGTGGCACGTCTTGGACGATTTGAGTGTCGAGGAGAGTTAAAATCAAGTCAGCTTTATGGTAATGAGCTATGATGCGGTTCGGCGGCATCCAATCGGAATGTAGAAGTGCTCCGCTTGAGATGATTCCAGAGTCCTTTAAACTTTGGTTCTGACCATGTTCCCAAGCAAAATGGAGGAGAGACAATACTATTTATATAGGCAGCATTTTCGCACTAGGACGCTTGTTTTTCAGCGGGAATGCAATTCATTTGCTCAAAACAACACCGATTTTACCAATTGCATTAATGCTGCACAACAACCAGCTGCACACAAATGAGTGTTAATGTTAAAGAAAGACCACGGCTAGTAAACGTATCATATAAACTGCATGTTTAAACTCCTATAAACTTAACCATGAACAAAAGCCACATCACACAAATGGCTTTTAAAGGGATAGCTCACCCAAAAATGAAAATGTGATGTTGATCTGCTTACCCCCAGGGCATCCAAGATGTAGGTGTCTTTGTTTCTTCAGTAGAGCACAAATGAAGAACTCCAACCGTTGCGGTCTGTCAGTCGTATAATGCATGTGAACGGTAACACATGAGAGTATGAGAGTAAAAAAAAACATGCACAGACAAATCCATATTAAACCCTGCGGCTCGTGACGACACACTGATGCCTTAAGACACGAAACGATCGGTTTGTGCGAGATCATTTTTTACCTCAAATACACCAGCATTCACTGCGCGATGACTTCCGGTGAGTCAGGTCAAAATACACGATATGGCGTAGAGATCACTTCCGCCGCTTGTATCCGATTGAGATGCGCCACATCGTGTACATTTGACCTCACTCACCGGAAGTGATGGCGCGCTCATATATACTGTTCGGTTTCTCGCACAAACCGATCGTTTTGTGTCTTAAGGCATCAGTGTGTCGTCACGAGCCGCAGCGTTTAATATGTATTTGGCATGTTTCTTTCCTCATACCCTCATGTGTTACCGTTCACATGCATTATACGACTGGCAACGGTTGGAGTTCTTCATTTGTGCTCTACTGAAGAAACAAAGACACCTACATCTTTGATGCCCTGGGGGTAAGCAGATCAACATCACATTTTCATTTTTGGGTGAGCTATACCTTTAATAGGTTTATTTCGTTAGCAAACATGTAACTATAATTGTTATCAATCAGTTTTTTTTTTACTTTCACATTTAAAAGATTTCATATACCCTACTTGTGGTCAGTCTGCGCAAATACCGCCTGCGTCGATGATTGTGTGCTTTGCCGTCCCTTTAAATACAGTTTAAAAAAGGACCAAGCATTCGAGCTACGTCAGAGCGCCAGCGCGTCCACGAATCTTTCTACAGCGTCGTTGGCAGGGCGGCCACAGCGAATTCTGACGCTCTCGCTGGCGGCGGTGTGAACGCACAGTAAGCTTTGACGCCTCTCGCGGTTCAAACAACAAACTCAGGCTCCTCCGACATTTCTTTTTAAAAACTAGTTTTAGACTTCTAATTCGTTACCGGTGTTTTATTTTGCTCTATCCTCTACGCTTACACATTCGTCAATACGTCAGTTTATAAAGTTTTAAATATGGATATTTTTCTTACTCAAACACATCGTTTTGCTTTTTATGATGGATGGGTGCACTTTTTTGGCCTTCAAAATATCATCCTCTATTCGCCGCCATTATAAAGCTTGAAAGAGCCAGGACATTATTTAATATCTGATTGTGTTCGTCTGAAAGAAACTTATATACACCTAGGATGGCTTGAGGGTGAGTAAATCATGGGGTAATTTTCCTTTTAATAACTGATATTCATTTCACATTTATTCCATAGATGTAAGAAGTGGGTGGAAAACTGCAGTCGCTCGGACCTGAAAGACAAAACCCCTGACCATCTGAACAAATACCACAGACTGTGTGCAAGGCACTTTGAACCTAACTTAATAACCAAAACCGTAAGTTATGCATTCACGCTCAGTATGAAATTGTGGTCATTTTAGTTAAAATGTTTAATGGAAAGGGTATATTTTAGGTGCTGTTACTGCTTGCTTTTCAGTTCACTTGAATTTTATATATTTTTTCAAAATATAAATATTCAAAAAGAAAACTGCGTTTATAGAACCCTTCTCAGTTAGTAAACATGGTGGCGTTTTTTTTGTGGGCGGAGCTTAGCTGGAGGCAGAACGATTCCCCGATCGCTTCACTAACGCTAGCTAGCAAGGTGAGCTTGTTTTTAAACAACGACTGGAGTAATTGCATCTGAATATGTAAGGTCACTCTCTGCCCGGGGCTGTAACCTTAACGGTACCAGATTGACGACCCGTACATGCTCACTCAATGGATGGACGATCCGACAGGATTACCTCCGGTTGAGTGGCATCAACACCCAGGACCGGCCCGCGGCGTAGGTGGAATAGGCGAATGCTTATTTTCACCTTAAACTTTATGCAAGCAGCTGTATTAAATGGGTATTAAATGTTTTTACTCTACAGTGCAGTTTTAAGGGGATATATGTCATTTTTAAAATGTATTTGCCGAAATTAGTAATGATATTTATATACAGGTTTATTTAAAATAGCAACATTTTATATAAAATGCACATTAAATATCTAAATTTCTCAGTTTACTTCATGGTGAAAACATGAATGTGCATAGTTAAGATCGTTAGATGCCTATAACTATGTGCTAAATGGACACGTGCAAGACTTAAAATACAAAGATTTAACACATGAGTTTTGTGCTGTACGCTCACTCCAGTCGGCTCGTTTTATTGCGTTTAACCACAGCTGACGTAGTTCTTTTTGGTCTGGCTGTAGCAGCAGGCATGCGGTAAAATAACAATTTGGAGCCTGTACTTGTCGATCCTGGCACCCAAAAACACAACATGACATTTTGAGCTCCGACTCTGTGCTGGTTTGTATTGGCCGCCTCCAGTTTTCTCTTTGTTTTGCCTCCAGCTAACGCCGTGACGTAATTGTGACGTCGGTGCAGAAAGGGTCTATAGTAATTATACAAGTATTAGAAATTGCTGTATAGTATAGTATACACATAGCATATGATCGCTAACATATTGCATTGCACATTATTATTATCCAGAGCCCTTTCAGGACTGTGCTGAAGGATAGTGCGGTACCAACCATATTTGACAATCCTTCCCTCAAACGGTCAAATAATGAGGTAATGGTTGCTCCGTATGTATCTATGTGACACTGTACTGTATTATGCCTGCCTCTTTACATGTCAAAGTAAAGTTGAAAGTCAATTATGTCTAAATACTGAATGTGATTGGATTACTAAAAACATACCCATCTCTTTAACAGACGGAAAATAAGGATGCCCCTGAGGCGAAGAAGAATAAATGTGAGTTGCTTTTTTATTTAGTTTGTCTTTGTTTTATGATTGCCATTGCAATATAATTTTTCTCACATATTTACATACCCCTTTTAGTAATGCCATAATATAGCTATAGAGGGCCTGCATTCATTGAGGTCACTTTCCCGCCGGAACACAGCCGGACCGAGTGGCAAAAGAGCTGCTGCATGACTGGAGTTAATAGGGGAAAACAAACGTATGTTCGTATAAACTAACAGTTGGACTCGATATAGTGTTCCTTACAACTTACCAAAGATCCAGTGATCCATGGATATTGACATGCAGCCAGGAATGGTGTTTCCTGACATTTATATGAGCCTGATTTCGACATAAAGCAAATTTGCCTGTGAACGCTTTATATACATAAGATATAGGTAGGTCTAAATCCAGGTGATCACTTATATCACTGTTTTATATATATATATCGTCATATTGACTCGTCCAGCCCTAAAACTTATATCGTTTTTGTCAGCGTTTGTTTAAAAACATCTAATTATGCAGAATATATGATGGTAAATATTTAATTGATGACTTGTCAATACAATATATAAGATATAAAATTCAGCATATTGTCACAGAATAATAACTGCACATCCACTGCGAGTCCAGTTGTTTCTGTGACTGCGGAGATCCATCTGCTTCTCTTTTCTGTAGCTTTCGTCTGTAAAAATATACCTCAGATTTCTCGTCGAATGTATTTGTACAGTCAATCTCAAAGCTCTTTAGTTGTGTTTTTTTCATGGCATTCATGCTGGCAAACCTGCCACTCAGGCCTTGTCCACACTAATACATTTTTGTTTGAAAACGCATATTTTTCTCTCCGTTTTTGGCCTTCCGTCCTCACTGAGACGGCGGGCGTTTTTATTAACAAAAACGAAGAAACGCTTTCCAAAATGGATACATTTGAAAATGCCGAGGTATTTGATAACGATGACGCATGTTTAGTCATGTGACGCATATTGAACCAATATATATTCATGTTTATACCGCTATTGTGCCTGTTATGTGGTATTAACTTTCACACTGTTGCTAAAATATGGTAGCCTGACGTCGTCACACTCAATTCTAGTCAGAACATGGGCTGTGATTATGGGGTGTGTTTCAACCGAACCAGGAAAGACCTCAATTGGATAGACCTACAACCAATCAGAGCAAAGGAGCAATGCATAGTTGTCAACAGAACTCAACTGCACGCACGCTGGAAGACGTAGAAGAAGATGAGTGTAACGATACACGGAGTACTTGCCAACACGATCATCATTTTTGAGAGGAATAGTAAAGGTGAATGCATATTGTCACGACCGGCTCAAAGCCGTGACGAATGAATTGGAGGACACAGTCAGGTTGATAGTTGCAACCAAAAGGTTTATTAACATAAATAGAAAAATATATAAAAGAAGGAATCAAAGACAATCAAACACCATTTCTGTCAGACACCTGATAAATCAAGACAGAACCAAGATTAAATTGATATCAGAATCGATCTAAACAAACCAAAACCAGTAGCAAAGAAACCAAAAGCAAGCCCCCCCACCAAGTCAACAAAGCCCAAGCTTTATACAGGGAAGAACAGGTGGACATCGTTCACTTGATGAGTCTCCTAGCCACACCCACTGGCTGGCTGTAGCAGGAAGAACCGGAGACTCTTCACAATATACAAACAAGTTCTCCATTTAGTAAACAACGTTACTGTTGATCATCTGTCCATCATCGTATAAAGCCCGCCCTGACAATTTCATTGGTCCGAACAGCTCCTGTTCGAGCATGGTTGCTCCAGACCGAATTTCCCGAACTCAAATGTTGTGGGCGGGGCTAAATTCGGCTGGCATCCAGGCTAAAAATGTGGTACTTCGCACACTCTTCATATCACAATCACATGTGCTGCCCTGCGCCAAAACATGAGAGCAGTTGCGTTTTAGACCGAACAAATAATGGTGACTGAGTGCGACCTGGACGCATCAGTGAATGAGGAGATATTTTGCTAAATAAAACGATCTTGCCAGAAGAATTGCGTGATAACTTTATGATGTCTTGTTCCGTCTGCATCAAGTGAGCTTTTATGAGGTTTTACACATGCACAGTGAGGTGAATTTGAAAACGCTAGTGTGGACAGAGAGCGTTTCAAAACGAAAACGCGGTTTTCAAATGTATCCGGATTAGTGTAGACTGTCATTTTGCCACTCAGTGGCCGATAGTGACATCACGTGCATACCCTCTGTTTGACATTCTATATATTGACATGCATTCCACAATACAAAATAATGACTAAACTTACACAAATATTGCTTTTACATTCTCAGCGGACTCTGAGGAAACTAAAGATAACAGTGAGACAGCAGCCGAAGAGATCAGCGCGAGCAAAAATGGCGATGGGGTCGACAGCAGCCCTCAGGTCATTGATGAGGAAACGCTGAATAAAGAGTATCTCAAGTCTCTGTTTGATGTTGTCGTGATGATGGGCACACAGAACATCCCTCTGCATGGGCACTCTGACAAAGAACCCAGAAGCAAAAGCTTCACTCCCAGCAACTTCCAGGCACTGTTGGAGTACCGGATCAACGCAGGCGACGAATACCTGAGAAAGAAGTTTGAGGGGTCACCTGTAAACCTCGAGTACTGCTCCTCGACTCAGTTGCAGCAGATGTTGGGAGTGATGGAAAAGGGCATTCGTGAAGAGCTTTTAGCTGATGTTAAAGAAGGACGCTTCTTCTCTTTGGTTGTAGACAACCTGGTTGAGATCGGCGGAGAGAGCCATCTCCCGCTGTTTGTGCGTTTTGTGGACAAGACCAACTGCCTCCGGGAGGAGTTAGTCGGGTTCCTGCTCTTCGAAGGTGATGTGGAGGCTATCACTGAGAGGCTTGTTGCTGAAGTGAGCGAGAAATGTGGCCTGGACATGCAGTATTGCAGAGGACAGGCGTATTTGTGTTCGGGTGTGTCCGCTATGAAGGTCAAAGCGGTGGTGGCCAGAATCGCCGAGCTACACCCGCTAGCCGTTCTCACCCCTTGCTCCAACTGCTCCTTGAACATCAGCCTGGCAAGCACAATGACATTCACAGGAGTGCATCTCGTCATGTCTACTCTAAAAAAGCTGGATGCATTTTTCAGTAGATCGCCCTTGTTGCAAAATCAGCTGGAAAGTGCCATTTCCATCTACTACCAGGGAAATGAAGAGAAAGCCAGTGTCCTCAAGGAGGCGTGCAACTCGAAGTGGACCGAGCAGCACGACACATTCGAAGTAGCTGTTGACCTCCTGGAGTCTCTCCTGCTTTGCATGGATAGCGTCCATGACAATGAAGATCACAAATGGAACGACGAAGTGGCGCACCAAGCCTTCATCATATCCGAGGCGTTGGCCGATTTCGAATTTGTCATGACGTTGGTGGTGCTCAAAAACGCCCTTTCCTTCACCAGAGCCTTTGGGAAGAATCTGCAAGGGCAAACGAATGAGGTCTTCTTCGCATCCAACAGTCTGACTGCTGTCCTGCATTCTCTGAATGAAGTTTACGACAATATCGAGGTATACCATGAATTCTGGTTCGAGGAGGCCGTCAACCTGGCCGCAGCCCTTGAAATCCCAGTGAAAGTACCTCGGCTGTACTTCAGAAAACGACCAACGTCTGGTGAGGAAATCCAACCCGAGACCTACTATAAAGAGCAAGTCACCCTTCCCGTGGTCACCCATGTGATTAAGGAGCTCCCTGACCTTTTCTCTGAAAATCACCTGAAGGCCTTGAAGTCCTTGTCGCTTGTCCCTGCCATCATGGGACAGCTGAAGTTCAACACCACAGAGGAGACCAGTGCTGACATTTACAAAGATGACCTGCTGAACCCAGACACCTTTCCTGCCGAGTTGCACTGCTGGAAAATCAAATGGAAGCATGGAAGTAAAGATGTTGTATTGCCAGCGACCATCTACGAGACACTTCAGCTGTCCGACGTGAAGTTCTTCCCCAACGTGTGTGCTCTCCTGAAAGTCCTGTACAATCTGCCGGTCTTTGCGCTGACCAATGAGAAATGCAGCACTGCGAAACAACGGCTGACAACATACCTGGAAGACACACCTGTGCATCACCGAAACAAGAGTATGGCCCTGTTCTATATTAACTCTGCCATTAAGCACGATTTGGACAACATGGTGGAGACGTACTTGAAAATGTATCCAGTTAGTGAGCCATCGGAGAAACGTGATTGATTACAGGCTTATTTATGGCAGTATGATGACTCTGCTTGATTTCAGCCAAGATTACCAGGACTCCAGCCTTTTCTTATTGTCCTACCGTTTCAGTTAACATTGTGTATATATACATGTACCCTCAATTTGAAAACATTAAAAAGGCATTTTCCTGCCCAGCTCCATGAATGTGTCTTGAAATTGTTCTTATCTTTGGTATAATTTTATATTAAAACAGCTTTTTCATTTGGACCGTCTAATAAATGATGTCCTTTACATTTAATAATATTTACATATTTCTATAAAGAATATAATTTAACAGTTATAGTGCATTGAATTCTAAATTATTACGTCATGCACATAAATATTTATTTTGCATGCATAATACATTTACTAAAGATTTATATTGCCATATCACAAAGCTTAGCTTATTTACGCATACATTATATATTGGTCGCAAGGCCTTTGATTGCAGCATCAAAGCAACTCATTTATTCACACCAGGTGAGCATGACTTAAAACCAGTTCAAATCCTATTGAACAAACCACACACCTTGTTCAAAAACATTAAATCTGTATCTAATGGGAAAATACTCTTAAGTAGAATAGAAAAGTGGCACACAATGTCTTCCAGACGAAGTGATACGCATTTAAATATTAATATAATTAAGAATTAGAATAAATATGAATGCATGTACCAAATATGATGGTTGTGACATCTTGTAATTTATTAACAACTTATATTAGATCCGTCATAATCTGATGTTAGATGTGGGGTTAAGCTAATTGTTGCATGCACACTTACACCTATAAAATAGTTATGATTTTAATATTAAGTGTAATTAAAATGAGAATAAATATGAATGCATGTACCAAATATGATGGTTGTGACATCTTGAGCTTGTATTGTTAATTTATATCAGATCCTTCGTAATCTGATGTTAGATGTGGGGTTAAGATAATTGTTGCATGCACACTTACACCTATAAAATAGTTATGACTTTAATATTAAGTGTTATTAAATGGGTGTGACCTCGAATGTTCACGTGGGTTACAAAAAAACCCCTTTGGCGCCTCGTGGAGAAGGGAACCGTTATCACTTGCAAAAAAAAAAAAATTTAATCAGTTGTGCAGCATTTTTACACTTTTTTTCTGGACTTGTTCTGTAAATGCACGCGAGAAGGGGAACAAATGACGGCGAGTTATTTCGGGGAGGGATCCGTCCTCGGTTTAGTCCATTTCCGCTCTGCATAGGTGTTCTTCCTGGTTGTTGATTCCGATGTGAAAGTAGCAACATTTCGGCCATGAGCAAGTTCCAGCTCCAGTTGCATGCACGCGACGATCGGAAAACGCGCTCGGTGGCGTGAAATCTATGTAGGCGAGCGCGCGTGCGCTCTTTTTTTTGCTGTCAAAGCGTGTCCTTTTGTGTTGGAGGATTAATGCAATGCAATATTCATTATGATTAAGTCCAAAATGCCCGAATGCTGTGCCGCAGCAAACTGCAAGCAGAGTGCGGACCAGTCCAACGTCTCCCTCTTTAGTTTCCCGCTGGATCCTGATCGGTGAGTGCATGCTTTTAGACGTAGATGCATTTGCCCTTTTAATCAATGCTATTTTTTCCCCCTCCTATTTAGATTTATTTAAGTGTAGAATGAGCAAATTAGCTTTATTTGTTAGCTGGTTAGCTTCTTTGCAATGATTCATTGAATGCATTGCACCTTTATTGTCATCATGTTGCTATCATTAATGTATTTTTATTATTATTCTTATTATTATTTTTTTGTGTGCAAAGGTTTGTTTCGTAGCTGGCAGTTAGGAAATCATCTTTCGTGTTTCTTAAAAGTGATTGCTTCAACTTTTATGGGGTTACTGTACGCAAACGAGTCCTGTGCACGTTCGCCATCATCAGGCCCTTCCCAAAATGGCAGGAATTTAATTCCCCCACAACACGTTATTCTGTTTATGGCATTATTTGGTTTATTTGTGTGTGTGTGTGCTATTCTATTAAACAAATACGCTTTGTTTTAGTCCTGTGATCTTTGATTTTGGAGGTTTTTGATGTTAAAACATCATTTTTTTGCACTACTGCAGTAACCTTACCTCATATCTTTAGATGTAAACAATGGGTGGGAAACTGCCACAGACCAGATCTGGAGACCAAAACGCCTGAGGATTTGCACAGCAACTACAAATTGTGCTCAAAACATTTTGAGACGTCAATGATATGCCAGCAAGTAAGTGGGCATCTTCAGTTTTAAGAACCGTGAACAGTGTGGACCTTTTTATATCATTAACTTCTTCGTATTTTGGCGTTATGTGCTTGGTGTAAGTGAACAAAACCATTATTTCCCCATGATTGGCATGTGTAGTGTTGACGTGTGTCAGTGGCTAACTTTGTGTCTTTTATTAAATTTCCTACATGGCTATTAAAATGAGTTTTCTGCTTGTGAAAGCAGATTTAATCTAGCATGAATGCTGGTGAATTGTCTGAAACCACGTTTACTTCTTTAGAAGATTAATAATGATGCCAAACTAGATGAGTACTCTGCATTTAAGTGATATACAATTAGATTGGTCTTTTTAATATGTTAAGGGGATAGTTCACCCAAAAATGACCTCATGATGTACTCCCCGTCAAGCCATCCAAGGTGTGTATGACGTTCTCCTTTCAGACGAACACAATCGGAGGTGTATTAAAAAATGTCCTGGCTCCTCCAAGCTTTATAATGGCAGTGAATGGGGGTTGAGATTTTGAAGCCCAAAAAAGTGCATCCATCATAAAAGTAATCCACACGGCTCCAGGGGATTAATAAAGGCCTTCTGAAGAATTTAAAGTGCGCCTGCTATGGGTTTTTTTTTGTTGTTGAAAATGACTGTTCGCGTAGTGTGTAACCGCTCTAAGTGAATGAAAACATCCTGCAAAGTTTTAAGTCTGAAAGTGCAACGTATATAAAGTTACTGTCTCTCAAAGTAAATCGTTTTTTTAAAACGAGTCCTACGCCGTTTCGTTAGCATATTGCCCGTCCACTTATTGCGTGTGACACGAGGGAAAACTTGAACCACCTCAAACATCACGTCGAGAAGACATTGTGCTCTACAATGTGTTCGTGTTTGATATTGTGTAAGTATCTGGCTAACACGTTATGACTGTCTTACTGAAATACTACTGTAAATCAGCTGTGGGCCACTATTACCTAAAACTGATTCTATTAACGCAGATTGTCGTTCTTACTACTGTGAGTGAAGATAAAGGATGGAGCAAGATTTGCTTATGTTCCATCAGTCATTCACGTTAGCGCTGGGCTAACGCATGCACTGTTATTGATACAGTTCCCGCATGTGCGCCGCAGTAAATCAGACACACACTTGTTAACGCTGATGGTGAGGAATTACATGAGGATTGATCACTGAGAAACGTCCTGCTCAAGGTTCGGGTTGAATAACTAGTGCTTCCAATGTTTCATTGATTCAGACTTGCGCTGGGATTGGTGTAAAATCAAGGTCATCGTTACTGTCTTTACAGTGTGTACTATCGAAGCCTCCGGATGGCGTATGGAGCTGGAGTTCAGTTATGGTACTGAGCGTTTGTTTCAGAAATACGCGCTCTATGCGGTAGACCAATCACAACATACTTGGCCATCTGACCAATCAGAGTGGTGTAGACTCGCGGAAGGGAGGGATTTAGAGACTGATTCATCCGTCGAGTCGTTTGAAAATCATTGAACATTGCGGTGATGTGTATTATGAGAAAATGTTTTAACCTTTGATGCATGTAAACCTGTTGTAGGAGACGCAAAAACAAAATTAGGGAAGTTTAAAATAGCATAACGGGCACTTTATAAACTGAAATGTCTAGCTTCCGACAGTCGTCCGTACGCATCAATCTACGGTGAAAGTGACCCCTGACCTGATGCATGGTGCATTGATGGCGGAAGCGCAGAGGAAAACAAAACACTGGTAACAAAGTCGAAAACAGAATTTTTAAGGAGAAATGTCGGAGGATTTCGATATTAGAGAAGAGGAGCTTGAACCGCTAGAGACTACTCTTACTCCTGTGACGCAAGTCTACTTGTGTAGGCTGTCTGTCGGAAGCTAGTTATTTTAGTTTAAAATTTTAAATAAGTTATTTTTCTTACGAAAAACCCATCGCTTTGCTTCAGAAGGCCTTTATTAACCCCTGGAGTCTTATGGATTACTTTTATGATGGATGGATGCACTTTTTTTGGACTTCAAGATCAGGAACTCCATTTACTACCATTATAAAGCTTGGAAGAGCAATTATATATATTTTTTATATAACTCTGATTGTGTTCGTCTGAAGGAAGAAAGTCATTTACACCTAGGATTACTTGGAGGGTGAGTAAATCATGGGATAATTTCAGCTATGCCTTTAATTGGGATGTAATAAAAAAAAAGTGTTTATAAATGGCTGATTTTTATTCACATTAGGGATGTGCTGAGACTAGTCATTTAAACGAACTTGGAAAATTCTTTTTGGAATTGTTTTTGTTTGTTTTTCTTATTAATGCATTTAATGTTTTGCTTTTTATATATATCACACACACACTCACCTAAAGGGTTATTAGGAACACCTGTTCAATTTCTCATTAATGCAATTATCTAATCAACCAATCACATGGCAGTTGCTTCAATGCATTTAGGGGTGTGGTCCTGGTCACGACAATCTCCTGAACTCCAAACTGAATGTCAGAATGGGAAAGAAAGGTGATTTAAGCAATTTTGAGCGTGGCATGGTTGTTGGTGCCAGACGGGCCGGTCTGAGTATTTCACAATCTGCTCAGTTACTGGGATTTTCACGCACAACCATTTCTAGGGTTTACAAAGAATGGTGTGAAAAGGGAAAAACATCCAGTATGCGGCAGTCCTGTGGGCAAAAATGCCTTGTTGATGCTAGAGGTCAGAGGAGAATGGGCATGAGGTATGCAGCAAAGCATTTGTGAAGCCACAACACGCACAACCTTGAGGCGGATGGGCTACAACAGCAGAAGACCCCACTGGGTACCACTCATCTCCACTACAAATAGGAAAAAGAGGCTACAATTTGCACAAGCTCACCAAAATTGGACAGTTGAAGACTGGAAAAATGTTGCCTGGTCTGATGAGTCTCGATTTCTGTTGAGACATTCAGATGGTAGAGTCAGAATTTGGCGTAAACAGAATGAGAACATGGATCCATCATGCCTTGTTACCACTGTGCAGGCTGGTGGTGGTGTAATGGTGTGGGGGATGTTTTCTTGGCAAACTTTAGGCCCCTTAGTGCCAATTGGACATTGTTTAAATGCCACGGGCTACCTGAGCATTGTTTCTGACCATGTCCATCCCTTTATGACCACCATGTACCCATTCTCTGATGGCTACTTCCAGCAGGATAATGCACCATGTCACAAAGCTCTAATCATTTCAAATTGGTTTCTTGAACATGACAATGAGTTCACTGTACTAAAATGGCCCCCACAGTCACCAGATCTCAACCCAATAGAGCATCTTTGGGATGTGGTGGAACAGGAGCTTCGTGCCCTGGATGTGCATCCCACAAATCTCCATCAACTGCAAGATGCTATCCTATCAATATGGGCCAACATTTCTAAAGAATGCTTTCAGCACCTTGTTGAATCAGTGCCACGTAGAATTAAGGCAGTTCTGAAGGCGAAAGGGGGTCAAACACAGTATTAGTATGGTGTTCCTAATAATCCTTTAGGTGTGTGTGTGTGTATATATATAATTAATATAATAATTTATATAATATATAATTTTTTTTTATACAAAGGCTGCGTTTAAATTACAGTCATGTCAATGTTACACCTTGAAATTGTTATTTTGAAAAGTGTATCTCTGCAGCAGAACAAAATATAATTTTACCTCAGGTTTTGCATGCATTGTTTTCTCTGGCACTCGCGGCGGGTTTAGAGAAATTTTTCTGTTTTCTTGTCATGTCAAACTGGTGACAATTAAGCTTGCTTAGGCTTGTTATAGTACCAGTTATGAGGGACACTAAGGTATGACATTTTATATTTAATTAAAAGATAAACATTATGAACTATTAGGGATGCACCGATAGGATTTTTTTTTGGGGCCAATACCAATTTTAACAAACAATTATTGGCCGATACCGATATTTGTCACTTGCCCTCTTGTCCTAAAATAGTGTATAGCTAGTTTATTGCTGCATTATCAAATAATTTCTAATGAACATAGATCCATTTAACATTCAGCAGGCCAATAGAAATACAACAGAATAAGATGCATATGAAATAAACAGTGCTTTTTAAGTAGGTTTAATGTTAAATAACACTGCATATTCTTCACTGTATAAATTAATTGCATGTATTATTATTGACTTTAGCTATGTCTCAGTGTTACTGTACAACATTAATCCTGTCACAATTACTTTGTTAAACTGAACATTTATTTTGACGGTTGCCGTGAAGACCTTCGAGTTCCTGTGTGTGTGTGTGTGTGTGTGTGTGTGTGTGTGTGTGTGTGTGTGAGATTTGACGATAGATTTTGTCAAATGAAATGGTAAAATGCTCATGAAGTGACTGGAGATGCAGCAGGAATATTACATTATAATCTAGGATTATGCAGTATTACGCAGTTCATTATTAAACCAATAAAAATTTATACAAAATCGTCCGATACATCGGTGCATCCCTATGAATGATACTTTACATTTGAACCGTTGCTATATCAACATCCCAACGATAAGAAAATATGGTTCAATAATGTATAGTTGTCAGTACACGTTAAGCTTTTCTAACGGTTTTGCCGGCTGTCATGTGTACATATTTTCATACACAAGAAGCGCATTCAAACCCAGACACGCTATGGTAACGAACAACAATACCTTAACGTGCAGATTTATGTTATGTGGACCGTTTAAACGGTTATGGAATTAGTCTTTGCGCCCATCCTTAATTCACATTTTATTTTATTTATATTTGAAATATAAATCATTCACAAATTCCCAAATAATTCTCCTTGTCCCTACCCCAGCCCTGTCACAGTATATCCCTGTGTGGTAAAATGTATAAAAATCTTTTCTTTTTTTTTTCTCAGAGCGATCTCAAGTCTGTTTTGAAGGATGATGCCATACCAACTATATTTGATTTTGCATCCAACCAGGACAATGCACAAACTAGCAACAGAAAAAGGACAAGGGAGAAAGTGAGTCTCTGATTTGCACTTTTATTTTTTTCAACAGAATAGTTATTAGTAAATCAGTAATGCATGGTCTCTAGCAACTCACTTAAAGATGGGTCTACCAAAATCTGGTATGCCTAATGAAGACGTGAATTGTTCTGTATTGGACGGGTTTTAAAGAGTTTCTTTGTAAAGCGTGGTACAGGGAACCCAGCGCACGGTAGGTTTCTGCATGCATTGCCTACTGAACTCTGTGTAAGACTTATCAGCTTAGTCTTATATAATATAGGAAGCAACATAAAATAAGAGCAAACCCACTTTTTTTTAAGTTGAAGATTATAAAGTGACGTGTAGATTAATTACCATTTAAATGTAAATGTGATTCCACCGTTTCATGTAAATTAAATTTTATGCTTGTAATGCTCTTTTATTGTAGTTCATTGTTTTTATTTGTCATGTCTACTGTCTAGTGTTGACTACAAACTTTTTAGCATACGATGATGCTTTTTTTTGTTTTAATTTTTTCAGATGGGAGATGAGCCGATTACAAAGAAAACTAAAGGTAGATGATGCATTTCCGTGTGAGCATCTTTGAGTTCTCTCTTTTTGTAATTATTTTGTATTTAAGTGTGTTTGTGTTCTCTCTTTTGAAGGTACCGACGATAACTCAAACCTCTCTGTGACAGAGCTGGAAGTTAAAGTTGAGAGTGACTCAGCAGAGAACGCTGAAACTCAAAATCCTCCTGCACATGATGAATCAGAGGAGGATCCTGCTATTTCCAAAGCGAAAGAAACTTTGAAAGACTACTTCAAAGAGACGTTAGCCTTCACTGGTTTCAGCATCGCCAACAATGCATCTCTTAACACTGTTAAACCATTGGGGAGTGACCCAGCTGGGCCGCTTTCTGTCAATACCGTATGTGCAGAGAAGATCGACCAAAAAGAAGTGCTCACCTTAGGTGAGGATGTGATGCGTGAGGAAATCCGCAATAGCCTCCGCCTTGCACGCTTCTTTTCCATACTTCTCCAAGACAAAATAAATATTGAGGGCAAGGACCAGATTCCTGTGTTTATCCGCTCTGTCACAAGTGAAGGCTTCCCACAGAAACACCTCATGGGATTCCTTCCCTGTGATGTTGATTCTGACAGTCTTTTCCTAATGCTTATATCCGAGATCCGCAACAAGTGGGGCCTGCGAATGGAGCACTGCCGTGGCTTCACCTACCTATCATCAGGTAGCATGTCTCAAAAGCTGAAGGATCTCTCCTGCAGGATGCTGCGGGATTTTCCACAGGTTGTTTTGTCCCCCAGTGAGCCCTACGCCTTCAACATGTGGTTGATTCGCTCCATGCCTATCCTTCCAATTCAAGATGTTGTTGATACTGTAGAGCAGGTCGCTGCCGTTATTAGGCAATCCGAAACTCTGGCGAAGAAACTTGATATGAAGATCACCGCTTTATACAGCCACATCAAAGGTGAGGTGGACCGAATCAAGGATTCTTGCCAGAACCAATGGGAATATGGCACCGATGCTTTCCAGACCATGCTTGATATCTTGGAGCCGCTTTTGAGCAGCATTGGAGAGATGTGCACCAGTGCCCTTTCAGATGTGGATGCAGACACTGTCGAAGTGCTTCTAAAGCTGAAAGAGAAGCTGAAGAACTTCAATTTCATCATTACTCTTGTGGTCTTAAAGAACACGCTGTGTTGTGTAAGCATCCTGAACCCCAGCCTCAGGGGAATAATCAGCATCAGCAGCACTTTACAGTACACCATCTCAAATGCCTTAAAGCTTCTCACCAAACATATGCAGGAGATTGCCATTTTTCACAGGAAGTGGTTCTCTGATGCATTGGGCAGAGCCAAGAAGTTGGGGGTGTCTGTTAATTTGCCAGTGGAGATGGTGACTAACGGTGATGGCACGGAGAAACCGCAAGCATCATTGGAGGATTACTACAGGGAAGCACTGAGCAAGAAGGTTTTGCAGTACCTTGTTGATGAAGTCAAAAGAGTCCTTGGCACTGAAATGGCAAGAATCCTCAGATGGTTGTCATTGGTGCCCTCATACATGGCTGACCACAATTTTAGCATCCGCAAAGACAAAGTTGCAGATGCTAACCTGAATAACTTGGCTCGTCCTGACTCCTTTTATGATGAGCTGGGCTGTTGGGAAGTGAAGTGGAGGCATGCTAGCAAGCGAAGGATTCTTCCCACTAGTGTGTTTGCTACCCTCAAGATCCCAGATATAGGCTTTTACCCAAATGTACAGAGCCTGTTGAGAGTGCTGGGGACCATCCCTTGTGTCCACGCAGATTCAGATGTGTATGGGCAGTACGACATGGTGCTGGACCGGTATCACACCTACATGAAAGAAGTACCAGTGGAAAAAAGACTGAGCAATATGGCCTTTGTTTATGTCAATCAAGATGTCCACTTCAGCATTGAGGAAATGGTGGAGGCCTATGTAAAGAAATATCCAGAAATCCTGCATCTATTACAAGAGGTAAACATATTTTAAACTAATTTTTTTTATTATTATTTGTGTACAGGAGATAAGTAATGGCAAAAACAAACTGAAATATGTGTTTTTGTGTTTTAGGATGATGTAATGGAAGTGCAACCATCAGGTAAAACTTCTCACTTCTGACATATTTATCTTAAAAATGTTAAAGTGCCCCTATTACGCCATTTTAAAACTCCTGATTGTGTTGTCTCCTATAACAGGTTTACATGCATCAAAGGTCAAAAAACACAAATTTTCTCATAATACACATTGCACATCACCACATTTATCAATGATTCTCAAACGACTCAACAGATGAATCAGTCTCTCTAAAGCCCTCCTTTCCGTGAGCTAGTCTGCTCTGATTGGCCAGACAGCCCAGTGTGTTGTGATTGGTCTACCGCGTACAGCTCATTACCATAACTGAACTTCAGCTCCGGAGGCTTCCTAAAGCTCAGCGATTGCACACACTGTATAAAGACAGTAACGATGACGATGATTTGACCGTATCAATCCGAGCGCGAGTCCGATGATGAAACATTGAAGAACTAGTTATTCAATTCGAACCTCCATCACAAGGATGACTCAAGCAGGACGTTTCTCAGTGATGCGCTACTCATTTTGAGGTTCATTATGAGATGTTGCAGCTGTAATTCCTCACCATCAGCGTTAACAAGTGTGTGTCCATCAACAAACCCATGTGTGTGTTTCTGATTTACTGCGGCGCACATGCGGGAACTGTATCAATAACAGCGCATACGTTAGCCCAGCGCTAACGTGAATGACTGATGGAACATAAACACATCTTGCTCCATCCTTTATCTTCACTCACAGTAGTAAGAACAGACAGTCTGCATTAATACACACAGTTTTAGGTAATAGTGGCCACGGCTGATGAGCAGAAGTATTTCAGTAAGACAGTCATAACGCGAGTTAGCCGGAAACTTGCACAATATCAAACACAAAACTACATATTTTGAACACTTGGTAGAAAATATATACATCAATAATTATTCATGCTTACAGTTTGTGATTCTGATTGAACTCCGAGATTTGAGAAGCAGTCGTCAGTAAAATTACATATTTGAGGGCGGGACAAATCATTCGCGGGCAGACAGCGTACAACACGGCAGACATTATGCAAATATCAATGACTCATTTAGGCGGTTCAGAGTCAGTTCTTTCTTTTAGGGGACAATAACTTTATTTATTGTGCACTTTCAGCTTTACAACTTTGCAGAACGCTTCCATTCACAAACAACAATATTACACACTGCAGGAAATATTGGAAAAATCATAATGGGGCACTTTAACAGTCTTCTAGTTTTCATTATTATTGAATTTTACTGAATTTTATGTTGCAGTTGTTTATTTATTATTTTATTTTTTTAACCCCTATACAGCAGTTCCAGAAACCAGTGCAAATGACGCCTCTAAAGAAGATGCAGAAGAACCGAGAGAGATGACTTTAAATATGGACGTTGAGAGACAGAAACCGCCCGAGTGTGCAGAAACCGATAAAGAGGCTTTGAAATCTGCATTACAGGCTGCTGTCACTGCAGCATACAGCAGGCAAAGCAGACACGCTCAGGGTGATCAAGATCAAGAAGTAGAATATGTGACCAAATCTGAGATGAATGAAGTCCTTAAAGTGTGTGAGGATGTTGTTAGGGATAGGATTCTTTCAGAGGTCAGAAATTCCTTCTTCTCCCTGTTTATCGACAGACTTGTCCGATTTGGAGAGACTGACTACTTGCCCGTCTTCCTCAGATTTGTTGACAGTTTCGATGTCATGCGCCTTGAGCTTATGGGATTTGTCGAGGTTACTCTTGACACTGAGGCCATGTGCGAACGACTTTATGATGTCATCACCAATGAGTGGCGTCTGGATTTAAGCTACTGCAGAGGTCAAGCTTACCTTGGCTCTGGTGAAGTGTCCTACAAGCTCAAGGCTTTTGCATGTAAAATACAGGAGAAGTATCCTCTTGCTATATGCACACACTGCTCATGTTACTCTTTCAATACCTGGTGGTCAAGGTCAGTTCCAGTAGCTGCAGTAATCAGAGCCATAGACACATTAGAGGAGATAGTGTCTTTTTTCCACAGCATGCCTGCCCTCGAGAAACAGTTGGATCAAGTCTTAGCCATAGGCCTAAGGGAGAGCTATGAGAAAATCCATGAGCTTCAAGGAAAATTCTGCTCTTCTTGGCTTGAAAAGCATGACTCCTACGAAGTCTTCGCTCAGATTCTGGAGCCTCTGGCGGATTGGCTAGAAAATATTGATAACAGCCAACCACAAAGATGGAGTTTGGCGGTATTCAACCGAGCCAAAAGACTACTCCAGTTAATTCGGGACTTTGACTTCATTGTGGCAATTGTTGCACTAAAGAATGCTTCATCCTTCACCAGAGAACTGAGTGCAGCGCTACAGAAAGACCATTTTAGTGCTGCCTCACAGCTCAGCCAGATCAGTGGCATTGTGGCCACGCTTAACCGAGTGAAGACCAACATCAAGGTTTTCCATCAGAACTGGTTTGATGAAGCTTGTTGTTTTGCTCAGAGTCTGGGTGTGCAGGTTAAAGTGCCTGATAGTGTGGTTGTTCCAAGGGACAGCCTCTTGAAACCAGGTTCATACTACAAAGATGCAATGAGTGTCCCTTTAGTTGACCACCTGATAAACATGGTGAAAGATTATTTTTCTGATGACCACAAGGAGGCTCTCAACTTATTGTCCTTGGTCCCGTGCTCCGTGACAATGAGCTATGTTTTTGAAACGCTCAAGTCAAAACCTCCATTGTACATGGGTGACCTACCAGATCCTGACAATTTCTTCACGGAGCTGAGCTGCTGGAAAGTGAAGTGGAAAACGAAAGTGGTTAGTGTAACCATACCAGAGACCATTTTTCAGACTCTGCGTCTACCCCTCATGCAGTACTTTGTGAACATCAATACGTTGCTGAAGATTATGTGCGTGTTGCCAAGCACAGCTTTGGAATATTGTGGTGAGGTGAAGCGGCATAAAATGTATCAAGACTACTTGAGCAACTCCTCACCCATGGACAGATTGCCCTGTTTAGCCATGCTTCAGGTCGGCATTGACTTCAACAGAGACCTAGACAGAATGGTTGCTCAGTGCTTAAAGCTCACACCTAAGACGCTGGAGGGCATTTGCCTGGTAAGGATCAGTTTTGTAAAAAATTAGTTGCTTGTTTTAAATGTTTTATTTGCTTTCCAGATGTGTTTCTAATGTCTGTTGTGCTCCACAGGACAAAGAATCCAAAACATTAGGAAGGACTGCAGAAATAAAAACAGATGGTATTTAATCTATGATTATTCTTAATGCTTTCTTTTTTTTTAAAGAATCAACATCTAAATGGTTTTCCCTCTCTTTTGGGTAAGAAAATGTATACGTGTGTGCATGTATGATGTATACATTTTGTTTTGCTGGTATATGGGTTATTCACAATAAGATCAATAACATGCGTTAAGAATGCGTAGGGCGAATTGTCAGTTCATGTCGACATTAATGCCCACTTTGCCAACATTGCAGATGACATCCACATGGTTGAAGTAGAGAACCGGGACACTCTGCAGGTTTGTAAAGTTGCATTAATAATGATTATTATGTAGAGAAGAGTATAGATTAGTGATGTAGTTGAAAAATGTTTCTTCATATCAGTTCTTTCAGCTTTCACAAGTACTTCTTTTCACAGGACAAAGACTCCAGAACAGTAGTGGTGAATTCTGAAGTAACAGGTAGTGGTTTGTAATTTGTGGGACTGGCCTTTCATTTGAGTCCTTGATGTGTTTGAGTCATTCATTTAATTTAAACGTGTACGTTATCTAAAATAATGTTAACCCTCCCTTCTAGAAGCAGATATCCACAAAGAGGGATCAGAGAGCATAGAGACTCAGCAGCAGTCTGAAATCATAGCAGAAGTGGTTGCTGAGGACCAGCATGTAAAGGTTCAAGATGCAGGGCAGGTTGTGGATGAGAATGGCCGTTCTGATGAACCAGAAGAGAACATAAGGACCTGTGAAGAAGTCTTCAAGCAGGCAGCCATACTTGCAAGGAGAAACTGCTCGTTGATTGATCTTAACAAACCAGAGCAAGATGCTGTTGTACAGAAACTTGCCTCATGTCATTGGATACAGAAGGAAGGGACATCATTTTCAGAGGGGGAAATGCTACAAAGTATTGTGAAGGCAATACGAGAAACGATCATCACTGAAGTTCAGGACTCTCCTTTCTTTTCCATCATCACTGACAGAGCAATCTCAGTGGGCGAGGCGAAGTTCCTACCACTATTTGTTAGATATGTGAATGACTGCATTCCTAAAGTGGAGCTCATAGGTTTTCTGCCCTTTGATGAAAGCTCTGATGTGGATTTTCAAGCTAAAGCTCTTTCAGCCACTCTTGAGGATGAGTGGGGACTTCAGATGGGCTGCTGTCGTGGCCAGTCCATCATGTGCATTGGTACGGGGAGCCAAAGTCTCAGGAAGATGGCTTTGAGCTTTTTAGAGAGCTATCCGTTAGCTGTGAACACTCCCAGTGAGTCTTGTGGACTTGCCTACTGGCTGGCTTTAAGCCTACAGAATACCTACATTACAAAGGTTTTAGAGACCGCTGAGGATCTGCTACAGTTTTTTGACCAGTCACCCAAATTAGAGAGTGAGCTTGCCAAGACCATGGATGGGCTTCTGAATACCCCGCGGGAAGCACTTGCAGAGATCCCAGAGACCTGCGTGTCTAGATGGAAAAAGAGAGAAGACTTTTTTGATATTCTGGTGGACATGCTGGAAGGAGCCCTGAACTGCTTGGATTCCGTGAGCACCAACTCCAGTGGGTTATGGAGTAGTAGCATGTCACTGCATTCTCAGACCCTGTGCACAGCTATTAGACATGTCGATTTTGTCATCCCCTTAGTGATCTTGAAGAACGCCTGTGCTCCCTTGAGGAACTGCAGCACTGTGTTTCGCTGTGGAAACCCTGCTGACATTATTTGTGAGCTTGAGAAGATTATGCCAATAATAGATTCTCTTAGCAAAATGTTGGACAACGTGAGTGCAGTGCATTCTATCTGGTTTGAGGAGGCAGTGGAGCTTTCTACTAAGGTTACAGGATTGCTGTCATATGCAGAATCTGTTAGTAGTTATGATTCACCAGAAGCGTTCTACATGGAAGCAGTTAGCTTACCAGTTCTAAATGGTTTGATTGAAGAAATGAAGTTTAACTTCTCAGAGAATCACCTAAAAGGCCTGAAAGTGTTGTCCCTTCTGCCAACGTGCAACCCTCTGCCCGTTCTCCCAGAATCCACAGATAAACTGCACACAATATACCTGAGTGATCTCCCTGAGCCAGAAACAGCTGAAGAAGACATCAACACCTGGGCCACTGTATGGAGGGAGAAATATCAAGATGTTTGTCCTCCCACCTCCATCTCTGAGACACTGCTCCATAATGAAGCCAAAAACCTTCCAAACATTGCAACTCTTCTCAAGCTTGTGGCTGTGTTGCCTAGCATTAGCATGGAGTGCGATCTAATGAAGACAACACTAAATGCCTTGAGGACCTTACTTCGAGATGGTATCTTCAGCAGAGGCAGTAAGACTGATGCAGTCATGCTTCTTATGCATCGCCAGACACTGCAGAGCCTGGAGGAGGTGATTGAGAAATGCATGGAGGGTGATCTGGAAAGTCATCAATTTCTTGCTCAGGTATGGTAAATTTCTTAGTCTTTATATGGTTATAATTCATTGTATTTTGTAGGGTTGGGCATCGTTTTGATTTGAGCGATTCTGTTTCCAGTTCTTACTTTCGATTCCGATTCTTTCAGTAACGTTGTTGTTCACCGCAATTTGGTCAAGGGCTTTGTTATTACACTACAGTCACTTACCTGATTGTGACGAGGTAACGTTAAGGGTTAATAAAATTAATAACATTGGTTAGCGTAGGGTTGCCCGAGGAGGACGAGACAGTGGACCTGTGCTGTACGCAGTGTTGCCAGATTGGGTTGACGATTTCCAGCCCAAAAGCTCACTAAAACCTGCCCAATCCAAGAAAAAAATACCCAAAATTAACTGCTAAAATAACGTGATATGTCAATTGATTGATTAGCACCATTTTATTTCCTTAAAACAAAAAATAATGATGACAAAATAAAAATAAATCAATTTCCCAGGAAAACGGATCAAAACAGGGCAAATACATCCAAATACAGTCATGCATGACTAAAATGTCCAAGTGGAAACTGTCAAAATCACGAAATTAACCGATGACTTTAACCCATGGAAAAACACATGCATTATTATCAAATGTCAGCAGTAAGAATAAACTAATTTAAGTGCAAAAAGTGCCCAATATAAGTGATTGGAATAAACAACGTAATTAGCAGGCATTACACACACATTACTGCTTTAACTTCAGACAGAACTACAGTAACGTTATGTCTTTCGTGACGTACATATTTATAGAACATAACACAGTCAAAATGGATTTTACCTCTTTCAGCAGCTGTCAGTGACGAGTAGAGCGCAGTCTAGACAGTTTAAAAGGTGCAGCTGTCCTGATCAGGCCAGTGTACACACGATGATGGACAGGCGTCATATATTCGAGTCATTCAACTGTGCTCTTAGAGTTAGTTATATTTGTAAAGAGTCTTCGAGTCACAGGTGGGTGTAATCCACGTTTTGAGAGTTGGTTCACTCTCCCACTCATTACTGTATATTTATGCCACTTTGGCATAGCGATCACTTAAATATCTAGCTACAATTTCATGCTGAAAACCTGTCATGAATGAACGCGTCTCCCTGCTGATCGCTGATTGGCTGAAAGTGCGTGCTCATTGGCGACGTCAAGACCAATGCCAGCTGACTTTACCCTGGGCCTGTGTGTGTGTGTCATGATGACTGATTTTATGGAGTACATGAACACTTGAGTTTGTTATTAACCAATTAGACTATAACATTTAGATGTTTGAAAACTGCCAAACTGACCCCAAACCAGCCCAAATTTTGTCCACCCGCCCAAACCCTTTTTTACCCGCACAATCAAATTCAAAACCGCCCAACTGGCAACACTGGCAGCACGTCAAACACGCTACACTCGTTAATTTGTACACCATGCAGGCGTAGGTGTTTAGTCACTTTTGTAGTGCATCCTCCCATGCAAGAAATAAGTTTGTCACTTGTGGTGCACTGTGCCGACCCAGGCTTTTATAAAGTGAAATAAAGCCACACTTTTGAGCGCCACTTACCGGGCTCCATGGCTGCAACAGAACAAGCGGATACAGCAAGCACTTCCGGAAATCCAGTGGCCACTATGGAAACCAAAATGTGCGCGTTTGGAACCGATGATCGGAATCGAAAACAAATTTTCTAAACGATTCCAATGGCATCATTATTTTTGTTTTAAAACGGTTCCAAGTTGGTACCGGTTCTCGATGCCCAACCCTAGTATTAATATCAACTGATAAATAAGTAATGTTCCTCAAATCCCTCCTGCTTTATTTTCTGAATGTATTTTTACATGTAGGTAAAAGCAAGAGTTAATCACCTGAGAATGGAAGGTGGTAAGTAAAACTCTATTACTCATATTACAAATATATACAAGTAGAAAGATTGATTATTGATATGTTAGTTGACAAATTGGTTTGAGTAGCTCAAATGGGCCCTCAAAGTATTGAAATAAGCTGTTGTGTTTTTATTCTGACACACTCTTTCCTATCCTTTCTCAGAGGTAATTGCCATGGCTCCACAGGAGATGTCTGTGGATACAAATGGTTCTGGTTATTTACAAGCGGCAAAGGATGCTGGAATCGGTCAGTAACATTAAATGAGAAGTATTGGTAATAACCTAGGTACTTATAAATTAACACTTTTTTTTGTTTTGTTTTTTGTTTTTCTTACACGATCATGTCTCATCTTTTGTTTAGATGTTAAAACTGTTGCTCCAGAGGAAATTCCAGTGGAAACCAGTGAAATGGACAGGGCTGAAGAAATACATGTCATAAGTACGCCTGACCAGCCATCATCTTTAATGCTCAACAGCTCAGACAAAGCCACAACTGCAGCTCAAGTCATCCCTGCTTGCACCTCTATGCCGACCTGCACACCTGACCAACCAACAGAGTCTGTCCAAGATGCCACTATGCAAACCACAGCAGCAGTACATGATCAACTGATCGCACTTGTTCAAGATGTAAATGATAGGTCTGAAGTAATTGATCAGTGTGGAATTGATCTGCTAGTAACAGGGGATCCAATTGTATCTAACCAAGGTGTAACTGAGCAATCTAATGAAGAACAGCCAGTTAGAATTGGTCAGTTAGTATCAAGTGAAACTGATCAACCCATGGAAGTTGATCAGTTTGTAGCAACAGAACTAATTGAAACAGACCAGCCAGCAACACAGAAACAAAGTGATTCATCTGTAAATGCTCAAGATGAAGGTTGTCACACAGTAACAGGGTTAGCAGATGATCAGCTGATATCAGTGGATCAGACTGAATCGGTTCAATTCATTGCAGTTGATTACAGTGTAAATGATCAGTTGGTGTCAGTAGATCAAAGCGAAACCGATCAAGTCATGGAAATTGATGAGAGTGGAAATAATCCATGTGTAGTTGGAGATCAAGTTGAAAATGGCCAGCCAGCAACAGGGGAACAACGTGTAGTTGAGCAGTTGGAAGTTAGTCCAGTTGAAACTGATCAATCTATTGTAAAAGATCAGAATGAAGCTTGTCAGATAGTTACAGGGATAGAAGATAAGGGTGAAACTGGTCAGTTGGTATCAGGGGATCAGATTGAATCTCATGAATCTGATGCTGTTGATAACTCTCGAGATGATTATTTTGCAGCATCAGTTCAGGGTGAAGCTGGTCAGTCAGTAACCAAAGATCAGACTGTAAATTATCAGTTCATGGCAGATGGCCAATTTGAAGTGGATCAATCAGTTGTTGGAAGTCAAAATGAGGCTGGTCAGACAGAAACCGGTTTAGCAAATGAAGGGGAGTTAATATCATGGGATCAAAGTGAATCTAATAAGCATGTGGTTGTTGACTCTGGAAATGATCAGTCCTTAACAGCAGATCAGAGTGTAACTGGTCAGTCAGAAATAGTAGATCTAAGTGTTACTGAACCATTCATGGTAGTCGGTCAAGTTGAAAATGATAATTCCATAGTAGAGGGTCAAGATGACACTGCTCAGACAGATACCACGTTTCCAAGTGAAGGTGAAACTAGTCAGTTAGTATCTGGAGATCAAAGTGGATCCGATCAGCTCATGGTTGTTGACTCTGGAAATGATCAGTCCTTAACAGCAGATCAGAGTGTAACTGGTCAGTCAGAAATAGTAGATCTAAGTGTTACTGAACCATTCATGGTAGTCGGTCAAGTTGAAAATGATAATTCCATAGTAGAGGGTCAAGATGACACTGCTCAGACAGATACCACGTTTCCAAGTGAAGGTGAAACTAGTCAGTTAGTATCTGGAGATCAAAGTGGATCCGATCAGCTCATGGTAGTTGACTCTGGAAATGATCAGCCCTTAACAGCAGATCAAAGTGTAACTGGTCAGTCAGAAATAGTAGATCTAAGTGTAACTCAACAGTTCATGGTAGTCGGTCAAGTTGAAAATGATAATTCCATAGTAGAGGGTCAAGATGACACTGCTAAGAGAGAAAATGGGTTTCCAAGTGAAGGTGAAACTAGTCAGTTAATATCAGGAGATCAAAGTGGATCCGATCAGCTCATGGTAGTTGACTCTGGAAATGATCAGTCCTTAACAGCAGATCAAAGTGTAACTGCTCAGTCAGAAATGGTAGATCCAAGTGTAACTGAACAGTTCATGGTAGTCGGTCAAGTTGAAAATGATCATTCTATAGTAGAGAGCCAAGATGACACCGCTCAGACAGAAAACGGGTTTCCAAATGAAGGTGAAACTAGTCAGTTAGTATCAGGAGACCAAAGTGGATCTGATCAGCTCATGGTAGATGATGACTCTGGAAATGATCAGTCTGTAACCGAAGATCAAGATGTAACCTGTCAGTCAGTAACAGAAGATCAAAGTGTACCTGATCAGTTCATAGCAGTTGAGTCAGATCAGTCTATAGTTGATGGTAAATGTGAAGCCGGTCAGACAGAAACTGTATTTCCAAATGAAGTTGGAACTAGTCAGTTAATTTTGGGGGATCAATGTAGATCAATGCAGTTTATGGTAGTTGACTCTGGAAAGGATCAATCTGTTATAGCAGATCAAGGTGGAACTGGTCAGTCTGTATTACCAAATGAAGATGGAGCTAGCCAGCTAGTTTTGGGGGATGAATGTGGATCTGATCAGCTCATGGTAGTTGTGTCTGGAAATGATCAGTCTGTAACAGCAGATCAAAGTAGAACTGGACGGTCCTCAGCAGATCAAACTGTAACTGATGCATTTGTGGAAGATGCAACTCATCCACCTATAGTAGAAGATCAAAGTGGATCTGGGTTACCAGATAATGTTAGATCTTGGCAGGTAGCATCAGGGGATCAAAGTGAAACCGATCAGCTTGTGGCAGATGTGCCCTGTGGAAATAATCACTCTGTAGCAGAAGCTCAAGGTGGAACTGTTCTTGCAATTGGATTGAATCAAAGTGTACCAGATCAGTCTATGGAACTTGGTCAAGTTGGAACTGACCAGATAGTACCAGGGAATCAAAGTGAAATTGATCAGTCCAACACTGTAGATCAGTTTGGCCCTGACCAGTCTAAAGTTGCCGCAGAAGGTGGCACAAATCAGTTCAATTCAGCGGCTCCAGGTGACCCAGACCAAGAAACTGCAGCAGTACACGTTTGCCTTGATCAGCACTCTGCAATAACTCCAGGTGTTACTGACCGTTGCACACCTGTTTCACCTGAGGATATTACTGATCATCCCGTTGCAGCAGAATCAGAAGGCACAGCCCAGTCTGAAGTAAAGGCTCATGATGGCGCCGACCAAGTAATTACCCTGGATGGCACTGGACCCGAAAAAATTGTTTTAACCCCCTACAATGCTGATGCTCGAGAAGAATTGCTCAAAGAACTATGTAACATAAAATTCTTTTCTATAGTCACTGAGGAGGAGTTTGCAATTGAAGGCCAACCGTACATCCCTGTAGGAATACACTACCTTGACAAACAAGACATTCAGAGTGAAAATATATTAGCATTTATCCCCCTTTCCACAAACATTGCTTCATTTGTGGATACACTCACCATTGTCCTCTCTGAGAAGTGGGGTTTGAACTTGGCACTCTGTAGAAGTCAAACCTTGGCAAGACCAGGTGCCTCACTCTCTCAGATGACACAGGCTTCAGCTTTGCTTTCCCAGAGACTCCCTCATGCTTTCAGTTTCCCGAACCCTGTCACTCTGAAGTCTTTGCTAGCCAGTTTGTCCTCCCCGAGAGAGCTAACTCGCAGTTTTGAGTGCTTAGAGCAGCTGTTTATGTGGTTCTCTGAGGATGTTCAGCGCCGGGTAAGACTAGAGGATGCTGTTGTACATTTGTTCCAGAAGGACGAAAGTAAAGCCAGTGAGCTGAAAGCCAAGATCAGCAGCAATCAATTGGCAATGAGCCATGAGGTTCTGGAAATTACTATAGACATTCTAGAGGCCGTCATCCTTTGCTTGAATGAGATGAAAGGAAACCAAGATAATGAGGCAAACGCAGCACAGGCCCAGAGCTTCCTTTCTGCTGTCCAAAACTTTGATTTCATTTTGACAGTTGTGATTATGAAAAACATCATGAGCCTCACCAAAAACCTAAGTCTGAGTCTTCAGGGAAATTCCTATGACATGTATCAAGCTGTAAACCACCTGTCGGATCTCCTGCCCTCTCTCAGTGAAATGAGGAACAGTATTGGCACGCACCATCAAACCTGGGTTCAAGAGGCAGTTGCACTAGCTTCTAAGCTGCAGGTACCATCAGTACAACCACCCTTAAATGTGCACTACAGAGAGGACCTCAGTAAAGGGGCCATTGAGCACTGTATTGCTGAGGTGGAAGGGCTCTCCCAGGATGTTCTGTCTGCTCTTCGCTGCTTGCAGGTTGTGCCTTATGTCATGTCAAACGTGGAGGGATGCTGCAAGGACACTGAGTTTGTCAAGGTGTTTCAAGATGACTTACCTGACCCTGACTCCTTCCAGATTGAGCTTCAAAGATGGAGGGACAGGTGGCAAGAAACTTCTGCCACTCATCAACACCTACCCGACACTGTTCTTGGAACTCTCAAAGCTTCTGACATCCAGTTATTTCCCAACATTTCAACCATCCTTAGGCTCCTGGCAGTCCTGCCCATCTCCAGCATGCACAGTAGCTTCAGACAGGGAAAGATGAAATCTGAGATGTACCCTCTGTAGTAGGCTTGACTTAACGTCCCCAAACAAGCTCTCCATTAGGATGTCACACACTGCTGAAACTTCAGAATGTCCCTCTGTATTCTCTAAACTGTAGATCACATCTGATTGTAGGTTTCAGTATGTTTATTTTATTACTTATGAATTAGACCTGTACACTTTAAGTATAATCACATAATGGTTTTATTGATGTTTTGTCTTTTTTATTTTCCTTTTACGTAAGTGGCATGGAAAAAAGAGGACTGCCAATTGGGACCAATGTCTTGCCAAAAAAAAAAGAATATGATGCCCTTGGGGGGGCCTTACTGCTTTGTGCCTTTATGCAAAAACCCTACATAACTTTGAATCACAAGACAAAAAGTCTGGATGGACGCTTTCAGACCAGACTTTCTGGAAATTTCCTAATATCTTCAGGAACTTTTAAAGACTTCAAATCATGTAAATCCTCTGAGATGCATTGGGGGGGTGAAGAAAATCATGTTTTATCACAATAAATTATGATGGTTGTGTTATACTGTCACAATGTCATCCCACGGCACAAACTAAAAATGGTCTGTCCCTGTATCATTATGCGTGTTACAAAGGTTGATTTGTTTGCAGTTTTATTTAGATGAATGGATTTTTCTGTAAACATTTCTCCCAGAAGCCCTCCTCATGAAGGAAGCATTCATATATATTTGACTAAAATAAATAAAATCATTGAAAAGAAGCAGTGTTTTATCTGAATCTCTGCTCAACTCAGTCAAAACATTTAAAGATGTCCACAAGATGGCAGTGTATGCCTGGTAAGTACTGATTAATTTCTGTATTCTTTTTGTTTAGCTTTTTGATTTGTCTGCATTATAGAAACTAATTTAACTGTACAAGTCTTTTTTTTTTTTTTTTTTTTTGATTAATTGGCCAGTAATATAAAATGCATTTAATAAATTGTGCAACATTAATGTTGCAATATGGTGGCTGTAGTTAGCAGTTAAGCAGTCTGTTCAAATATCTCATTTTAATAGCTTTAGTCATATTAATTCATAGCCTTGATGGTTCTTTCCATTTTTTTTCAAAACTAAGGAGAATCCTGCTTTTGTTTACCGCTTCCTGTCAGTGTCCTCTACTCTCCCACTGAGTCAAAGGTAGGTAATGATTAATGTCTTCACTTTTTAATGCCTTTTTCTAAGAGTTCAGGCTATTCACAAAGTAGCTTTGGCCCCCTGTAGCCTGTCGATGATTTGCAGCCATTCTTTAGCCCTTTGGTTCATAGACTGCAGATCCATCATAGAATATTGTTTTCAGGAGTAGATTTCGAGATGTCATTGAGAAGCAATCAGTCTCCCATTTCCATGTAACCTTGGACCTATGATTCACCCTTGGGGGCAAGAGTTTGACCTTTTTAGGGCCTTTTTTTGTGAGAGCGGCAGTAGATGTAGTTTGGAAAGGCAAGAAAATAAAGCTATTAACTAGACAACGTCACAGTAATTGCAACTACAAATCAATCAAGGCCTGGTTTATTACTTTATTGTGGCAGGCTATAACTCTATGACTTGCAGTCAAGATCAACCAAGGCAATTCCAAAGAATGTATGCATTTTTCTTTCTTTCCTCCGCTGCGGTTTTTGCCAAGAGTTTAAATGACTTAAGTTTGTATCAAGACAAATGCATGTTTTTTTGGGGTTTTTTTTTTTTTTACGGATCAACCGTTTCACCAAAGCATTTTGTTTTGTACAAATGCATTCATACTCTTATCCTACTCCGTTGTTAATTGGAAAAATGTGGTTAGAAAATAGTGCAACGTATCTGTCCCAAAAACAATTGCTTGTTTGGTCAGTTCCCAGCGGATCATTTTTTTTAAAAATGTGCCGTTGGATAGTGTTCTGACAAGCCAAGTCCTTGTCCGTCTTCATCGACCAATGCGTTTAGCATACCACAGCGGTTTTGATTTTCTCCCCATTTTCCACAAGCAATAAATTATTATTTGTGTGATCTGGCCAGATTGTTGTGAATGCTTTGTGATATTCATTGTGCTCAGATACAAAGTTATATGCAACATTTAGATGTTCAACTTTGTCTTTTGAAACCCCCAACATCAGTCAGGTGAATTTGTGTATTATATTATTTTTCCAGCAACGGAATACACCTCAGCACTGATCCAAAGACTCTGTTGCTCTAATGTTTTCAGATTGTTTTATAACTATTCATTATAAACCATGAACATCTAGCCTATCTTTAAGGGACTGACTTAAGTTCCTTTGTCAGCCTTTTCAAGGCTAATAACATGATCCTTAAAATCCCTGGAGCCATTAACCGCAGCTGAAATGCCAAGGTACCTGCTATCTGGGATTAGTACATTTCCTCTCTCTCTCCTCCAAAAGCACTCAGTCTGAACGTTGTTTCACTCCGTGTTCATCTGGAGCATCCTCCGCTCTGATCACACTGAAGAGGGCTCATGTATTCTCTGTCTGTAGGCCGAAACAGAGCTGCCCTCTCCCTCCTCTCAGAACAAGGGTCTGATTGTGTCTGCTCAGCCCGGTGTGAAAGAACTATCTCTTCGTGTTCCCCTTGCTCATCCACAGAGCAAACGGATCGGTCTCCTCTGTCAACCAGGCATCCCAGCAGCGCTGTTTGCAGACAGGATTACGTTCTAGAGTTCTTCTAGCTCTCAGAGACTCTCCCACCACCAGCTTTTGTCATATCCACTTTATTTCAAATATATTTAATTCCTTAATCCTGAATCTTGTATGTTGTAAAATCAGATGTACGGCTGATTTAAAAAGTACGTTATGTATTTCATCACTCTCTGTTTGATTGTATTACATCGCTTGCTAATCTTCTGGCCAAACCGAGAATTGCCCTAATTGAACTCCTGAGCTTGTTTCCTGCTGGAAGTCAAGGCTGGGCCATGCCGTAGGACCGGAGCATAATCATGTCCATGCACAGCATGGTTTTAACTATACTCTTGAGAGAGCGAGAGAGGCAGAAGGCTTAACAGGATTTTATTTCAAGGTTTCCACGCCGACAATCCCTAGCTAAAATCTCAGAGCCCCCAACAAATAACGCATTTGGTTTGAGTTATTTCCAATGTCAAATATGTTGATCAGATCCGGAAACACTTGAATTTTTTTTTTTTTTTTTTTTTTTTTTTTTCTTCTTGCTCTGCATGTAAACCTAGACCTTAACATGCCATGGATTAACCTGAGAGTTTTTAAGCAGTTTTAGTGTTTCGGCTTTCTCCTCGCTTCTCTTAGTGTTTTGGAAGTAAAATGGGCATATCTTTGACAGATTAATATGCTTGTTAGAATTCTTGAAATAACTGTGTGCTTTTTGGCTTTCTAAATCAAGAGTATTAGGAATGTGTGTCACTGATTAATTTGCTTATGAGAGTTTGAGGTCTGAGTGCCTGCCGATATGAATAATGCCCTGCTGTAAGAGTGGAGGGCAAGTAGGATTACCTTGTGATTTGGAGTGATTAGGTTACCGCTCTGGCAGCCTTTGCTCCCAACTACTTTGCTTGCGGATCGGAGTGTCTGTAGTTCTTATAACCGACCCTGGTACTCTGGTTTCTTTTTGCTTTAATCCTACAGCAGGCTATTGATCAAAAACAGATGTGTCCGTACAGTTTATCTATTGTTCTACTTGTTACCTCTTTCTGCCCTGTTAATCTCTGCCGACTTAGTAGATCAGTGTTCATCTAGACCCAAAACCTTTGCCAAGTCTGTGCCCTTACCACCCAGACAGCTCAATCCATGCTTTCATTTGGTTCAAATTCTCTAAATCTTCAGAAACCGATATACAGGACAAAATCTGCAAATCAGGTGAAAGGCCATTTTCAGGCTATTATAATAGGCCACGTTCACACAGCAGCAGAACGCGGTTGTCAGTAGAGTTGCCAAGTCCGCTTATTACAAGCAACTTTGGGCTTGCTTTATTTCCCAAGAAGTCGCTTATAGATTCAGGCAGTCACACGCTATTGCTTTATTTTATTTTGGTGTATTTCCATAGAGTTGTATATTTGGGCCTGTTAGGTTGGCACCCATAGGACAGCATATGTGTGTTGTGCAGCTTCAAGAGATTATATTTTATATTACATATTTTCCTTGCTCTTCCTCAGTGCTTGCAATTGTTGTTCAAAGCTTATGATTGATCACGAATGAGAGATGCGCTTTTTTGTGAAGCTTGATATAACGACAACACTTGTTGGATTTGTGCTGGTCAGACTGAACGTTGTCAAATCTAAATGTTGAAAACTAAGATTGTTAAACAAGGCCTGCTGATTTTTATCAACATCTCTTTTGTCTCCTGCTTTCTTCTCTTCGCTGGCTTCTTCTGTCAGGCTGATAGAAGACACCTTGGTAAATACAGTTTTGGATATCAGACGACATAATGCTATCTCACGACCAATTCGTATGTATTTTACAAGGTGGCTATGAAATCGTACGATTTGTCTAAACCCAGTGATGGGTAGGTTTAGGGGCGGGGTAAGGGGTAGGTCATTTGTACAAATTTATACGAATCGGACAACTCGTAAAATATGTATGATTTAGCAAAAATCTTACCAATTTATTTGTACGAGTGAGGCCATACGAATTGGCCACCTTGTTAAATGCGTATGAATTGCTGTGAGATTGGGTTGGACATAATGCAGCGTTATTGATTTTGGATATGAGACAAAATGGATCTCTTCTGATGGGATTTAGTAAAGAAAGTGGATCCCATATTCATAGAGATTCAATCCAACAAAAGTCACACCTGTTGCCAATCCCAAATGCTGACTGTGTGAACATCTAAAATAGATATCCTAATTGCTATTTCATTGGCATACGTGAAATACAATTATGATTGTGTATTGGTTTAAGGCCAACCGTATTGCTCTAGGTCTTGTGTTGCACAGTTGCTTTTGGTCTATAGGAATGCCGTCTCATTTCCGATGACAGTGGTTATATCTCATGTGTACAAACCTCCATAACTCGCCCGCTTTGCTTGATGAGCAGCTTCTTTTGATCTTGTTTTGCTCTTACCACAAGTGCGTCTCTTCTGACCGATAAAGTCGCTGATTTTATCTCATCTGTATCGCCTGTCCCAGCATTCTCCTTGGCAGATGGGTTGAGACTTTGATCTTGTACTAAGGGAAAAATAACGCTCTCTCAAATGTGGACAGGACAACATGGATGCACACAAGGCGACGTCTGTAAGGCCTTTCATGCTCCTGCTGTTTGTAGCCATAGCTTAATTCCCCTTCCATGTTTCATGCTGGCTTGTGAACAAGCGTTCATTGTTCCTCCCCTTCACTTCCTTGTCTTTCCCACCTATTTTATCATTTACAAGTGGAGAGATCAAACCCCACACAGCTACCACGCCGCGGTGACAAGCCACAGAGCATGCATTGAGTTCCCTGCGTGTTTGCTAATGATTACAGAACTTGATTTCATGAAAGGTCTACCTCCTTGTAGCAAGTTTTGTCATTTTCCAAATCACTTTGCATATAACCATATCTGAGAGACTTCTTTGAAGTAGCAAATGTTACCAGACTCCAATAGCATAAAACAAACGGGTGCATGTTCCCATACAGTGAGACAAGTCACTTGTGTTTTTGAAAGTACCTCCCATCTGGTACATGAAAGGGGCCATCGCCTTCAAAGAGGGGAGAGAGGGCCAGTCCCAAACAAATGGTCCCTTTCTGAAGAACAGGTCCAAACTCTCTAAACAGTCTGAATTGGACGCTGAACGTTTTCTCTCTGGATTCTCCTGCTGAGTGTGACTGTCCCAGTGTTTTTACAGCAAAAAGCACCTGAGAACACACACACACACACACACACACACACACACACACACACACACAGAGACTGACACAAAAGCACGTTCTGTGCTCATTTTTTGCGAACTGAAAACAAGTGCGTGGAATTTAAAATGAAGTCATTTTGACAAGTTTGTGCATTGGAATCTTAACCGCCTCCTCACCCCACAATTTCTACGTTCTCATTCTTGTATGTAAACGTCCTACAATGTTCCCCTAAACAGTAACTTGTTTACATTCAAGCCATTTGAACTTTAGCACCACCATGCTCGCAATAGAAACAAAACCTCAGGATACTGGCGTGCCGACATAAGCTGTTTGTCAGGTCTCTCTTCGTTTAGCCTATTAAATCATGATTTGTTTTTATGAGATTGCCT
>CM031952.1:12186080-12191080 GCA_018749465.1 Paracanthobrama guichenoti | reverse complement strand
TTTACCCTGACACATATTCAGATCATTCATTCTGAGCTTGTTGAAGGAGTGCAGAGACACGGTGCCCCCCCGTCCCCTGACGTCTGGGGTCTCTGCCCTGCTAACAGCTGTCTCCTGTCTCAGCGACTGTCAGCGACCGCTATATCTGAGCCGCACGTCAGTTACGAGAACAAATACACTTCTATCAAAGTCTTAGTGCCTCAGTTTAAAAAAATACCTGAATACAGTCATCAACTGTGATGAGGTTTAGTGTCCTTTGATGCTAATAAAACCTGTGATCATCATTATTCACAACTTTATAGACATGCATTTCTGTTTGAAAAGTTTAATCAATATATTTTTCATCTTTTGCTGAGTTTATCCGACTGCCACAAGATTTAAACAAATGTTATGTGCTCTTGCGCTACGATTGATTGATCTCACAAATAATACTGAATGTGTGTGTGTGTATATATATAAAAAAATACATATTCAAATATGTGTGTGTGTGTGTGTGTAAAATGTATAATTTTATACAGAATTTTTAAATGTTAATTTGTTAACATGCATATCTATTTTATATTTCATAGCCTACACGACATACAATAAATAAAATGTCTACATGAATGCAAAAATATTGACATCTTGATAATCTACTGTGTATGCGTGTATAAATGTGTGTGTGTGTGTGTGTGTGCGAGTGTGTATAAATGTGTGTGTGTGTGTGTATAAACGTGTGCGCGTGTGTGTATAAACGTGTGTGTGCGTGTGTGTATAAACGTGTGATGATGTGTATCAATGTGTGTGTGTGTGTGTGTGTGTGTGTGTATCAATGTGTGTGTGTGTGTGTGTATAGTGTGTGTGTGTGTGTGTGTGTGTGTAAATGTGTGTGTGTGTGTGTGTGTGTGTGTGTGTGTGTGTGTGTGTGTGTGTATAAAACGTGTGCGATGTATAAACGTAAAGTAGTGGCTATCAATGTGTGTGTGCGTGTGTGTATAAACGTGCGAGTGTGTATCAATGTGTGTGTGTGTGTGTGTGTGTATAATGTGTGTGTGTGTGTGTGTGTGTGTATAAATGTGTGTGTTCCCTGTAAAGTGTGTGTATAAATGTGTGTGTGTGTGTGCGTGTGTGTATAAATGTGTGTGTGTGTGCGTGTGTGTAAACGTGTGTATAAACGTGAGTGTGTATCAATGTGTGTGTGCGTGTGTGTATAAACGTGCGAGTGTGTATCAATGTGTGTGTGTGTGTGTGTGTCCCCTGATTTTGTGTGTGTGTGTGGGGTTCCCTGATGATTCATGGCTCTGTGTGTGTGTGTGTGTGTGTGTGTGTGTGTGTGTGTGTATGTGTGTGTGTTTAGGGTTAGTGTGTGTGTGTGTGTGTGTGGTTCCCTGATGATCCACGGCTGTGTGTGTGTGTGTGTCGTTCCCTGATGATCCACGGCTGTGTGTGTGTGGTTCCCTGATGATTCATGGCTGTGTGTGTGGTTCCCTGATGATTCATGGCTGTGTGTGTGTGTGTGTGTGTGTGTGTGTGGTTCCCTGATGATCCACGGCTGTGTGTGTGGTTCCCTGATGATCCACGGCTGTGTGTGTGGTTCCCTGATGATCCACGGCTGTGTGTGTGTGTGGTTCCCTGATGATTCATGGCTGTGTGTGTGTGGTTCCCTGATGATTCATGGCTGTGTGTGTGTGTGTGTGTGTGTGTGTGTGTGTGTGTGTGTGTGTGTGTGTGGTTCCCTGATGATCCACGGCTGTGTGTGTGGTTCCCTGATGATTCGTGTGTGTGTGGTTCCCTGATGATTCGTGTGTGTGTGTGTGTGTGGTTCTCTGATGATCCACGGCTGTCTGTGTGTGTGGTTCCCTGATGATTCGTGTGTGTGTGTGTGTGTGTGTGTGTGTGGTTCCCTGATGATCCACGGCTGTGTGTGTGGTTCCCTGATGATTCGTGTGTGTGTGTGGTTCCCTGATGATCTACGGCTGTGTGTGTGGTTCCTGATGATTCATGGCTGTGTGTGTGTGTGTGTGTGTGTGTGTGTGTGTGTGTGTGTGTGTGTGTGTGGTTCCCTGATGATTCATGGCTGTGTGTGTGTGGTTCCCTGATGATTCATGGCTGTGTGTGTGTGTGTGGGTGTGTGTGTGTGTGTGTGTTCCTGATGATTCATGGCTGTGTGTGTGTGGTTCCCTGATGATTCATGGCTGTGTGTGTGTGTGTGTGTCCGTGATGATCCGTGTGTGTGTGTGTGTGTGTGTGGTTCCCTGATGATCCACGGCTGTGTGTGTGTGTGTGTGTCCCTGATGTGTCATGTGTGTGTGTGTGTGTGTGTGTGTGTGTGTGTGTGTGTGTGGTTTCCTGATGATTCTGTGTGTGTGTGTGTGTGTGTGTCTGCCTGATGATTCATGGCTGTGTGTGTGTGTGGATGATCCACGGCTGTGTGTGTGTCGTTCCTGATGATCCACGTGTGTGTGTGGTTCCTGATGATTCCATGGCTGTGTGTGTGTGTGTTCCCTGATGATGATGGCTGTGTGTGTGTGTGTGTGTGTGTGTGTGTGTGTGTGTGTGTGGTTCCTGATGATCCACGGCTGTGTGTGTGGTTCCCTGATGATCCACGGCTGTGTGTGTGTGTGGTCTCCTGATGATTCATGGCTGTGTGTGTGTGTGGTCACGGATGATCCACGGCTGTGTGTGTGGTTCCCTGATGATTCACGGTGTGTGTGTGATGTGTGTGTGTGTGTGGTTCTCTGATGATTCATGGCTGTGTGTGTGGTTCCCTGATGATTCATGGCTGTGTGTGTGTGTGTGTGTGTGTGTGTGTGTGTGTGTGTGGTTCCCTGATGATCCACGGCTGTGTGTGTGGTTCCTGATGATCCACGTGGTGTGTGTGTGGTTCCCTGATGATTCATGGCTGTGTGTGTGTGTGTGGTTCCCTGATGATCCACGGCTGTGTGTGTGTGTGTGTGTGATGATTCGTGTGTGTGGTGGTCCTGATGATTCATGGCTGTGTGTGGGTGTGTGTCTCTGATGATCCACGGCTGTCTGTGTGTGTGGTTCCCTGATGATTCATGGCTGTGTGTGTGTGTGTGTGGTTCCCTGATGATGTGTGTGTGTGTGTGGTTCCCTGATGATCCACGGCTGTGTGTGTGGTTCCCTGATGATTCGTGTGTGTGTGTGGTTCCCTGATGATCTACGGCTGTGTGTGTGTGGTTCCCTGATGATTCATGGCTGTGTGTGTGTGTGTGTGTGTGTGTGTGTGTGTTCCCTGATGATTCATGGCTGTGTGTGGGTGTGTGTGTGGGGTTCCCTGATGATCCGTGTGTGTGGGGTTCCCTGATGATCCGTGTGTGTGTGGTTCCCTGATGATCCACGGCTGTGTGTGTGTGTGTGTGTGTGTGGTTCCCTGATGATCCGTGTGTGTGTGTGTGTGTGTGTGTGTGTGTGTGTGTGGTTCCCTGATGATCCACGGCTGTGTGTGGAAAGAAAACAAGAAAACAGAACAGAAAACAAGATTATTTTTCTTACCCCATTGGCAGATTATTTTGCTTGTTTTAAGCAAAAACTCTTAATTTTGAGTTATTTTCCCCCAAAACAAGACGACAACTTTTGCTTGGCTAGCAAATGCTTCTTGTTTTAAGAATTTTTAGATGTTTGGACTTAAAACTAGACAAAAATACTGAGTGAGAAAAGCATTTTTTTGCAGTGCATAAACGTCTGAACGGGGTCATTTTTATAAATTCTGCTATTTTTATGTAATCATCTTTTATGTAAAATATCTTATTCAGGACAGTACTAAAAAAAATAACAGGCATTTTGTATAATCCCTATTATTTAGTTAAAATTATTCACAGATTCTGCAAGAGATTCACAAACTTTTTCTTGCATTGTTTTATCATTAAAATAAGACCCGTTCACTGAGGCTACCATCCATGCACAATGTTCAGAATGCACTGAATCTCTGAAATGTAATGTCTGTGGTTTTTATTCTTGTCCAAAGTCTATTATCTCCGGCACGTCCCCCTCAGCTTGGCTAATTCCCATTCCCACATATAATTTTCTGTGGGCAGATGCATATATTTGCTTCCCGATTGCTTTGGGTCGAGATTAGAGCTCCACGGGCATTTCACGTTATATTGAGCTGAAACGGTGCAGCTTGGCAGTGAATGAAAATGTCATGCTTCGGCAATTGGCGGTGGTACCTCTTAAGAGTATCAGATTAGCTCTAAATATACACGCTGCCCTCTTTTCTGTGCTTCGCCGCTTTGGTTTCAGCTGTGAGTGAAGGATTACTTTATTAGATTATTTCTTAAATCAATTAAACTAAAATAGTTGTGCCTACAGTTTCCAATATCATCGCATGCCTTGTTGGAGTGAATGATAGAAGTCTGAGACATTTGCGTCTTCCTGACATCCCTCAGTATGCCTATGTGTATGGAATGGCTCAGTCAAGGTTATAGTGCATCATTTACTGCACATAAGTAAATAGCGTCTCTCACACACACACACACACACACACACACAAAGACCTTGAGCGTAAAGGATCTGCGCAGTTAGTTTATAGGCGAGAAACATCCACATTTTGAGAATAACCTCGTTCAAACAGTTGCAGAAATGTTGAGCAGATTTTTGTTCATTTGCTGTTGACGTATTGTAATGCTGCATTGTTATGTGGCTTAATAATACTGAATCAGGGAAAAGGGCATTTCAATTCGCTGCTCCCTCTGCTTGGAATAACTTCCAATTGACATTGAAACTTAGGGAGCTGGTTTCATTGGACATTTTTAAAGTGATGTTAAATGATTTGGAGACCGAAACATCGGTTTGTAGATGTTTTGACTAGTTATTTAAATCGTTTGTGTGTAAATATGTATGTTATCTGTTAAACCCACGTGAGATGTGTTGCTGTCACTCTTGGCCAGGACGCTCTTGTAAAAGAGATTAATCTCAATGTGCTGCTTTTCCTGGTAAAATAAAGGGTATAATAATACAAGAACTTTACAGTAATTTGCCAGTTCATATGTGCACTGTAA
>CM031952.1:12169791-12180105 GCA_018749465.1 Paracanthobrama guichenoti | reverse complement strand
GTGTGGAGGAACTTGACAGTCCTGACCTCAACCCGATAGAACACCTTTGGGATGAATTAGAGTGGAGACTGCGATTATATAACAAATATTTTTAAAAACTAATAATATCAGCCATGAAATGAATATATTTATTATTTATAAATATTTATTTGGCCAAAAATAAAAATTTCTTTAAAATGCTACTTTTTTTTTTCTTTTGCCAGTTTCAACAAAAACAGACCTTTCACTTTTATTGGCTAAAACCCCAGGCTTCCGAGTTCAGGAAAAGTGTCACATTTCACAATTTGTCACAAAATGACTAAAATGATCAACCCATCCGTGTGAGAACATGGAGGTTGAGGACACAGAGATGCAGTTGCTTGCATGATGTAATCGAATCACAGCGGCATTACTGTAAGAGGAAGCCAGTATTGCCTTCACAGCTCATACTGCAGGGGAATGCTTCCTCGGCTCGTCCAGTAAATGCTAAGTGCAGCTGAAGAGTAATGGGCCGGGATCCATTAATCGCACAGAGAGATGTCTGTGTCTGGAGACTGATTGGAGGTAAATATCATGCAGCTACTTTCAACACACTTACTTTCGCAGGCATGCTTCCAATCTTCTCGGAGCGGGTAGATCCTTGTAGACTCATGGCCTTGTCCTTACGCCTGCGCTTGCTCAGCTCCCTTTGCTCCTTCTGTCTGTTCTGGACCTCCATTAGAGCTGTGATGAAGGTGTTTTTCACCTCTTTCTCAAACTCCAGCTCGTCCCTCCGGGCCAGCTGAGCCACCAGTTCCTCCGAATACTCCCGTATCGCCGCCTCCATCCGACACAAGATGTCAAGCAGCGCCGAGCTCGGCATCAGCCTCAGACCTGCATGACAAGCAGCATCCAGTTTCAAAAGACTTGCAACACTTGACATTCACTAATGTGACTAATGTTGGGCTTTAATGTAATATTTCTCAGTTGACGGGCTATTTTTCATTCACTTTTGTTCCACTGCATCTTTGGTTTCAAAAACATGTTTCACATGTCCGTGGGAATCTGAAACAACATGGTTTAAAATAGAAACCTCTATTTTCTACCTGTCTCTATTCCTGGGGAGATTGTTTACATTGACCTTGATCTAGTAATATTAAGGTACCTCTCATAATAATGACTCATGCTTTGTATTTTAACCATAAAGATAAACATAATCGGTTACCTGTCCATGTAAATACGAACTACATTTAAAGCAGTAGTACTTTTTTTTGCTACTAGTTTCATCTGAAGAACGTAATAAAAAGTAATCCCGAGGTTCATGTATATTTATTCATTGCAGGTTTATCTGGGCACCTTCATAAGAGCAGTTGTTGTTGGAGGCCTGAGACAGCATGCGGATCTCCTCCAGAAGGGAGGGGCTGCTGTTAGAGGAAGAGACCCCGACATCATCGTCCTCCTCTTCCTCTGTCTCTCCAGGATCTGGTGAGTTTTCCATCATCTCCACAATCTCCTCGATCACCTGGTGAGGGAATAAATGACAGATTTCAGTGGCCGTTTAAACAAGTTTGAGGACATCAGTAGAATTGCAGCTTTGAATTCAAGCTGTAATCCCATAAACAGCACACTTGATTTTAAATCCAGCAAAGCTTTGAAACTAGTAAACCTGCTCGATTTAAACAAACCTAAAGGCTAAATTGATCACTCATTATCAACACTAGCATAAAATGCTGGCACACTTATTTATTAACCTTTTGGGCATTAAAGGCAGGGTAGGCGATTTGTTCCAGGCTGGTTTAAAGTCTCACATCCTGATAGCATCACTAAGGTCTAAGTGTATTTATATGTATAAATATATCATCTGTGAAAGGTGTAGGACCATAAAATGTTCGTCCAATCATTGCATTCGGTCCGATGTCCTACCTGCCTGTCAGCTAGGGTTGGGTATTGAACTAGGGTAGGGCACCGACCGAATTACATCGGTACTATAGAGTACCGATTCACATTAAATCAATCAGTATAGACTAGTGTCTGAATATTAGATACAATACAACATTTCATAGAAAGTTTTTATGAATTCAATTAATTACAGTAAGTTGCTGATATCCCGCTATTTACAGGTAAATATTACAGTATGCAAGCATCACAGACAATGGCATACAGCGACCAAGGCATCTCAATGTCAATAACACTTCTATAAATGACTTACAGTTTCTTTACAGTTATTGAGGTAAACATCCCTAAAGTACAGAAAAAAGGTACTGTTGAGTACCGGCACCGAACTGGTACCCTACTGTCAACGTATGTATTTTAGGGGTTAAAGTCGACATTTATGTGACGTCAAGTTGACGTCGACTAGTCGATGATGACGTCATTAATGAACAAATAAGCCTGAACCTTGAGCTGAGACTTTTTTTTGTGCACAGCGCTGCCCAAAAGCTTATTTCTCCTACATAACAGCTTTTGTTTATCAGTTCTTCTATCTTTGGGTCGTTATATTTCTCACAGATTTCTGCTCGTTCTGAATCAGACACAGATAAAGTAGCCCAGTAAAGATTACATTTATATGAATGCTTTGAGAAAGCGATTGCATGTGAATTAATTCTTCCTGCCCGCGTCTCTCTACTAATAGTGAAGCTGTGGCTTTTAGTTATCAAAAAATATATGCTAGAACTTTTCAGTTTCTAAGCTATTTTATTGATAAATCACAGAAACAGTGCTGAAAGTGTTCTGCGCTACTGAGTGATTCTGTGTGTGGCGCGCACGATCTCCACGTGATGTGTGAGCTATGTGTGTGTGTTACAATGTATGCAGTATGCATTCATTTAGAACGGCGATTAACTTGCGTTGCGTGTATAATAAGCTGTTTAAAACCTGCATTCTCCCGATCAATTTGAGCATCCAGATGGCATAATCAAACATATCTTGTGGAAAGCTCTCTGAGTATGCATTTATTTGTATTTGTATTTTTATTAATGTATTTCCATATCTCCGCACACCTGCTCACACAGACATCACACGTCATAAGCGTGTTTCATGCTATGAGTTAGACAGACGTCAGTCACAGAGCACCGCAACCGAAACAGCAGCTGCCTTTTATAGTTCCCCCTGAACCAAAACAACGAGCCCATGCTGCGTTCATACCATAAATACTGTAATTTGGAAGAGATGGAAACCCATGACTATATATTCAAATTTATGTGTTTCAATGGCAACACTATCAACGGCGAAATTAATCTGCAGCAGTCAGGTGGTACAGGTCAGTGCTCTAAGCTGTTATTGTAATGTTATGTGCTTTGAGACATGAGGTAGTTTAACGCCGTCTCTCGCCACGTGACGCTTTCTCTGTTGTGTGCGTCCATGTGTTTTGGAGGAGGCGTGGCTTTGGAGACGCTCTGAAGGGAGGGTGGGATCTCATGCTTTCAAAGCTAGCTCGCTATTGCTAGCCTCTCTGAAAATTGCCTACCCTACCTTTAATTATTAAATCACAAACAAAAAAACTGTAAATAAGCATATAATCATTCTCATTCTCTTATTTTTACCAGTGCACCACATCTGTTTAGGTTAGGCTCACCTGATCCGCTGTAATTAGAGGTTCTTCGCTCAGACAACTGGCATTTTCATTCTTCTCGTTCATCTCATCCTCATCTTTTTCATGTATCTTTAAAGCCAAGACAATGAAATGCTTTCACAATATGTTTAGGAGCATCAGCAGTATCAATAGGACAAGATGATAGAGAGTAATGGCTCCATATACTTCCATTACGCTCGTTGGTAATGTGCTGAGGAGAGTGCTTTCAAATGTAGCTTATAGAATGCTTGACAGCTCTGGCCCGCATTGATGCACAACAAAAACTTCTCATCTACTGTACTGATAAAACTAGTCAAAATCTAACACTATTAGATTACCCAGAGTCATCTAACCAAATAATTAGCATAATATTTACATCTTACATGATGACAAAATCTAAAGAAAATACATAAATGTCAGCCAGTCAGTCGTGGGATTTGTTTGTGATTTCTGAACTATTTATTGCAAAGCATGTGACCAGCTGAATGCCAGGGAAAGTAGATCAGGTTGGGTTTTTGGCAGCGAGTGGCTGTATTTTCTGTCCATTTGGCATAAACATACCACACCCTGAATCAAGAGGGCAAGGCTCTGCTCTCATACAGTGCTGCAGGCATTTGCTCTGAGGAAATGAATGCCTTTTCAATTAAGAGAAAGTGTTTTTCGTTGGCCAGTGCTTCAATGGTGATTGCTTTAAAACTTTATTCAGTTTCATTAATATATATATAATTTATATTATTATCAAATTCCCCTAACTAAAATTAATATGTATTAATATTATTAACATAAGAATAATGATGATATCAAAATAGCTGAGTATTAAAGGGGCTATACGTAGAATTCATAAACCCTTGTTTTTAGCAACACCAGTGGCCGTTAAATAAACTGCAGCCATCAATATATTGCTTGTGTATCGTCCCCCTGTGGTGAAAATCACGTTTTTAATGTTGTTTGTGTGTCTATGTGGTGTTTTTAATATACTTTAAGACAAACCATGTGCAAAATCATGTCAACACCATTGCTGAGTATTTTGTTCTTAACTGCAGTGAACCAAAGACGTTTAAAACACGGTTTGAAATCGCTGGTGTTTCTGACGTCACAAACTACCTTGTAACCAATCACGTCACATGTGGGCGGGGCTTTAGCATATCATTTACTATGAAGCAGGGAGTCTCAAGAGAAGCAGGTTATCCTGGTATATTTTTCTGATGATATGAAAAATCGGGTACTCTGTCGTGGTGAAGAAGGAGCTGAGCTGTAAGGCGAAGCTCTTGATTTACCGGTCAATCTACGTTCCTACTCTCACCTATGGTCATGAGCTGTGGGTCATGACCGAAAGGACAAGATCCCGGATACAGGCGGCCGAAATGAGCTTTCACCGCAGGGTTGCTGGGCGCTCCCTTAGAGATAGGGTGAGAAGCTCAGTTACTCGGGAGGAGCTCAGAGTAGAGCCGTTGCTCCTCCACATCGAGAGCAGCCAGTTGAGGTGGCTCGGGCATCTATTTCGGATGCCTCCTGGACGCCTTCCTGGGGAGGTGTTCCGGACATGTCCCACCAGGAGGAGGCCCCGGGGAAGACCTAGGACACGCCTCGGGGTTCCCCTGGAAGAGCTGGAGGAAGTGGCTAGGGAGAGGGAAGTCTGGGCGTCTCTGCTTAGACTGTTGCCCCCGCGACCCGGATAAGCGGAAGATAATGGATGGATGGATGGATGTATATTATGATGTTATGATGAACTATATGCCTTTCTCCACTGGCGTTCTGTGATGTTCAAAGCGTTTCTAAGATGGCGAACGGGAACATGGTTTGTGTAACATTAGCAACACATTATTAGCTATTTGATAATGTAGTCAAGCCAAAGGCTAATCATATTAAGGACCGTTATGTGTCCGGCGTGGTAAAGAGCGACACCATTGTGCAGTGTTTTTGACGTAGGCAGAACTGATCCTTTAACGAACATCCAGACGGCGTCCACGCTGCTGAGAGTGACTTTAAATGAATATGTACAGTAAATATGTCCTCAATAACAAAATAAACAAAAGTGACAGCGGTGAGAAATCAGCAGAATTGAATGATATTGATGTGGATATGTTTTCACCGGGCATCATGTCAACAGTAGCGGTTATTAAAATGACACTGTTATGATAGTTTGATTATAAAGTATATATTGAGACTATAGATCTGACTGTGAGACTATAGTTTGAATGAATCCCTTTTCTTTGCATGACACATCTTTTGGCATTATCCTGAACATTGTATGAGCATCTCATAGAATGGAAGAGAGGCTCTCGGGAGCACATTTACACCTCACATCCTTTTGATTTTCCCGGCAAAAACGTCCTGAGTTCTTCACATAAAAATCAGTCTACAGGCTTTCATAGACAATCTAGGAAGTCGGGAAGGTGTTGTTTTTTTTTTTCATTCAAGTTTCATTCCAAACTGTTCACACATTGTCAATAAAATAGCAAGTATTAATGCATGAAAATTCATACATATAGCTCCTTTAAAAGTAAACGTTGTACCTGCATGTGTCCTTACCATTTTATTGTACTATATAAACATAACTTGTAGTCATGTCCTATAGCACTAATCTATATAGTAACCCTGCAGGAAATACAAATCCATTATCATGTCAACAGCTTGAAAGTTATCAGAGCAGATGTTTACCTCCTGATCTGAGAGGTTGCCATTCAGTGTTTCTGAGGTGGGGTCATCCCAGCTGGACACAGAGGAGGGGATGTAGTTGTCAGTCAGAGCATCCCACACGCTACAAAAACACATGCATGGACATTTATATACACAATGTTCCAACCGACACACAATGAATATGGAACAAATGAGACATTCATTCTCAGAATTAAAGGATTAATTTAATCCTGAGTCATTTATTTTAATATTTAAAATAATTCACTCACCCCCATCTTGTCCAAGATGTTCATGTCTTTCTTTCTTCAGTCGAAAGGAAATTAAGTTTTTTGAGGAAAACATTCCAGGATTTTTCTGCACATAATGGACTTCAATGGGAACCAACGGTTGACGGTCCAGATCAATGCAGTTTCAGAGGAACTCTGCACGATCCCAGAGGAATAGGGTCTGATCCAGACAAACCATCGGACATTTTCAAAAAATAAATAAATAACTTTTTAACCACAAATGCGCAACTTCTGTGTTGTTCTTCTTCACGACGTATGACGCCATCACGGCGGAAAGGTCACGTTCTCTCCATCTCCAAAAAACTCCATCTCATGTTCTCCTCCAACTTTAAAATCGTCCGACATCGTTTGAAAGGGTGTTTGATTTAGTCTTTGCACGTTTGTTTTAACACTGGGTCTGTACTTCCACGTGAAGTGGAAGTTTATTTATTTTTAGAAAATGTCCGATGGTTTGTCTGGATCAGACCCTATTCCTCTGGGATCGTGCAGAGCCTCTGAAGCCCTTCCTGTGAAACTGCATTGATTTGGACCGTCAACCGTTGGTTCCCATTGAAGTCCATTATGTGGAGAAAAATCCTGGAATGTGTTCCTCAAAAAACTTCATTTATTTTGAAAGACATGAACATCTTGGATGAGATGGGGGTGAGTAAAATATCAGGAAATTTTCATTTTGAAGTGAACCGATCCTTCAAGAATTCTTTAAAAAATTCCACTTATTTGTATTAATGCTGTCACTGAGATAGGGTGACCAGACGTCCGGTTCTTCCCAGGACAGTCCCGTATTTCAGCTCTATTTTTAGTGTCCCAGCTTATTATGAAAAAATCTTATTTTGTCCCGTATTTCTTCTTTCCAAATTGTCTTTGCTAGGTGATCATATAAAAGCTGTCACACGAGAATAGCCAATACTATATTTTGGAGAGAAAAAAAATGACCATCCAATCACAATTCGTACTCGATTAACTTGGCGATAGTGAAGGCAGAATATTAGAGAGGGAGGAGCAGATCAAGTCAGATGCCAAGATGTCAGAGAAGCATGTGTACATTTAACAAGGGTCTTCAAAAAGAGTTTATCAAGTTATTACGCACAGTAAGTTGTGAAAAATTAACTCAATGTGATATTGTAAATCAGCTCTCTTTGTGCCTGAATGGTCAAATACAGACAACGTTGCCAATCATGTGGAATATCTCACACAAATACAGTCGGTTATGGTGTAAACAGCTCGGTGAAAACCGGATATGTGTCAATATATTAGATCCTAGCATTCCGTCTTAAAGTGACAGCAGCCTAACATACCTGTCTGTGTCATTAATGTTAATCGAACAATACATGATAAATAAACCTACTGTACCTGAATAGCGTAGTTTATTTAATTCGTAACTTTATCGTATTTGGCCTATTGTTTGTCATTTGCTGCTTTGTTCTTTTTTTTATATAAAAAAGATAAAAATAACTATATATGTGACCCTGGACCACAGTCATAAGGGTCAAAGTTATTTATACATCATCTGAAAGTTGAATAAATAAGCTCTCTATTGATTTATGATTTGTTAGGACAATATTTGTCCGAGATACAGCTAGTAAATCTGGAATCTGAGGGTGCAAAAAAATCGAAATATTGGGAAAATCTCCTTTAAAGTTGTCCAAATTAAGTCCTTAGCAATGCATATTACTACTAATAATACATTTTTGATATATTTACAGTAGGACATTTACAAAATATCTTCATGGAACATGATCTTAATATCCTAATGATTTTTGGCATAAAAGAAAAATCGATAATCTTGACCCACACAATGTGTTGTTGGATATTGCCACAGATATTCCCGTGAGACGCACAACTGGTTTTGTGGTCCTGGGTCACATTGTTATCATGGACATGAAATAACATTTCTCATATCATGAAATAAGTGAAATGTCCGTCCCGTCGCGTCCCATATTCCACCATGAGAAATCTGGTCACCCTGCACTGAGAATATAGAGACCGATCCAATGTACAGCATTCATTTATATGCATTTGTGCAACATGTTTAAGATGCTCTTTAAGTAGCTGCTTTCCATGTTTATATAACCGGGCTAGTGACAATGCTTTCTTTCTCTTTTCTTTCTTTCCTCTTTTCTATCTATTCATCTACATACTGAAATTACTCTCCACACTTTCTTTGTGCCTCTGTCTAGTCATCCAGGGAACAAGTGGCCATTCAAAGTGTGCTGATCTCTGAGGGCATACAGACACAAGCCTACCAGCCTCCATTCCAGCCCTTGCAACAACACCAAACTGGTACAGACTCATCGTCTACCCATATGTCATTGTCTGAAGGAGTTTAATTTCTGTCTGCTGTCTGAAGATCTCTAAAGGCAACATCTTATGTGGAATATTTACCAGCCGTGGCTTAGAATAGAAAAATCTGAGAATTGCAGCAGGCTCGTTTCTGTAATTCGTCAGATGCACAGCCATAGGCTGGATTCTAGTGCAAGGACAGATTTGTGTCTGAATTCAAGCCAAGAACAAAAGCCACAGGCGATGAGAACACATCACAGCAGGAAACGCAGAAAATAACATGCTAACAAATCATAAATCAACAGCATATTTGCAGCACAAACGAAGAGCGTAAGATGCTCAAATACTGGAAATCCCTCAAAACATGCTTGTTTTTATCTCTTGTAAGGCTACAAAAATGACATTTAAAGCAAATGCAATGCTGTCAAGCTACTTTTCTGATATTGCAATGCTCCTTTTGTATTTCCTTCCAATATTTGTGTACATTTTTGCCATTAGAGTCCCAATCAGTGATGTTTTGACATGCATGTGCGCTATATTTAGACCAAGGGATTTTTTTTGGTCCTGTTCTGTGAGAGGCAGATTTGACAGCAAAGACAGAATGACAGGCTGCCAGCACAGACAAGTCAGGACAAACAAAAGCACTGAGGCGTATAAAAATTTGCTGAATAATTCACGGCCAAACCATGGACACATGCACACAGACAGGCGCTGGCGATGGACAAAGGGTGTTTTTATACAGTTTGATTGACAGGGCTGTTGGCAAAGAGACATGTCCTCACTTTTGACTGGCAGAGAGACAGCCAACTGGATGGGCATATTTATCAACACAGTGATAACAGTATCCAGGGCTCGACAGTGCGACCATTTCACTGCAATTAAAAAACAGATGTGTGCGAACTGTAAAATGTATTTTGGAGCACCTGTGCGGATCACTTTTCTTAAATGTAAGCTCATAAAGTCTTCAATACCTTAAATGCTATAACAAGCATCTTAATGATCATTTTAAAGGAGTCTTATATTTTGGGGATGGAAAAACATAAATTGCAATACTTCCTAATGTGACTGTTAAATTTAAATAGGCTCTGATTTCATTAAATAAATGTGAGTGCTTCACATTTCAAAGCCTGAAGGTGGCGCTGTTGTGCGTTCGACAGGCTCGACCAATCAATGAATATCACACATTTATGCCGATCGATCGCTGATCAATTATGGCAGTGTTTACTGTACGGTGTTTATATTGTAATATGTTTGTAAGAAGGCATATTTTATCCCCTCGTCTGAATTTGAACGAGCTCCTGCAGTAATAAAGCATAGACATTTCAAAATAAGAGTCCCGGTGTATTTCAGGCTTGTTTATTAAATAAAAGTCACGCCGTGTGTCACGCCTGGTTATTATTTGGCTACACAAACTGTATGTAATTTCCATTTAATTTAAAGTAAATTATTGTAGCTTCTGTCCGGGACGCCCCGTCACAGGAAACACTAAAAACATTATTTGATGCATATTATTAAATGTATAGATTATACTAGTGTCAGTGTTATTATAGTTAACTAAAACTAAAACCAAATATCTTT
>CM031952.1:12058008-12158792 GCA_018749465.1 Paracanthobrama guichenoti | reverse complement strand
CAGCATATCATGGAGCATAAAGTGGCGGCCCCTAATCTGAAACAGGCAAAGGTAGAGCGGGCATTGGTTGGTTCTCACGAATAGCGATACATGTGTGTGTTTTTACTAAAAGAGAACAGGAATCATGCATACAAAGTCTTACCGAAATGAATATTTTTGCAATATTTTCTTATAACTAAGATAGATTGCATTTTCTACCTTGCAAAAATTCCTCTAGCTTTACCATGGTGCTTTCACTAAACAAATCATCTTAAGCATAAACAAGATTTTTTTCCATTGGCAATTGCTTTTTGGTTCCTTTCTTGCGTCCAAGTGATGCAGAAATAATCTTCTTCCATTTGGTCTAATCTTGATTGATTATCTCTGGGAATGGGTTGTTGTTTGCATGCCTTTGCGAGCGAGACACTGAACAGTTTTAGCCCGCAGCTTATATGCGTGCGAGAGGTTATAATGTTACTCTTAATGTTTTAGAGTTGGCTTTAACCATGTTTATTTGGGTTTGCTTTAAAACTCGAGACTTGCCACAAACATTTTGATCACTTTTCACACCACCAAACATCATTTAAATCACTTTTTTGATTAAACGAAATACATTTAAATGAACGAATACAGTTTACAGACAGCCAGTGTTCACTAAAACCTGTGCCTTTCCTCATCCAGGGCACTATCACAGACCACACAACACATCAACAAGACCCAGCACTGCAAGACGCTCCCAGGCCTCGTCTCCTCTCAGGCTCAGCTCTGTAGGAGTAACCTGGAACTCATGCAAACCATCATCCAAGCTGCACGGGAGGTTAAAAAGGTCTGCCAAAAGACCTTCACAGACATGCGCTGGAACTGTTCCTCTATTGATGCTCAAAAATTCCTCCCGGACCTGGAACGAGGTGAGTTACAGGAGAAAATCATGTCCAAAGAGGATTTATTTCCAATTCAAGGCTATTTCTGTGTGAACCGTTTCTGAGATCTATCTGCAGATGTTCTGTTTAGACACAGCAAGCCATTTCATAAATTTGCGAAAGGGCCACTGTCCGTCTATTGCCAGCTCCTTCAAGGCGACTTAAGTGACCACACACCTCTCTTTATACCCGAGTGTGGTTTTCATTCAGGCCTTAATAGGTCTGAGGAACCCATCTAATTGTTGAGGGAGAACTTTATGAGGGCAATGGTTTAAAAAGCAGCCTACGGTGATCTCTAAACACTCTCGCTCCGGGTAACGCAGACTATGCAAGTTAAATGCTGTAATTCGGCCTAAGTGCCTCGCTGAATGATAAAAGAAATCGTAGCCCTGCTCACCCGGAAACCTCCGACCCACGGAATTCTTGCGCATTTCCCCCTTTTTTCTTATGCTCCGTTTGATGTGAGGCTTCACGGAGGAGCAGCGTTTACTGTGAGGACTAACAATAGGATCCATTCTATTCAATGAGAGATGCTATTGAGCGAGTTAGTCAGTAATGGACACAGAATTGCCTTTTTTTTTGGGCTAGTTTCACGGTCTTTTAAATCCTACAGTTTTACCCTGTGTCCGACCCCTGCAGCACAGATGTGATTTTCAGATGTCAGCAAATTAAAGAAATATGAAATCAATTAGATAAAATAGTCATGAAAGGGATATCGTATTGTCCACTTATTGTTTTAATGTTGTGGCGTCACGTCTTGAATTTCATCACGGCGCTGACACATGCATGCTATGCTTTGACGGGTGGTTTAATCGTCCTCCCTATTTATTTATTAAGAGCTTTTAGCATGATCCAAATACTGGAGATGGTCAAACTAAATCTTGTTGAAGTTCTAGAGAACGGCCCTCCTTCCCCGCAGACCGTTTGCATTTGTCAAGAGTTAAAGCACTCCTGCTTCTCATAAGTGCGCCGCTAAGGAGATGGTCTTTGATGTACCTTGTACGGGGTCAAGTTGAGCCTCTCCTGTTTCTGCACCTATTATCTTGTCATGACATATGTGCACTGTGAGAACAGCTCCGTAATCTCCGCCATTATCCTTTCATACTGCATTCCGACGGGTTTCTCATGTTGCTATAAGGGGAAATTTTTTAATTTTTTTTATTTTTCTATATTAGCAACTAATTTGAATCCTCCCACCCCCCCAATCTTTCAGGAACAAGGGAATCTGCGTTTGTATACGCGCTCTCTGCAGCCGCTATAAGTCACACTATAGCACGGGCGTGCACCTCCGGAGACCTGAGGCTGTGCTCGTGTGGTCCAATTCCAGGTGAAATACCCGAGCCTGGGTACAGGTGGGGCGGCTGTGCTGATAACCTGCATTATGGCCTCCTCATGGGCTCCAAGTTTTCTGATGCCCCCATGAAGTTGAAGAAGAAGTCTGGCTCGCATGCCAACAAGCTGATGCATCTTCACAATAGCGAAGTGGGCAGACAGGTAAGCGGTACCTCACAGAAACCATGTGTAATTAATTATTCACTACTCAAACGTGCTGCGTAACTCGAGAATGAACCTCATTGGCTCTCGCCGAAGCTCAAACGTGCCGCGTAACTCGAGAATGAACCTCATTGGTTCTCGCCGAAGCTCAAACGTGCCGCGTAACTCGAGAATGAACCTCATTGGCTCTCGCCGAAGCTCAAACGCGTGCGTGTAACTCGAGAATGAACCTCATTGGTTCTCGCCAAGCTCAAGCGTGCGCGTAACTCGAGAATGAACCTCATTGGTTCTCGCCGAAGCTCAAACGTGCCGCGTAACATGAGAATGAACCTCATTGGTTCTACGGAATCAAACGTGCCGCGTAACTCGAGAATGAACCTCATTGGTTCTCGCCGAAGCTCAAACGTGCCGCGTAACTCGAGAATGAACCTCATTGGTTCTCGCCGAAGCTCAAACGTGCCGCGTAACACATGAATGAACCTCATTGGCTCTCGCCGAAGCTCAAACGTGCCACGTAACTCGAGAATGAACCTCATTGGTTCTCGCCGAAGCTCAAATGTGCCGCGTAACACGAGAATGAACCTCATTGGTTCTCGCCGAAGCTCAAACGTGCTGCGTAACACATGAATGAACCTCATTGGCTCTCGCCGAAGCTCAAACGTGCCACGTAACTCGAGAATGAACCTCATTGGTTCTCGCCGAAGCTCAAATGTGCCACGTAACACGAGAATGAACCTCATTGGTTCTCGCCGAAGCTCAAATGTGCCGCGTAACACGAGAATGAACCTCATTGGTTCTCGCCGAAGCTCAAATGTGCCGCGTAACACGAGAATGAACCTCATTGGTTCTCGCCGAAGCTCAAATGTGCCGCGTAACACGAGAATGAACCTCTGAGATTTAATCAAAAATATCTTCATTTGTGTTCTGAAAATGAATGAAAGTCTTATAGATTTGGAATGACATGAGGGTGAACTATCCCTTTAAGGTGCGTTTACATGTATCGTTGCTTGACGAAATTTCACGGGCGAAATCCAGACATTCCAAACAGAATTCACGTGGAGTTTCCCATGAGATTTCGCTCGTGTTTAAGTTGTTCACGTGTATTTGCTGCATTGGCAGACAGAAAGCTGCTTGGTTTGCCAGTCACTTCTGTGTGAGCTGTTCTTCATGCATCCTGCATATTTGACAATCAACCTTTTTTTTGTCTGCAAAATCTCCCTGAAATATTGTTAATGTGACCGCACCTTCAGGCAAGGAATATGATTTGAATTATAAACCTAATTCAAAACACGTTCTTTTAATTAAAAAGGGTTTTTTGGTATTTCGTTTGAATATGATCTGTTTTCAAAGTAGTTTTTGGGAATCATGTATACATGATGGCATGCATAATGCAGAAAAGGCTGTCCAAATTAATCACTAGTATGTTGCATTCCTGTGTAGATTGTCATTTTACTATTGATTTCATCTGAATCGACACAGGCTTTGCGAGACGCTCTGGTCATGAAGTGCAAATGCCACGGTGTTTCTGGATCCTGCTCCATTCGGACCTGTTGGAGAGGCTTGCAGGACCTGAAAGACATCGCAATGGATCTGAAGACTAAGTACTTGTCAGCAACTAAGGTGGTCCATCGGCCCATGGGCACACGCAAGCAACTCGTCCCCAAAGACATCGACATCCGGCCGGTCCGAGAGAACGAGCTGGTTTATCTGCAGAGTTCACCAGACTATTGCATGAGGAATGACAAGATGGGCTCTTTTGGTACTCAGGACAGGTGAGACTAACTAATTAACAGATTATATACGTCAGTGCTCATACAAGAAGGACTTTTTATGTAGCTCAGATTTCTGACTCTAAGATCATATTTATGTCATGGACACAAGTTCTTCAGAATGTGACAGCAATGATTGATCATTAAAACATGTCTTAAATTGCAAGCATTTCAAGTCCAGAAACAGCTGACAAAACTATAATCAAATTATTTTACTTACTTTAACGGCCTCCTTTTTAACTTGCTGATCCAAAAAAGAAAACTATTCCACATTTCTAAAACCGTTTTTACTTGATTTTAAGCACAATGATCATGCCATTAGATGTGATGCAACTTTTTAGTGTGGTTCATATGGTTTCTTCTCTTCCGGCACCGTTTTGTTGTGAAAAGCCCTGATAAAGCAGTGGGGATCAGTCTGTTTGTGTACACACGTGTCTTTGACATGTCCAAAGTGACCGTGTCCTCTTTGCTGTTATCAGAGTCAGTCTGTGAGTAATGCAGCTATTCACAGAGCCAAGAGCTCTCAGCTGATGCCGGCACTGCACACACAGATAAGCACCACAATGAATTCTTCCTGCTTATTTCCCATTGCTTTATCAGTGGAGACTCAGGTATAGATTTAGGTAAGAATGGAGTAACCTCAGCTTCCTTGCTTTTGTTATGTGTGCATCTAAATGTGCTCTGTAATGTTGATTTTGGCGAAGATGCATGGAACTATTGGTTCATATGACATGATTTTTCAGCATCTGTGTGCAACCCACAGTCTTAAAGTCACCTTGAAATTATCAATTTTTATTTATAAATGTCTGCGCACTCATAATGTATAATCAAAATAACATCTCCTCCCTCTTCAACGACATCGGTGTTTACTGGAGCGAGGGTGGGGCAACCTGTCACTAACATGACATCAATAGCAAACCACAACCATCCAATGATGCAATCAATTCCTCATTGACAATATCAAGTCCAGCCCTACATTTGTTCTTGTTTGAGAAGCCTTTTCACTCGGTTATACATCACAATTCATTCCGACTTCAAAAATAAAATACACAAACTAAATTTTTGCAAACGGCACTTCTGGAAGGGGACGCCATTTATAGGGGCGTTCCAAACGAAAGTGAACAACTAAACCCCTTTACAAAGGGCCCTTCCACAAGTCTGTTAGCAAAGGGAACATGCAACGGTCACTTCAAGGAAGTAATTTAATGGTTTATGGACAAGTCCTCACGATTCATTTTAAATCTAGATATGGCGGGAGAGTTGGAGTTAACGTATAAATATAATCATTCAGAATCATGCATTTGATATCAAGTTTAATGCTTAACTTATAAAGTTAAGAGCAGATTGGGAACACACTCTCACACACACATACACACAAAGCATATTTTTAAAAACTTCATTATAAATGTACATTTATTTATTGCTGCCTAGCTTTGTCGCGGTAACATTCCATGTGTAGCTAATTCGGAAATGACGTGGTCTTTCGTTGCTCCCTTCACCATGTGCGTTCCGAATGCGATTCCCTCCCGCAAACCACTTCCTCAGATATCCCGCCCTGCAGCTATTGTCATTGGTTAAGATTACAGTGATGGGTAGGTTTAGGTGTAGGCAATCAGTACTGTGACATGACCAGTAAAATCTTAAGAATTGGCTGCAGGGAGGAGTTTCCACTAACCTGGATTGGGAAATCACGTGTTCCAAACGGCTTCATTATGACATGTGCCCTACGCCCTTCAAAGTCACCACTTTAAGGGCTCAAGGGCATAGGCACTTATGATTGAAATTTGCCCACTAATGTATTGTAATAATAGTTACCTATTATAAATTCTATGAAGGCACCTATTGTAATCATTGGCATTCTTCTTCTTCTTCATCTGACTTCTCTGGAAGTGTATGGCAACCCATAGAACCGCTTACGGGAAAATTATGAAATTTGGCACAAAGATAGAGGACAGTCTGATTCGTCACCATAGCAAATTTGACGTCTCTAACTCAATCCCTCTAGCGCCACCAACTGTCCAAAGTTGCACTCATATTTATGCTAATAACTTTAGAACCGTAAGGGTTAGAAACGCCTCTGATTCCTTGGCTCATTGATTCCTTTTTCTAACTCCTGGGTCTTTGCTCTGATATTCACGAACATTGAACCAGATCATCTTCAGACCATGGCAACAAAAAGTGATGGAATTCAAGCTGATTCGTTGAACTGTTCTCAAGTAATGCACAAATAAATAAAAATAGACGCGAGGATATATCTCCGCAACGCTTTAGTGTATTCTGACCAAACTTGGTGTGTGTTAAGACAACCATGACATGAGGCTACCTGAACAGTTTCGGCCACCTAGTGGTCAGGAGATATGAAAAATGTAAATTTTTGATGATAACTTCTGAAAGGTTTGCCCAAAAATCATGGTTGGCCATTTTGAATTTTGCCATGAAATGTCATATTTTATGAACGAATTGGCGTATCTTTATGAAACTAGGTATGTGTCTTTGGCACCATGCCCTGAAAGTGCTCTCAACGTTTCGGGGTAAAACTTATAATGAAATTTCCAAAAATGCAAATAACTTTTGATTAAATTAGCCAACTATCAAAATAGATTCCTTGGGTTTAGATACCAGTTTTGCCATAGTCAGCCTACTTTTTCGAACGCCTCCTAGACTGTTTGTCTGATTTTCACCAAAATGTAATCTTATCATCTACAGACCATGCTGGAAACAAGTTAGGGATTTCGTGTCGATTAGACAAAACAGTTTTCGTATACCGCAGCACGAAATTTAAGGCATGATGCCAAAATGGCTCTTGAGGCTGTATCTCTGCAATGCTTTGATACATTAACACCAAATTTGGCATGTATCATTGTCACTTTACTCTGACCACACCACATCAGTTTTGTAACAGAGCGTGATTAACCATTAAATCATATTACTAGTAATATTACTGTATTAATGATTTTTTTTTTTTTTTGCCATTTTGGCATGATTGGCATTTTGATTGTGCTTGGCCCTGATAATTGCTGCTTGCAGCTATGTTTTCTATTATTACTTGACTTATTTGTGTTTTTGTGTGATTTGAGCTATAGAAGAAACATTTAATTTTATTGCTAATTTGAAATCATGTCTGCCTGGATGTCACCAAGATGGCCACTGAGTAGATTTGCCATAGATGGACTTAGGTGTCAATGTCTTTGAGTGTGGCTCATCCAGTCAGAATTCTTAAACCTAATATTTTCATTTGAACATTGTAACCGTTTAAGGTTTACATATGGGTCAGTGCACAGATAAATAACCTAGAGACATGCTGTATGTCAGGTGCACTCAACCCACAGCATGCATCCTCAGCCTTAGTCCTGATAAGACCGCTCACACACGCTCTGTTCATATATTTAGTGCTTTGCACTTGGTCACAAGACACTGATGTGTTTTGTAATCAATAGAGAACGTCAACAGGGAACCGTGTGTGTCGCTTCCATGGTGGTCTCTGGTATGCAGAGGGTTCAGCTCCTCTGTTTAACCCATCACCCTATACCTGTCTCTAAAACATGTGACTACAACATCTCCTGTCTTCACATTTAATCGTTTTGTTATGCTGTCAGTTCTACAGAAGGTCAGTTAGCGTAAAACAAGGGTGAATCTCATGAAACCTGTGAAGAACGAAACCATGTTTCACCCCGAGATCAGCACTATAAAGCGGTGGGGGGGGTGAAATTTGAAATTTGAGATTCACCCAGGAAGTCAGGAAGCAGTCAGGAAGCTGCTATCATTGCACATCCTCTCTTTGTGATTTGGAAGGCCTTAAGATAATGAGCCGTAAGTGTTACCCTAACTAGATAGGTTCTCTAATCTGATTTGGCGATGATAGATGGTTAGAGACCAAATGACAAGCGTATCTCATCTATAGTTACATTGCTCTCCATGTTCCCCGCGCTGCTTTGTGGGCCACGATACTGTGCTTAATGAAATTGGCATATTGGAAGTTCAGACAGAACAACATCCCAGAGGCTTAGAGGTGATGGTTATCACCTAAAGAAACCAGAAACAATCTCTGAGCGCTGTTTAAAAGATGTGTTCTAAAATGTGTTTTCACTTTGGGGTGAAATTGAAAGTTCTGCTCACAAATTATAAAGCTGATGGTAAAACCAGATCACTTTAAGAACATTTAGGTGTCCTTTCTTTCTAAGGCCTCATACTCTTCATGAATTATAAACTTTTTGACTGGTCGGCATTTGAACATATGCTACTCATTGAGTCCTAAAGCATATTTGCCTGCCTTTCTGCCCTTTCAGTGTTGACCTGGGAGAGACTTTTCCTTTAGTTTTAAATAACAGCATTCTTCACTTCTCTCTCCTTCTTATAGTAGCCATCCCCTCCGTCTGTCTCTCAGCACCCTGAGCATTAACACCATACAATTATAAAACAATGCACTTACACGGAGAGGGCTACACACAGGCCGACCCCTAGTGTATAGAGCGTGATTTACGACAGGGCTGTTCATTGCTCGGATGCCTCAGGCTTCAGTACACGAGGGCGTCTGCAGGATCCACTCCTGCTAGATTAAATGCAAGAGAAGAAAATGTTCCCTGGGTACGAATCAACCGGCTCTTAAACGAGCTATAAGACGGTTTATTGCTGTTGGTTTAATATGTGGCTGAGCTAAATGTTTGCCTTGGTTTGAAAAGACGCTTATGTCTAGTGATGGCTCTCATGGTCACAGAGAGATGTTTGGTCGTCTATTTGTGTAAATGTATTTTTGAAGTCTTGGTCCTGGATTAGGTAGAAGATAGTTGTCCAAAAACTGATTAGTCATTTAGTTTAGTGTGTGTGTGTGCGTGCCTTGTTTGGCTACTTGTGAGGGACCGAATGTCCTCACTTATATAGTAAAATATTATGACAACTCTCCAGTGAGGACATTTGACTGGTCCTGACTAGTTGAAAAGGCTTATAAATCGGCCAAAACATGTTTTTATTTAAATCTATTGTTTTGCACATGTTTCTGGGATGGGTAGGGGGATAGAAAATATCATTAATCTGATATAAAATCAATGTTAGTCTATGCAATGTCCTCACTACACAAACACAAACCTGTGTCTGTTCTTTTTGTTGTTGTTCAATATTCATTTTTTTTTTTTTTTTTTTTTTTATCAGATACAAATCGGCTGTTTTTATATTTTATACATTTAAAAGATAATAATAATAATAATAATAAACTTTTTTTATAGAACTTTTCATACAAGGAATGCAACTAACAAATAATGGGGATACAAATTCACAAAATGTCAATATAAAATAATTTTTTTACCATCAATAAAAATAATAAAACATTAAACAACTATAAGAGAAGCAGACGGTAAAACAAAATCATAAACGCACAACTTCACACCATATTGTTATACTGATAATATAATAATAGATAAATCTGATATAATATGGAAAATAATTCTGTATTTAAATGCCTGGATAAAAATAGTTTGATTTAATAATAAATAAAAAAATGAATGAACTGAAAATAGACATTATTTATATATATATATATATATATTGATATTGAAGTGTTGATAAAAATATTAATTAAAAATGCACTTATGTTTGTAGCACTTATATAATGAACTTTATATATTTTTAAAACATTTTTTACAGAAAATACTATTTTATCATAAATAAAAGTGATCATACAAAAATATAGAAAATATTTCTGCAGATTTTTCTACAAAATAGAATTCATCAATATGAAGTCTTGATAAATTAAAGTCGGATTGTCTCACTAAAAAAAAAAATTGTCTCACTAAAAGCATTGCATTAAGATGACCTGTTAAAAATAGCCCTTAAGGTTAATTAGTTAATGCAATGAAGTGCAAAATTTGGAAAATTTGTTAAATCATTACAGTACATCGTGCCCTATTTTGACAGATTAGTGTATTATGTAATGCCTTCCTTATGACTGATTAGTCAACTAGTTGTCAACCCATCAATTAGTCTATTTATTTGCTTAGTTTTTATAATGTTTAATGGAGGCAGAGTCTGTATGCTATAAAGTTGTTTGTTTTCCGCAGGCAGTGCAATAAGACGTCCAGCGGCAGCGACAGCTGTGATCTGATGTGCTGTGGCCGAGGCTACAACCCTTACTCCGAGAGAGTGGTGGAGCGCTGCCACTGCAAATACCACTGGTGCTGCTACGTCACGTGCAAAAAGTGCGAGAGGACTGTGGAGAAATATGTGTGCAAATGAGTCGTCCATCCCTGCGGTCTGCTCCGATAATTCCCCCGTCACACGTACCGATTCTCAGCTAAACTAATCTAAAGGAGATCAGAACTGGACTGAATTCCCAGACATGTGGTTGAACGCGCTGAAAATGTCAAGACTTGATTCTGTTCTAGATATATTCAGCCTGGGTGTGGAGCGTAACCTTTGTCTTCCTGACATGGCCGCAGATAACCAAAGCATGTTACCAACAAGGCTTGCTTTCGTCTTGCGCTTTTCCAGCTTGTATGCTTTCAAGAAGACATGGTTTATTTTTGGCTTTATGAACTTTTATAAAGAAATATCAACTCAGAAGCTGGACTTTATTTTTTTACTGCACATATGAACATGGGTTTTGGGTCGCCGTCCTCGAGAGGATTTTTCCTCTTTTTAAAACACACAAAAAAAAAGCGCCTTTATCCAGAATAAGTCTATTTTCTTACACAGGTCCATTTCCCCTATTTTTGACAAGGCATTTTTTTTTTTTTTTTTTTTTTTTTTTTTTTTTTAAGCACTCTTTTTACAACCTTCGGAATTGCTTGACGGAATCTCCAAGTTCTAAGGGATTCAGGCCTCAAAACTCAGATGGTACTTTCACCAGTTAAGAGACTGACGGGATAAAGAAAGTGCTGAACACGCAAAGGGAACTTCAAATGTGGATGAGGAACGTTGCAATGGCTTCCATCGGTTGGACTTCAGTTCTAGAGGGGGAATACCTGTATTTATTCCACGTATATCAGCAAGGACATTGGACTATATGTGTTGTGCCTTGTTATATTTTTACCCAACATTAAAAAAAAACCTCTCTGATCCATTACGGCCTTTGTGAACCACTTATCTGTGGATGTACATACTGTCATTTTTGTATGCTGAATTAAAAAAAAAAAAAAAAGAAATATTTATAAACTAATTAAAAATCTTTACCATTTAAACATCTAAGACTCCTTTTTTTTTTTTCCTTGTTGAGCAAGATTGACTGCAAAAACAAAAGCACACTGGCTAATTATTTCTTGACCGAAAGTTTTAACATAGTTGTCATCAATTTAAGTTCCTTGTCTTGAGCAATTTAGCTCAATTACACATGACACTTCTATAAATCATCTCACACTTGTTATTGTTCCGAGTAAAAGCACACAAGAACTGGTCTCTCAAACTCAAAAACCCTTGGGAAGTGTTTGTTTGGACATCATAACCCAATAAACGGCAACGTGCTATAGCGCTAGCAAAACCTCTGTGCTTGGCACAATGAGCTCAGCTCTTTCCAGCGTTTAATTGTCCATTACTCGGGGGGTCTGTACGACTGTTGTTTTATTCAAGTTTTACAACAACAGATGACGTGGACGGAGAGAAACGCTACATGAAAACATTTCAGGCACAGTTCCTTATTACGTTCAAATTGCTTCTCATGGTATGACCAGAACGGAAAGGGATTTTCAAGGGGTTAGCGTTAAGACGAGCCTCTCGGCTTTAGCTCTGCTTTAACACCTTGAGGTCATGAGGAGCACCAGGCAAGCACATGTTCTCCATGTTGACCAGGAAAGCGGACAACGCAACCCCAGCCAGGGAGGCCAGTTCGACTTTGGAAGTTTTACAGCGTTTCGTTTGTGGTAGTCAAGAAATCAGTGTGGGGGGTGATTAGCACACATTCTGAGAGGACTTTAATGATGAAAGTGCGCAGTTCGTATGCAGAACAGTTCTGCCTTGTTAGCTAGCCAAGCTGTTGTCATGGGTTTTTCATGCTGAGACTGCTCTCGGGCCAAGAACAACACTGGCGTCTTCATACATGCCGAGGAAAATCCTGTAACACGAAATCATTTGTGGGACCACTGAGAAGGAAGCAACATGATTCACATCACATTTCAAGTCGATTAAAACCCAAACACAACCACAGATAGTAGAAGCAAGCTCATTTCTTCCTGTTCTGCCTATCAGTGTTGAACCAGACTTTCATCGCAGATTAGTGTTTTCAAGTAGTCTATGCTACAGGGTCGACATTTTATCTTGTAATTTTGACTTTAAAAACAACCTCCGACAATATATGACTGTTTAAAGTCCACTGGCAGAGGTGGACAGTAACAGTACATTTACTTGAGTATCTGAGTATTATTTTTTAGGGAAACTTTAACTTTTCGAAAGACTACATTTGAAAGACAAATACCGCACTTTTTACTCCACTATATTTCTATCAAGGTCCTCGAAGTCGAAAGTTGTTTCTGTAGCAGCTTTGCAAGTCAGTGGATTTTTTTTTTTTTTTTGTTTGTTTTTTGCAGACATCCTATCACTCTTGTAGGGTCATGTGAACACTGAGCAGTTTATAGCAAAATGGAAGATGATGGTTCCTCGGTGCAGTGTGCGATTTAAAGATTAGTTTTGTTAGCATACATTTGATGCATGTCATAAAATGTTCAAAAATGTAAACGTCTGGGAGAAAGAGCAGACATATGGATGAATCTGAAAAAGCATGATAACACGAAAGAGAGCTCAGTTCAGTCTGGTTTTCTGTGCGCACACAGAAAGTTGCCTCTCAGATGCCAGAGTACTGAAAAGAGCTCTCTTTTGCATTTTTTTTGCACTTAAAGGGATAGTTCACTCAAAAATGAAAATCACCCCATGATTTACTCCTCCCTCAAGTCATCCTAGATCAGCGTTTCTCAAAGTGTGGGGAATACAGACATGACAAACGGGAGGAAATTTGGTCATTTTTGTGCCCATCTCTATTAACCTTCTGAGCGGTCCCACATATGGGACTTTTATTTCTGTGCCCCTGAGAGTACGGGATATATGGGATTTCGAATGTTCAGTGACGTGACGCAACTGCCAGATTCAAACTGTGTCTTCACGCTTTGGCTGGCACTGAGCCAGAGGTGGACGCGCTCAGCGCTTGGCATACATCATGCAGTGTTTTCAATCACATAATGTTTATTTTAGCTTTCAAACATTTAAGTACTTAAGTACATTTAAGTACTAGTAAAACAATACATCTAGAGTTTGTAAAATACACACTGGTGTCTATGGAAGCAGCAATAACAATCCATTCAAATACTGTATCAGATACACATAGTGTAAGTAACTATAACATTTACTCTATTCTTCTCCCAGTTCACCTGTCACTTACTTGCATGTATTTCGGGAGAAACTGAAGAATTTAAGTGCTGTAAATCCGACTTTTCATTTTGGAAAGTATTCACGCAAACAAAGTTGATTATGTCTTAAGTGAACTTAAACAGTTGGGAGAATATCGGACGTGTATCAGTGTATAGGATTTGTGCATTCAGCCTTAAAGTGACAGCAGCTTTGTAACTTTTATACAAGTACTTAAATTAGTTCAAGGTAGTCATGCTATCTTGGCGGATGGAGCATCACTGACTGGCTTAAACCACCATGATGGCAAAGCGTGCATTTATACAATGCAACAATAATAAAACAATGCATTGACAAAGGAAATTTACTTTTGATACATTTAAAAAAAGTACTTCTGTACTTTTGCTTAAAGTGGTACTTCAGCGCTGGGAAGATTAATGTGTATTTAAACTGGGTCATTTATGTTGTAGAAATGTGAAATTAGTTTTGAATTTGGTGCCTTCTAGACTGAGAAAAGCCAGAAAATGTATTTTTGTCTCGTGTGGATGAAAGACAACAACTCCAGAATGCACTTGCCCAACGCAGCCACTCCCAAGCCCACGGCTACTGGTTATCATTTGCCCACCATGACACCGCCCCCACCATCATTTTCATAGTAATAAAAATTTAGTTCAGTTAGAGAACAGACACTACAATTAAAAACTGAATGTGTCTGTTCAATATAATGTGAGAACGAAAGTCACGGCACAAACACAGCAGGAGTCAGACTACATTCATCACGAGAGCGAAGAGCTGAGGTAAGCATGGGCGCGGCATACATACATGGCGCGTGTTCAGTCTGGCGCATTTTCAGATCATGCCTATGGAAGCTTAACTTGCATATGAATTAATTTGAAAAGTTGAAACACTCACTTTGCTCCACACTGCTCTGTTATGAATGCCCGAGCCGAGCGGCCGTGCACATACACATTCTGTGAGTGAGATCCCACCCCCCTATGGGCGGGTTGAAAACATGCAGAACTAGCTCCTTCTACTGAATGTAGTCTTTAGCCCCTGGACAAAAAATCCTCCAATGATGCAAAATGACGATATAAATCTCTTGTCTCAGGGGGATATGAGGGGGGAAAGTACGATAATTTGAATATACTACCGGGTTTCTACTGATACAAAGCTTAATGCTAATCGCTGAAGTAACACTTTAAGTAACGGAGTAATATTTGACCAGTAGTACTTTTACTTTTACTGGAGTAATGGAGTTGTGTACTTTGTCCACCTCTGCATTTTGACTGTATCTTGTTAAAATAAAACACACAAGCCGTGTTTCCATTACCCTTGCTCAAATTGAAAATACGGCCAATGGAAATTTTTGAGCCAAATCTCAAAATTGTCCTATGGTCTCAAGCGTGGTTCAATAAATTACAACTTTTACATTCATGCAAATGTTAATGAATACCTCAGGCATAATTTTGCACGTGTCTATTTTAGTAAATGACAATAATTTTTTTCCATCCATATATTTCTAAAAGCGTAAGAACTTGATACATTTTGTTACTGAAAACCATGACCAAAACACATTCCACCGACAAGTTTAATTAGTTGAAGGACCCCATTCAAGTTTCACATGGTAAGATTTTGTCTAAGTATTTAACTTTTTTGGAACCACTATAAAAGGGTTACGTTTTGCTGTCCTTTGGTGCGACACCCCTAAATTCTTAACTCTCACACCATAGGACACATTTCAGTAAAAATGTTCAAAAAGATAGTGACTGCTGCATCAGACTATATAGAACATCAGACTTCACACTACATATGCGTTTTTTTAGGCAATTCGAAAAAGGACACCTGGCATACGTAAATGTCAACCATTTTAAAGATGATGTGCTATGTTTGTACAGAAGACGATACGGAGTTCTTTATTAAACTCATAATAGACAAAAGAATTAGCCTACTGGAATACCGGATTCTAAACAACAAAAAAATGCCACAATTTATCAAGAAGATATGAGGGAGAGAAACACACCTCAATCATCAAGTATAAGGGGCTTTCCTTGCCATTAATGCTTGGATAACACACCTACGTCTCCTTCCATTAAAAATAATGGCTGGGATATACATAAACCTACCAACAGTGTTACAGTGTACTCAGTACTTACGTAATCAGATTACTTTTTCAAGTAACTAGTAAAGTAACATTACTTTTAAAATTTACAACAAAATATCGGAGTTACTTTTTCAAATACGTAACACAAGTTACTTTGTTTTCCCATTTATTGACTGACAGCTCTCCAGTCCCAATGTTGAGAAAAATCATAAGTGCAGAGGCGTGCGTGCGTGCGTGTGTGTAAACGTGATGGTTATTGAAGTTTTAGACAAAATGTGAGCATGCATTTACTAATCTCACAATGTATCCACAATAATTGTTTCATGTCAATTATCTTGTTTTCATAATCGTTGAAAGCCGAAATTAAAATCAATATATGATTAATCACACAGCCCTAACTCTGACTGCCCAATATCTGCACAGTGGATCTGATTTTCAACAACTAGCGTCAATTCATCCAGACTGCAAAATCAGGGCAAACATTTGGGCAAAAGTCATGAGATGGTGTCTTCCTGTCTAAGTGGGTGGTTCTTGACCAGAATAAGCAGCTAACAGACTTTATTTCCAACTATAAGTTTGCATGCCCAATCATAATGACATATTGGGTCAGCATGAACAAACTCAGTCATGTCTATGTGTAAGTCTAAGTTTGGGCCTGTTTGTGGGGGCAGGTCAAAAGAGTGGAAATAGCCATCTTGTGCAGGTGGGAGGGGTACTTCAGCACCCACAGCTAGTTCTGTCGACAGACTCAAGGACACCTCTGTCAGTTGTGTGCCCTATCCTGGCAGCTGGAGGTGGGGGTTTGGGGTGTTAGTCACCTCTGTCCTCTCTCTGTCAAAGGGGCTTGAGCTATCACCAACACCAGGGACTCTCGATGATGAGTGAGAAGACGCATGACCGGGTCCCGTTAAAAGAGGACAGCAAACACAGAGACCGTGGAGGTCCCGCAGTCCTTTTCGCACACACTCTCTTAGCCAGTAGCTATACCTGTCACACACACATTTAAAGGAGTGCGAAGCTCATCCTGTCATGAGGTGGAGGTGTGGCCCACTAATCATAATGGGACAGGTATATTGGGAACAAAACTGAAATAGAAATTGTGGCAGATACTGAGAGCCAGTAATTATTTTTCATGCTGCTGCCGATGACATGATGTCTGATATTATATTGTTAACAGTGTTTCTGCATGGATGGATGGATGGATGGAAAGATAAAATGAATACCAATCAGGCATAACATTATGACCTAATATGTGACTAATATTGTGTTGGTCCCCCTTTTGCTGCCAAAACAGCCCTGACCCATCGAGGCATGGACTCCACTAGACCCCTGAAGGTGTGCTGTGGTGTCTGGAACCAAGATGTTAGCAGCAGATCCTTTAAGTCCTGTAAGTTGTGAGATGGGGCCTTCATGGATTGGACTTGTTTGTTCAGCACATCCCACAGATGCTCGATTGGATTGAAGGCCGGCTTGCCTTCTTCCCATAGTGCATCCTGGTGCCATGTGTTCCCCAGGTAAGCCACGCACACGCACCCGGCCATCCACATGATGTAAAAGAACTCGTGATTCATCAGACCAGGCCACCTTCTTCCATTGCTCCGTGGTCCAGTTCTGATGCTCACGTGCCACTGTTGGTGCTTTCGGCGGTGGACAGGGGTCAGCATGGGCATCCTGACTGGTCAGCGGCTATGCCGCCCCATACGCAACAAACTGAGATGCTCTGTGTATTCTGACACCTTTCTATCAGAACCAGCATTAAATTCTTGAGCAGTTTGAGCTCCAGTAGCTCGTCTGTTTGATCGGACCACACGGGCCAGCCTTCGCTCCCCACGTGCATCAATGAGCCTTGGCCGCCCATGACCCTGTGGCCGGTTCTCCACTGTTCCTTCCTTGGAGCACTTTTGATAGATCCTGACCACTGCAGACCGGGAACACCCCACAAGAGCTGCAGTTTTGGAGATGCTCTGACCCAGTCATCTAGCCATCACAATTTGGCCCTTGTCAAACTCGCTCAAATCCTTACGCTTGCCCATTTTTCCTGCTTCTAACACATCAATTTTGAGGACAAAATGTTCACTTGCTGCCTAATATATCCCACCCACTAACAGGAGCCGTGATGACGAGATCATCAGTGTTATTCACTTCCGGTCATAATGTTATGCCTGATCGGTGAATATATATATTAAAATAAAAAAAAATAAAATAAATTAAATTATATTATATTATTTATATATATATATATATATATATATATATATATATATATATATAGAGAGAGAGAGAGAGAGAGAGATGACTTTAAAAATTTAAAGGGAATATATTTATCCTCACGTTGTAACATTCTTTGCATAGTTAACTGTGCTTAAAACCAATTCCAACAAAAATGTCGTCATGAGAAAACCTTGTAAATGTATTACTAAATTCAATAAACAATCAAATCGCTGCTTTCAACAGAGTCATTTAAGAGGTGCAGACCACAGCAGAACTTCTAGCATTTAAATACATTCTCAGACTCCATCAGTGATCGGATTCTTCAGCCTGGCTGTTCCTTCCCTGCAAATCTGTGGCTACTTTTCATGCAGAGAGAATAGGGAAGGACGGGAATGCTTGCATCAACCTTCTCCATGGCAACATGCCTGAAGCCTGTCCTGAACAGCCTGAGGGTCACAATGATGACAAAACAGTATTTAACCGAGCACACTGCTCCGGCTATTACAAAAGGGTGGAAGGCTGGGGAGAGAGCAGCTTCACAAAAGTCCATTTACAGTACGGGTCAGTACATCTCAATACCTTTACAATTCCAGTCAAATTCTTTGTGTCCCCCCTACTGACAATAAGTATCTAGCCCACGCCATACACAAAAGGGCGAGTGGCGGTTTATGGTCTCCGCTGACATTAACCCGACAGATTTCGGCTCCTCTCCATTAAACTGCTCTTTCTTTTCTCTATCACGCCATTAAACTTCTCCCTTTCTTCCTCCGTCACACAGGTCATTTTGAGTGTGAAGCAATCAGAGAGCGAGAGATGCGGCTACTTGCCTTTAACAATAATTAGTTCCTCTGTATGGCGGAACAATCAGCCTTTTTCCGAGCACCAAAAGGATTCTGCTGTTAAGGAGACATTAGCTGCCGTAACAAAGGGGGTCCCGGCCTTTGGAGCCATTCGCCTCACATTAGCTCACAGTCCCGCTTCCGCTTCAGCCTGGCTTTGAGTCAGGACACAGCCATTGGAGAAATCTCCCTGTGAGTTTGAGCTGCACGCATTATGCTTCCATCCCGGCCTAATCCTGCTTTTACAGGGGTCAAAATGAGGTCAATCCTCAGAGCATCCACACAGGACATGATGCTGGAGTGCAAACATCTAAAGATGGGAAATCTTTTAAAGAAAAACTTGAACTGACAGGGTTTTTTTTTTACAATCAACAGCTTTAAAGCATAAAATATAGCCTACCTTTCTAATTTGAACCCACAATTTTGTCATGAGTAGAAATTGAATTACCAATTATTCATAAAGCCAAAATAGTCTTACATTTCAGCTTGTGCATAGCAGGAAAACCAATTATAAGAAATAATAATGAATTAAAAAAGGTCTTTATAAATGTGTCTTGGCTGTCCCATTTTCAAGGTGATCAGGTCAAAACTGGAGTAATAACATTCCTAAACTCCTGAATTGAATTAAATCTAATCTGCCGCAGCGAAGCAATGCTATTCAAGCCAAATCAAATATATTTATTTTAGTGATATTATATTTTTAGAAGAAGGTAAGTTTCTATCATTCTTTCATTATATCTATCGTTCTATCATTCTTTCATTTCATCTATCTGTCTGTCCGTCAATCCATCCATCCATCCGTACATCCATCCATCTGTCCATCCATCCATCCATCCATTTATCTGTCCATCCATCCATCCATCCATCCATCCATTTATCTGTCCATCTATCCATCCATCCATCCATTTATCTGTCCATCCATCCATCCATCCATCCATTTATCTGTCCATCCATCCATCCATCCATTTATCTGTCCATCCATCCATCCATCCATTTATCTGTCCATCCATCCATCCATCCATTTATCTGTCCATCTATCCATCCATCCATTTATCTGTCCATCCGTCAATCCATCCATCCATCCATTTATCTGTCCATCCATCCATCCATCCATCCATCCATCCATTTATCTGTCCATCCATCCATCCATCCATCCATCCATCCATCCATCCATCCATTTATCTGTCCATCCGTCAATCCATCGATCCATCCATTTATCTGTCCATCCATCAATCTATCCATCCATCCATCCATCCACCCATTTATCTGTCCATCCATCAAACCATCCATCTATCCATCCATCCATCATCCATCCATCCATCCATCCATCTGTCCATCCATCCATCCATCCATCCATTTATCTGTCCATCTATCCATCCATCCATTTATCTGTCCATCCGTCAATCCATCCATCCATCCATTTATCTGTCCATCCATCCATCCATCCATCCATCCATCCATCCATTTATCTGTCCATCCATCCATCCATCCATCCATCCATCCATCCATCCATCCATCCATTTATCTGTCCATCCGTCAATCCATCGATCCATCCATTTATCTGTCCATCCATCAATCTATCCATCCATCCATCCATCCACCCATTTATCTGTCCATCCATCAAACCATCCATCTATCCATTTATCTGTCCATCCGTCAATCCATCCATCCATCAATCCATCCATTTATCTGTCCATCCGTCAATCCATCCATCCATCTATCCATTTATCTGTCCATCCGTCAATCTATCCATCCGTCAATCCATCCATCCACAAAGTGTTACAGTTTCATTGTCCCATCCCAATAACTCCTAAATAAGATAACACTGACCCGAGGAGACTAAGGCACTAATTTTGCTGGTAGGAATCTGGTAGTTTCTACAGTATAAAATCTGGAGTTAAGCACTTTGGGAAAAGTCAACACGAGTCTCTGTAATTGCTGCGAATCTGAGCGGCTGAGGTGGGAGTGAAAGGTTTTCCTCTAAAGAATGGAGTCAACAAACACCAGCACAATCACTGTGAGGGGTATTAGTAGCTGAGGCTGGTGAAAGGGGAGGCGACCCTGGGAGCGTTTTAAATGGGCACTGTTTGACTGGGGCCTCTGCCAACCCCAGCTAGGGTTCCATATGTGTGCCTTTATTAGAATGGGATTGAACTTAATCACGTTTGGCTTATGTTGCACCCTGTGATTGCCGAGAGTAATTTTCAAGGCCAGCTGCTTATACTGACTCCCCACATTTCCCTATGTCCTCTGCTCTTAAACAGGCTTCAAACCAATAAATTATTCTGCTTATCATGTTATGGCCGCTGTCCACTACGAACACACATACTTAACACACTCTTGCTGGCCAACGTAAACGAGTCTGGTCTACCGCTCCGGAGCCAATGCGGTGGACACGGTTCGTCCAGGCCAGAGATCAGCGTCGATAATCCGACGAAATGGAAGAACTGGTGCTTGAAACTGACCTCATCTGAGAGCGAGTGCGGTCAGCTGTACATCTTCTCATGTCAACGCAGCGTGTGATGGATTTGTGCTGTTTTCTTTAATCTAATATACAGCCGGGCGTGCTCTGATAATCTGGCTCTTGTAAATGTGCCATATTAAATTCCTCAGCCGTTCGCTCTACTGTAGCATTTTGTTCCCATCTCCCAATTTCCGAAGGATGACTTTGGTTTCAAATAACTTGGCTGGAGTGCAAAGTCCAGTTTGATTCGTGTAAATACTAAACTATCACAGCCTCTAATTGAGTAAAACAATACTGCTTAGATTTGCAACAAATTTGCAAACTTGTTAATTCAACAATGCATTTGCAGCTAATTAAAATAGGCCTACACTGTAGTGTTGTCTTAAGTACAGACCGCGATACCAATTCGGTACTAAAATTAAAAAAAATGTGACTCTTTGAGCGTTGTTGAGCTGCTGAGTCTGACTGGCCATTGTGCTCACGCGCTCATCGGTTATCGGACCTGTGATTGGCTCCAATGATCAACGCACGGGAGCGTTTGAAAGCACAAGCAGGGGTCGACCAGCGGACCAGCAGGCTGATAGGCGCCTGCATTCAAACACTCCTGTGTGTATCTGTGCAAGCGCTCTGTCAAAAGCGTCATTGATGTATATTTACAACATGTTTTTGAAGCGCTGGTCATTGTAGCCAATCACAGACATATTTGATGAGTGTGTGAGCGCAATGGCCAGTCAGAGGTCTTTATGATTCCGGTCAACAGCGCTCAAAGAGTCACATTTTTAACATTTCAGTACCGACTTGGTATCGCGGTTGGTATTTTTGACACTACTACTACACTGTAAACCCTAATGCTCAAAATAATTCATTGGTAAACTTAAATTAAACAAATTAGTTCAATCAAATGAACTTTTATGAGTATTTAGAACTTTTCTTTTGAGTTCACAAAGCAGACACATTTGAAGTAATCTGAATTGTTTCATTGTTTTGAGTTTTATGAACGTGTTTCTTTTCATTTAGACCAACTTTAACTGAAACTGGGCTGGAAGTTATATTTCCCAGCATCCTTTGCCATGACACTCGAAAGGGAGAGTAAATATAAAATGTACGAGTACAAAATAAAAATCTGCCAGTTCTGCTTACTTAAACTTAAAACATTTGAGGTAATCAGTTACATTTTGCCAACTTATTCAGGTTTACAGTGTAGTCACATGGGTCATTTAACTGACTCGTATTTCATTGTGCCATTACCATCTGACAGAAATACAAGTCTTTGGCTCACAGACATTACCTTATAAACTTAATACGGTGAAATTATAAGCGTAAAACGTTCAGCGATGCACCTGCAAATGGAGAAGCCATAAAAATTGATTGAAAAAAAAATTGAGATTTTAATTCTCGTACAGGAAGTACGGCAGCCTCTGACATCCAAACGGCACTGTGAAGTAAATAAATCATGCAGCCTTGGAATCTCAATCCATTTTTAACGTTTTTGCAAGGCAAGGAAAACATCAGATTCCATTTGATTAGAGCGAAATTAAAAAGTACACACATGTACGTTCACATCAATCTATCTTCTGCCTCCGAAAGCACAAGTGATTGTGAGAGGTAGCTCTGCCGTTAATTGCTTCCATATATTTCAGCCTGGATGAGGTAATTCCATCTATTTAGAGCAAATGGCAGCAGTCAAACTCATTACAACTGATTATGAGTGCTTACAGAAGAGTATTGGCTGAAGCGCTCGGGAACGGTCTGATTGTGGCTCGCCCCATCAGGAATCAGGGTTGATTCTTCTCCGCTAGTAAAAAACATTTTGACATATCATTAAACAGTCATATACTTACCGTTTCATATTATAATTAAGGGACTCGCCATCCCCCCACTCATCTATCACGGTAAATTATTATTGTAGGTGATGGTTCCCTGCGTGTGCTTTGATTTATACATTAGCAGACCCATCGCTCTTCTGTTCATTTGAGCGGAGCTGGGTTTTGACAGCGAGAGCAGTCTATCACATCTCGGGCAGCTGACCCCATTCATAGTCTGCATATATCATACCCAGACCTGACAGAAAGCTGATTTACAGTCTTCTATTATAGCACAGTAATGTGTTAAACCTCCACCTGGGCTGCTAAAACAACTCTGTGGGTAAATCTGGAGGGAGAACTAACTCTAGACTCAGAGCTGTGAACTGGCACTTACTAAGCACAGATTGTAGCCCATTAAACCCCTGAGAGGACTGAACTGTATCTGCTGAATATGAGAAGGAAGTCTGAGAAAACCCTCGCAATCCTTTGACTTCACCTCCATTTCACCCTACGGCTCACCCAAACATTCATTCCTCTCTTCTGCCTGGATTGTAATAATCATTATTTGCATTCCAGTTCAATCTCCTTCTATATTTGGAGACACTGTAAGAGGTTGACGGTGAAGTCTTTTCTGAGGACTCAGCTGAGTGTTTGGAAATGAAACCCAAACACACTGTTCAGCATGAAAGAAAGCACTTACTTTTGCTCCTCAATTTACAAGTCTGGACATTTGGAAGTCAGCTTTTTTTTTTTCTCCATTCAAGAAAAATCCAAAAAAACGAACAAAAATGGAGCTCACAGTCGAGTAAAAATAAAAAACCTTCTAAATATAATTAAGATTAAAAGTAAAGTCATCAAAACTATGAAATAACACAAACAGAAAAATTATGGGTTCAAAATTATTTTCAAACTTACAGCTTAACCAAATTCATGAGATTCACGAGTGCCCCTATTATACTATTTTAAATGCACCTATTGTGTTTTGAGGTCTCCTACAACAGGTAAAAAAAAACACTTTAATTTCTCATAATACACATTGCACATCTCCACATTGTTCAATGATTCTCAAACGGCTCGACGGATGAACCAGTCTATCTACATCCCACCTTTCCGTGAGCTACTTTGCTCTGATTGGCCAGACAGCCCAGTGTGTTGTGATTGGTCTACCGCGTACAGCTCATTACCATAACTGAATTGTGTGTGATTGCACACATAGTGCAATCACATAGTAAAGACAGTAACGATGACAATGATGAATGATTTTACCATATGGTCAAGACAATCTCCTGAACTCCAAACTGAATGTCAGAATGGGAAAGAAAGGTGATTTAAGCAATTTTGAGCGTGGCATGATTGTTGGTGCCAGACGGGCCGGTCTGAGTATTTCACAATCTGCTCAGTTACTGGGATTTTCACACACAACCATTTCTAGGTTTACAAAGAATGGTGTGAAAAGGGAAAAACATCCAGTATGCGGCAGTCCTGTGGGCGAAAATGCCTTGTTGATGCTAGAGGTCAGAGGAGAATGGGCCGACTGATTCAAGCTGATAGAAGAGCAACTTTGACTGAAATAACCACTCGTTACAACCGAGGTATGCAGCAAAGCATTTGTGAAGCCACAACACGCACAACCTTGAGGCGGATGGGCTACAACAGCAGAAGACCCCACCGGGTACCACTCATCTCCACTACAAATAGGAAAAAGAGGTTACAATTTGCACAAGCTCACCAAAATTGGACAGTTGAAGACTGGAAAAATGTTGCCTGGTCTGATGAGTCTCGATTTCTGTTGAGACATTCAGATGGTAGAGTCAGAATTTGCCGTAAACAGAATGAGAACATGGATCCATCATGCCTTGTTACCACTGTGCAGGCTGGTGGTGGTGGTGTAATGGTGTGGGGGATGTTTTCTTGGCACACTTTAGGCCCCTTAGTGCCAATTGGGCATCGTTTAAATGCCACGGCCTACCTGAGCATTGTTTCTGACCATGTCCATCCCTTTATGACCACCATGTACCCATTCTCTGATGGCTACTTCCAGCAGGATAATGCACCATGTCACAAAGCTCGAATCATTTCAAATTGGTTTCTTGAACATGACAATGAGTTCACTGTACTAAAATGGCCCCCACAGTCACCAGATCTCAACCCAATAGAGCATCTTTGGGATGTGGTGGAACGGGAGCTTCGTGCCCTGGATGTGCATCCCACAAATCTCCATCAACTGCAAGATGCTATCCTATCAATATGGGCCAACATTTCTAAAGAATGCTTTCAGCACCTTGTTGAATCAATGCCACGTAGAATTAAGGCAGTTCTGAAGGTGAAAGGGGGTCAAACACAGTATTAGTATGGTGTTCCTAATAATCCTTTAGGTGAGTGTACATCAATAATTATTCATACGTACATGTTGTGATTCTGAGGAGCTGGTCCACATAAACTGGTACTGACCCATCTTTAAGAGCAAGCGTTTGTGAATCCGAGATTTGAGTCGTCAGTAAAATGACGTGTGAGGGCGGGTCAAGCTGTTCGCGGGTGGATGACAACATAGATGGGCATTATGCAAATGTATTTTCTAGTGATGTAGAACTGTAACTCAGTGAGATTCGAATTACAAACGACTCATATAGGCGGTTCAGTCGATTCTTTCTTTTGGGAGACAATAGCTTATCGCTTATCGCGCATTCGACTTTTACAGAACGTTTACATTCACAAACAGCGATACAATGAATATTTGAAAAACCATAAATGAGCTTGAATGTCTATTGTGCAGCTGTTCTAAACTTTAGATGTTATGCTAAATTGAAATTAATGAAAGAATTAAGGAAAAAATACAGGAGAATATCTTTATTTGGCTGGATATGAATAAAGATGTAAGCAGTTGTGCTTTCAGAACAATGACAACATCTCAGCCCATGACAGAAGATAAATGAAAAACAGTTGGGCATTTGAAGAACCCAACATGTGTAATTTTGAAGTATTAATCTTTATTTTCACCAGGATAACACAGCTGTAACTGATGACAAATATGGTGATCCATCTTAATTTCATTTGGGATTGTTGGGGGGGATATCCATCTTGCTCTAGCTTGGGCACAGTAAAGAGATGAAAGAATGTCAGAGAAACAGAGCAGCTGCTCTGAAAGTTTTAGGAGAGAGAGGGAGAGAGAGAGAGAGAGGGAGAGAGAGAGAGAGAGAGAGAGAGAGAGAGAGAGAGAGAGAGAGAGAGAGAGAGAGAGAGAGAGAGAGAGAGAGAGAGAGAGGAATCAGCTTTGTTGCAGGTTGAGGGCATCATGTCTACAGCATTAAACCATGATTGAAGCCAGACAGGAGAAGTGAAGCTCATCATATTTTGGAGCAACTAACCCAACTCTTAGCCTAAACCTACCCACTTCTCAACAATATAAAACACGTAACAGGTAAATGAAAGTACAGCCACAGGTATTTGTTGCAAAAACAACAAATTCTACACAACATCTTCTGGAGTCATACAATATCTTCATGTAAAGAACAGAATTGATCTTAATGTTTTAATCGCTGAAATGATGATCCCGCCGCTCCGTGAATGCACACGGCTGTAGCATGACGCATTCGGTCACGAGACACATGAGAGCCAATGACATTTTACAATCAAAGCTGACGTAATATTTCTTCGGGCAGCATTTTTTAATGTGTTCATGATCTACAGCGGATGGAGGCGCTGACCGCTTTTGGGGATTTTCTTCACACAAAATCAATCGTTTGGCCTAGGAACACTTGGGAATATTTGTACTTTATGAATAAATTGTGCCTGCGGATCTGCCTGTTATATCCTTTATATCATATAATACACAAATTGGTAGGTTTAGGGATGGGGTTTGGTATAGTGTATAAATAAATGTAAATAAAATTATGCTGGCTGATTAAATTGAGAATCACACTCCAGCATGTCATAATGGCAAAATCATAACCCAATATATAATTTCATCATGAGATAACATTCCCATGCCCAACACGTCTGTGTATGACGGCAAAGGTTTCTCGTTGAAATCAGTGGAGCACCTGCGCGGCGAAAAATGGGTCCTGACCAAGCGTCAATATGTGACGAATTAGGAGTGAGAATGTGTTGTTCATTATAACAGCCTGGTCACTGTATGAAACAGGGCCTTTCCAGTACAGTTTATACTTTATTAAACATTGTATTAGACTAGTATTAAAGGAATAGTTCAACATACAATGAAATTTTGCTGTTAATCTACTCTCCCAAGAATGTAGGTCTTTATTTTCTTCAGAAAAAGAACATGCTGAAAGCGTAGTCCTTGTTGATTCATATGTGACCAAAATGAGTGGGAATGCGCATGGGCTGAATACGAGGTACAGCCAAAACAAGTGAAAACCTTAAACATCTAAAAGTATCTTTATTTGTACGTTTTCTGAGAGTACCAGATTTCCTTTGTCCATGAAAAATGCAGTTTTTCTCTGCCCGCTTCTCGACGACTGGAGCTTCCTCTCTCAGCACAAGTTTGGTATTGTTCTAAAACACAGCAATCCAACTTTATGAACATTCATAGCAAATTCTCGATAGCATGAGTGAACCAAAGAAATGGGATTTTCAAACTCATGCTGATGTAAACAAAATGATCTTACTCGTGCTGACTGACAGATCCGACGCGTGCGCACAAAGACGCCTCAGACACGTGATCCTGATATACACACATACACAGAATTATTCAAAATAATAATGTTCGGTTTCTTGCACAGATCGATCATTTCACTTCATATGACCTCAATGAATCGCCAGTAGCCACAGGTATTAATTTTGTTTTGCCTGTATATGATTTTTTGACTATCAAAGTGACGGTAGCCATTGACTTGCATTACATGAATCATTACATAAATCATTACATGAATCATTACATAAATCATTACATGAATCGCATTATACGGACAGCGGTTTCAGCTAAAAATCTTCTTTACTGTTTACCTACATCTTGGATGGCCTGAGGGTGAGTACATAAACAGCAAATGTTCCTTTTGGGGGGAACTTTTTTTATTTTTATTTAAAAAGAAATGTCAATTTTTTGGGGGGTATTTTGTCAAATGATGCTAAATGACCTATTATGCCGTCCTCTTTATTGTTGCTTAGTGATTTTTGCGTTCTTTGGCTACAGCAGTTATCAGTAGTTGTTGCTTAAAGTCCCTACTATGTATATTTGAATACACATGTATATACACTCACCTAAAGGATTATTAGGAACACCATACTAATACTGTGTTTGACCCCCTTTCGCCTTCAGAACTGCCTTAATTCTACGTAGCATTGATTCAACAAGGTGCTGAAAGCATTCTTTAGAAATGTTGGCCCATATTGATAGGATAGCATCTTGCAGTTGATGGAGATTTGTGGGATGCACATCCAGGGCACGAAGCTCCCGTTCCACCACATCCCAAAGATTCTCTATTGGGTTGAGATCTGGTGACTGTGGGGGCCATTTTAGTACAGTGAACTCATTGTCATGTTCAAGAAAACCAATTTGAAATGATTAGAGCTTTGTGACATGGTGCATTATCCTGCTGGAAGTAGCCATCAGAGAATGGGTACATGGTGGTCATAAAGGGATGGACATGGTCAGAAACAATGCTCAGGTAGGCCGTGGCATTTAAACGATGCCCAGTTGACACTAAGGGGCCTAAAGTGTGCCAAGAAAACATCCCCCACACCATTACACCACCACCACCAGCCTGCACAGTGGTAACAAGGCATGATGGATCCATGTTCTCATTCTGTTTACGGCAAATTCTGACTCTACCATCTGAATGTCTCAACAGAAATCGAGACTCATCAGACCAGGCAACATTTTTCCATTCTTCAACTGTCCAATTTTGGTGAGCTCGTGCAAATTGTAGCCTCTTTTTCCTATTTGTAATGGAGATGAGTGGTACCCGGTGGGGTTTTCTGCTGTTGTAGCCCATCTGCCTCAAGGTTGTGTGTGTTGTGGCTTCACAAATGCTTTGCTGCATACCTCGGTTGTAACGAGTGGTTATTTCAGTCAAAGTTGCTCTTCTGTCAGCTTGAATCAGTTGGCCCATTCTCCTCTGACCTCTAGCATCAACAAGGCATTTTCGCCCACAGGACTGCCGCATACTGGATGTTTTTCCCTTTTCACACCATTCTTTGTAAACCCTAGAAATGGTTGTGGCGTGAAAATCCCAGTAACTGAGCAGATTGTGAAATACTCAGACCGGCCCGTCTGGCACCAACAACCATGCCGCGCTCAAAATTGCTTAAATCACCTTTCTTTCCCATTCTGACATTCAGTTTGGAGTTCAGGAGATTGTCTTGACCAGGACCACACCCCTAAATGCATTGAAGCAACTGCCATGTGATTGGTTGATTAGATAATTGCATTAATGAGAAATTGAACAGGTGTTCCTAATAATCCTTTAGGTGAGTATATTTATGAATGTTATGTATATTTGTGAATTTATTTGCATATATATATATATATATGGGCTGGGTAAAAAAAAAAAATTTATTTCTCGATTTTAAACGGTTCTCATTTTTATGAACCGATATCGATTCTTAAAATAGATGGAACATTGTAGCGCGCCTCCCATCCAATAAATCACAATAATCTTTGTGCTTTGTTACTATTGATATGAAACAAAGTCTCAGATTTCAAATTACGTCCATTTTATCATGAAATTCAAAAACAACGACAAACGTTTTGGCGCTGTGGCGTGAGATTGCTCTGGCGCAGCTCAGCTCAAGAGATCATTTCCTGCGCTTTAATACCAGTTACAGTGTGAAATAAACATGAATGAACATTTGAAAGTGTGTTAAGATACAGTACAACTTACCGAATCCATATCATGTCTCAAGTAATCGCTCAATCAGTGTTCAGAAAAACCATATTCAGTGTCCATAAACTCGTTAGTCAGCCAAAAAAATTACCCCCAGAGAGGAACATTTTACTAAATATATGCACCATATTACATATTCATTATAATATTTAATGTTCTTCAATATTTAATGCATGTTTGAATAAATCTGGCAAGTTTTTATTTCAACAATTTTAAATATATACATACGTGTGTGTATTTATATAATAATTATACACAGTACACACATTATGTAAACACTTTTTTTTTTGGATGCAATGAATCGTTTATAATATACATACTAAATATAATATAATATAATATAATATAATATAATATAATACAATATATGACATTTTGATTTGTCATGAAGTTGTACCTGCACGTATGAACTATAATGCCAAATTTCACCTGTTTTGTAGCTGCCTTTTTCCTTCATTATGTTTTCCATAGGTTTTGACAGTCCACTAATCATCCCTGGATCCATTCACTGAGGAAAACTCCTTCAATCGGCAACTGCCTGGAGCTAAACGAACACACCTTGGGTGTCAGAGAGGTTCTTATGCTTCCATACACTAAAACACACTCCCGCACAAATCCACATTCACGCACCTCTATGCATGTCACTGTTTCCTGCTCATTTTACATCGCGTGTCCTAATATTTACTCTCGGCTTCAAGTCCGGGCATAGTGTGTGCTTTTACCATCAGCACTCCAACTGATACTGTCATTAATTCTAGGCTTCTAGAAGGACAGAATGACAAAGATTTGGCTTTTCACTGTACTGCTATGAGCAGCGTGGAGCTGTACAGACTGACAGCAGCTTTTATTGCACTTCAATGCAGGCGATTAAGTGATCCAACCTTTGAATGGTTATATAGAACAAAAACAAGCAGAGAAATAATAATAATAATCTCTCTAGTGTGACTATGCATTCAGTGAATATGGGCGGGTTGGAACGAGAGTGGGAATTCATATGCCTACACATGTACCTTTTGAATCGTCATTGACCGAAGGTATGTGGAAGCTTATAAAACAGCAAAATGAAAAGGAATGTTTGTGCAAACAAATGTAATAACATCATTCATCACAACGCAATCCGCGGATGATGAATAGATATTAAATAAATATGGAAACCACATCTGCACAGATCAGAAGGGGATAGAAAAGATGGCCATGTGTGTCTACACAACAGGAGTGTATACAGGTCTGACTGGCGTTACACTAAGTAGATTGATGTCGTCTAAACTCTGGCCTTTCTAGGGGTTCAAGAGTTCCATCCAAGTGCAATTACTCTCTGATGTAGAGCGAGACAAATGATGAATCGTTTTCATTCTCTCCTCTTTATTGCTCCTCTCATTAATCTATTTTTCAATAGTCCTTTTCATGTAATGTCCACCGGCTGCCTTGCCAAATAGAGATTAGCACTACAGGCAAATCCCCTGCCCAGCCGGCCTTAAAATGGCTCACTCCTGGCAGAAGCATTCCACGGCGGGTCACGTGTTCCCCAATAGAGTTGGGTGTTTGAGTAAAAGGGTTCAATGCTAGCATTCCTACGCTGTCCACACATTTTGTTGGAGGGATTTCCGCTGCTCATCACCAGCGACTCCGGTGACAGGTTTTCTGTATATCATACATGTGGACGCAGTCTTTTTGGGATCAGAATGGTGTAATTATGACACCTAACAGCAGGGGCTAATGCTAGTTCATGTTATATATTTAAAAATATATTTCAAATACGTCTGACCCAGGATCTGGGAAACACAAAAACTACCCAAATGCTGGGTTGTCACGTCTGACCCAGGATCTGGGTTACACAAAAACTACCCAAACACTGATAAAATTACCACAAAAAAAAAAAAAAATTACCCAAAAGGCTCAACCCAGGACTTAATAAATAACCCAAGATTTTTTAAATCTTAAAATAAATTTTCTGACCGGACTGCAAAGAGATTGCGGAAATCTTTGGCAGAGTCTTTGAGAAATATAGATCATTGTCAAAAACAAACAATGATTTTATTTAGCAGAGATTAAGAACTGCACGTTTACAGCACAAGGTTCAACTCAAGACATTAGGAGAAATGTAATGGACTTAAGCATAGCTGTGGGTTGACCGGACCGAGGCTTTACAACAAGGAAATGAGACCATGTTTGGAGAAGTCTACATCAACAGAGTCAACCTGGACAATAAGTCAGTGGAGCTTGTCCAGCTTTACCTTGGCATGAAGTCAGAACCAATTATACCTCTCGCAGTAAGATTGAGTAATGATCAGTACACCGTAACAGCTGTTTCTTCTCCATCTACGCTAACAAGACGAGACGAGAGAAGTTCTGGCAAAGCTGAAAGACTCATTTATTAAAATATTTACATTAATCACTTTGCTTTGGCTCTACAATGCTGGAATGAACATGAAATGGAGTGATTATAAAACGTGCTTTGTCCTAGCACGATAAGCAAATGTTATTAGCAAAAAATTTGAACAACTTTGAAAGATAGACCTGAACCCTTAGACCTGAGACAAAATAGAAACATATATGCCTTTCAGATTTCTCCAAGGAAATCAAATCCTGCACAAAATAAGTTCCATGCAGAGGATAATTCTAGGTATTCTAGAGCAAAACAGAGCATGTGAGTTATTAGCTGCCTGATAAATTCTGGGAATTCTAGAACCGCAGCTTGGATGGATTTTAATAATTCTTCCAATTATTGTGTTTAGCTACGCTGGTTTTACCATGTTTTTTGGATATGGAACCATGGCTATACCATGTGTTTTGGACATGCATTTTGGTAACAGGGTAATTCCTGGGATTCAGTAATATATCAGTGACCTAGAATTGTTGTCTATGAGTGCGTTTTCTTTTATCGGAGTAAGGTCATAAACGGCTTAAGCATAAACCGTTCGACACAGGTAGTTTTTTGCCTCTTACCCCGATTTCGCGCGGCATGTAAACGCATTAACCTGCTTTCTGTCTGCTTATTTAAGTGCGCATGTGTGATGTGTTTTGCATGAAAGAAAGAAGGACATATACAGGGCTCAACATTAAGCCTTTTCATGTGCTTGTCCTAAAATCTGTCATTCACTTGTGGGAGTAAAACATTTGGTTGTCCGGAAAAAAATAATAATAATTTGTGTTGTAAATATAATTTATTCTGAAGCAATATTCTCAGCTTTGACATATTTAAATCTGCATATTTGTGATATTTTTACCTTTTATAAAGGGCATTTTTTCCTTAAACTTATTAAATATAGGCTATGCTTCAGGTTTCATTTTATATTCTTAAATTCGATCAATAAATTAAACTAGAATAAGACACTATAGGGCTGTTACCAATCAAATTAATTTACACTGAAAAATTACAACTGCATTAAATAATGTTATGAGATTTGTATTTTTGAATAAACAAATAAGAAATGTTGGAAAGAATGTTTAAACATGAAACTAACCCACCAGTAGGTGGCAGCAGATGACCATCTTAATCATAGACCGTAAACGCGACTTCATTCTCTTCCGCTGAAGGTATTGAAGCCTCCGGAGGTCCGAATATGGCACTGACATCTTGCGCAGATTTGGGACCGAGTGTGCGCAGTAGAGATCTCGGGAACGGAATCTACGCGATAGAGAGCAGGAAATAAAGTCTGCGATATCAAAATCCCGCCCACACTCTCGCAGATGCAGAACAATTCATTATGTTGGTGTGAAATAAACAGTTATGGAAATGTAGAAATTAAAGCTAAAGCTCCAATCTCCTCCCACAAATCCAGAAAAAAAAAAAACGAGGCGCAGAGGCTTGAGTTTCTGAGAGTGCTACAGACTTGGTCTTAATGAGTGAGTCATTGAGTCGATTCGTTGAAATGGCTGATTCGTTCAAGAATGAGGCAGTCGTTTACGAACAGGTCATTGAATCTTTGATCTTTGATTCAAACACTGAATCATTCAGTAGCACACTGTTGCTGTGAGATGCGTTATGCTTCTGCTGTGATCTTTGTTTGGAAATATTTTCGCTGCTGAAATGGAACAAAAACAGTCAATATTGCATCTAAAATGTAAGTGACTTAATGTTAATGAATTGTTTATGGAACTGTCATATGAAATCCGTGTTATTTTCAGTCGTGATGGTATTCAGGAAACAGCACACTTGATCGTGTGACGTTGTGACTGTATAATGTGTTATAAATATAAAAAAACCTCCATATTTAGAAATGTTTACCTCAGTATGTTACGGAGTTTCTCTGTGAGTGTGACGCTCATTTGTTTCTATTTCTCCTTGAGGGGCTGTGTGAGCGTCAACAGCTCAACTTGTTACCGTCATTATATATTATACTTTATACTATTATCCACTATCGATCGCCAGTTACACTAAATGAATGCAGAATCATTCCTGCGTTTTGGTGATTCCCTAGTTATTTTTATTGACGTTTTAATCAGCTTGTCCGGTCGGGCGAGTAAAATTCTTTCACTTGCCCCGTCAAACAATCTGGACAAGTGTTAACGTCGAGCCCTGATATATCACAAACACAGAAAATGATAAAAATGTGTTCTCATCTCATACAGCAGAAGTAGAAGAGGTTCAGTCAAAGCACTGCATCTGTAACCGCATGAGAGAATAATATGAGCTGTACATTTCCCGCTGACACGTTGCAAGCTTTATTTAACATCACAACTGACATAACATTTGGAGTACTCTGAGTCAGATACGGAAATTATTATTTTTTACCTCACTACAAGGAAATAACCCGGTTTATTAATAAAGTCATGTGAACGTGGTTTACTTGTGTTGTCAATTTACTGGTTTGCATGTAAACGGGGAAACCTGGTTATTTCAATAAGATGATAATTGTGAGTTATCAGCTTACTGGTGTGCATGTAAACGTGCTCTGTTAAAAGCTTTTCGCAATATTTTGATTATGCCTAATATAAAATGCATACAAATATTTAAGTAAGTTTGATCATAAAATAATTCATTTTTATCTTAATGTCCCTGAGGCACTTCACTGAATTTGTACTTATTTAACGAAATATGCACAGTGTACATCATTTTTTTTTGGGAACATTGTAAGGATTCATTAGAGTTGTGAAAAATATTTTTGTAAAAAATGTACGATTTTATAAAATAAAAAAAAATAAAAAACAGACTATAAAGTTATGTCTCTCAGTCTGAACTCAACCCCGTCATGCCAACCATTCTCCGCCCATACTATAATTTAGACTCCACCCATATGTGACATCATTCATCAGAAATGACATCATTGTGGTCTCTTTAACGGTGCAGTTTCATACTTTTAATTAATTAATAGGCGTATTATAGTCTGGGAGGGTGCTTTGAAGCTTAGCAACTCAACCCCATCACATAAAATTTAGATGGAAAATTATTATAAAAATAAAAAGAACATTTATCCACAAGTATAGACAATGTACTTATTTCATTGATGCCATATATGGTCTATTTTAAAAATAAAATAGTCATTGTTTCAGAAAAAAATTAAATAATATATGTTATACACTCACCTAAAGGATTATTAGGAACACCATACTAATACTGTGTTTGACCCCCTTTCGCCTTCAGAACTGCCTTAATTCTACGTGGCATTGATTCAACAAGGTGCTGAAAGCATTCTTTAGAAATGTTGGCCCATATTGATAGGATAGCATCTTGCAGTTGATGGAGATTTGTGGGATGCACATCCAGGGCACGAAGCTCCCGTTCCACCACATCCCAAAGATGCTCTATTGGGTTGAGATCTGGTGAGTGTGGGGGCCATTTTAGTACAGTGAACTCATTGTCATGTTCAAGAAACCAATTTGAAATGATTGGAGCTTTGTGACATGGTACATTATCCTGCTGGAAGTAGCCATCAGAGAATGGGTACATGGTGGTCATAAAGGGATGGACATGGTCAGAAACAATGCTCAGGTAGGCCGTGGCATTTAAACGATGCCCAATTGGCACTAAGGGGCCTAAAGTGTGCCAGGAAAACATCCCCCACACCATTACACCACCACCACCAGCCTGCACAGTGGTAACAAGGCATGATGGATCCATGTTCTCATTCTGTTTACGGCAAATTCTGACTCTACCATCTGAATGTCTCAACAGAAATCGAGACTCATCAGACCAGGCAACATTTTTCCAGTCTTCAACTGTCCAATTTTGGTGAGCTCGTGCAAATTGTAGCCTCTTTTTTCTATTTGTAGTGGATCACCTTTCTTTCCCATTCTGACATTCAGTTTGGAGTTCAGGAGATTGTCTTGACCAGGACCACACCCCTAAATGCATTGAAGCAACTGCCATGTGATTGGTTGATTAGATAATTGCATTAATGAGAAATTGAACAGGTGTTCTAATAATCCTTTAGGTGAGTGTATATATATATATATACACTCACCTAAAGGATTATTAGGAACACCTGTTCATTTTCTCATTAATGCAATTAATTAAATCCAAACAGCGACTTATATATATATATATATATATATATATATATATATATATATATATATATATATATATATATATATATATATATATATATATATATATATATAAAGTCGCTGTTTGGATTTAAATTGGCAAATGCTTAAGAGTCAATGATTGCAGTAATCATTATGTTTCTATCATGTTATATGTTTGGCAACAGTAATTGATGGAGGTGTAGCTTTTCATTTCTTAAACAGCCGTGTATGAAGACACATCATGGCCATATTCATCCGGCTCAAACAGTGAAAGAATGGTTGAATGGTTTCTTCGTCTTGTCCAGACCTTCAATTCACTGAAAGTCTTTGGGATGTGCTGGAGGAGACTTGACTTGGAGTGCTGGACTCTTACGCCAATACACGATCTGAACCAAAAACTGATGCACCTCTTGATGGAAATAACATCACAGCATTTATTTTCATCAAGAGGTGCATTCATTTTTGCTTCCCTCGAGAAGGACAAACGAGAGCGGAGCATCCTCATCGGAAGACGCTCACAGTGCAGGCTCTTCACCCAAACAGGACATGCACAGATCGTGTGAGAAATCTCTGACAGGGAACGGCACACTTTCTGAAACGCTTGTCACTTGCCATGATGATAAACGTGCCTACAGTAAGTAAGGATGGAGGAGGAGGAGTTCTCTGGGCGCCCCTTTTATACGTCCGGGTCGCACTAGTATGACGTCATGGCTGTCGCCGGCCAATAGGATTGAGGTGCTTCAGTCATCAGTCATGCTTTTATAAACACCCAATTAATACACTAAATAATTATATATCGAACATTGGTTTCTATTAAGTTACTTTATTATATATCTTTTCTACTCACTATAAGAATGTACTGTTAATTACATCATTTATTTGTATATTTAAATCCATTTTTTTTTTTTTTTTACATTTTATTATAATGGTAAATTTAACATCTAATCACTTATTTATTTTTATCTAATTAATTTATTTATGTACTTAATTTAATATATATGGTTTTTCTCTAAACTTTTGCAGGTTTATTTAAGCCAATTCATTTATTTAATATTTTATTATTATTATTATTATTATTATTATATTCAGTTTTACTCTAGGCTTTTCCACATATATTTATTTTAATCTCATTTATTTATGTACTTTTTACATTTTTATCATATGTCAATTTACCATTCAATCAATTATTTATTCATTTATTTTAATCTAATTAATTTAGATTAGACTTTTCTCTACACTATAAGCAAATTTATAAATAATATTAATAGATTAAATGTATAAGTAATAAATTAAGCAAATTTATTTACTTATTTTATTATTTATTTTTGTGCATGCTTTATATGTTAATTTAACATGTAATCACTTATTTATTTATTTTTAATCTTATTTAAATAAGTTTAAATTTAAGTTTGAAAACCCCTGTTTTACCCCAATTAATCGATTTGGAATTGAATTGAATCAAAATCAGAATTGAATCGAATCGCAAGCTTGTGAATCAAAATTGAATCGAATAGTGAAATGTGTGTCAATACTCAGCCCTACCAAGAACATAGCTTGTCCTAATTCCTGTCCAAAGCACTGCAGAGAAAACAGGCTCAGGATGAGGAAATGAGGATGACGCTGCTGGCAACGGACATAAGCCCGTCTGAGCCGGTGCCATCCTCAGCAGGAGCAGAGCAAGAGCTGATGGGACCATGATAGCTCCCACATGCCGTTATCTACGGCCGCAGGAATGCTCCTTCTGAAGTCCTGTCTGTGTTTATGTTTTGATAACACGTGTTTGTTTGTGCATTCTCCTTTGTTTTTATGCTGATTTTGATAGTTCTGTTTGCTTTCCCGTTCACTTCACCCTAATACGCATAGGATGTTTGTGAATGGGATCGGTAAAGCCATTTATTTAAGCCTTTTGCCGGGCGAAACCGCATTGATTTGGATGTAAACAATGTTAGGAGTAATCAACAATCATAATTATCTCCTGTTGTGGTACGATAACAAACACTTCTCACTTTAAAAGAAATTATAATCAGACTTTGATCAAAATCAAAGGGATATTTCTTTCGGGACGTTATTACAAATAACGTGCGAGCTCTTTCGAAACCGAGAGATATAGGGAGGGATGTAAATAATGTCGAAAGGCAGAAATAAATACTCTTAACATGACGTGCAAGAGTAAATCAGTGTTTGGCCACGCAAAGTTTGTGTGGTCACAAATGTAAGCAAGCCGTGAGAGATTTTTCTTTCGCATCTAAACTTAAACAACCAAACGATCCAGGCCGGGCTCCATTAGTGGGCTGATTAATGCCATCGCTCCGACGGATGAGTTCTTAACAACACTCTCCTAGGAGACAAAAATAAGCTTACATTTTGTTCAGTGTTCAAATGATATAGCAACAAAAAAGGATGCAATCAATTTCTCTTCCCAGTTCCCGTTTGTTTGGGTTAGATCTGCCATGTTTTCCCGAACACACACAGGCCTCGCTCTGGCTGGCTTTGTCTCGTATTGCTTTACTGAGCGTGCTGGGTTGGTTTAACAGCTGTGCAGGGTGAAATGTGTGTCTTTTTAAGCTTGAGGATCATTTCCTGTGCGCCCCTCTAACCCTTTCTCTGCCTCTAATCCACAGATACCAGCTGACAAAGAGAGCTTCGTTCAGATCTGACGCCACGACCTTAAACTGCTGCTCTTTTGTGTGGAAGACCATTTCCACCACATAAGAAAAATTATGCTTGGGTAAATCGTAACTCAGAAAAAAGGTTTTTATATATATAACAGTTTGTGCCGAAAAGTTCAACAAAAGGAGAAATGCCTTAAATGACTTAATTTCAGGGCAAAGGCTGGGCGATAAAACGATAAAGATACGAATCGCGATAGACACGTAATCGATATCAATAAAAAATGCGTTCGATAAAACGTTCGATAATGTTTTTTTTTTCATCAGAAAAAAACAGAGGGTGCGAAGCAAGTTTGGTTGCATGAACAAAGGCACTCCCTCTCTGGTAACCTAGCAACGTAGGGAGTGACACGCTGACAGCCAATCATGTAACAGTATCAAGTTGGGAGATCAACCCAAAAATGAGTGCCGCGGCGAGCGAGCACGGCAGGAAACAGGAAAACAAGTCAGCTCGCCAGTATGGCAGTTTTTTGTATTTTATAAGTCTGACCGTAGTCAGACCAATGCCGTCTGCAAATTATGCAAGACCGTCGTCCCGACCAAGACTGGTAATACCACACACTTGTTTAACCGCCTTAAGCCTTGTTTATACTTTATACGGCCTCGTCCGTTTGAGGAGGTGTTTATACTCGACGCGAGTGCCGTTACCGATACGACACAGAGAGGTAACGTTACTCTGCATCAGTGCCTTATGACAAAGCATCTAAACGGCACAAAGAAATAAGGCACTGCACCTTAATGTTAAGAGATAACTGTAGAGTGTTCATTGTGATTTTAGACATTTGAGTGTTTTCCATGGCTGTGTAAATAAAAATGTTAAAATTATTTTTCTCTCCTGGTCCTTATTTTAAATGGGTTATAAAAAATAATCGATAATTATCGATCTTGACCGATCTGAAACACTTATACCGTGAGACAATTTTCAGCCATATCGCCCAGCCCTATTCAGGGCTCCAGACTGCGACTAAATGGTGGCATTTTGGGACCTTTTTTCCTGCTGGTGCGACTGAATTTGGTTAGAGGTCGCACTGGTGCGACCACCGCGGTGCCCAACTGATAAGAGCTGCCATTTCTGTTACGTATGAGAAACATCGAACGGCAAACGAAACGAAAGCGGAACGGAACCGCGCTACTCGTTTGAGCCGTTTAGCAGCTCGGAGCAATAATAGACAGAGCAGCGCGAGTTCATACACGCGCCGATCTCGTGACGCTGGGAGATCCAAAGAGAAAGCGCTTGAATTCACCACAGAATTAATAACATCGCTACTGCGAGATGTTACTGAGATCATCTCAGGGTTCGTACAACCTTTTGAGAGAGAAATTCAAGCACATTTTCAAGTGTTTCACACTTTTCCCAGCTCTAAATATTGTCCTATTTTAATATTATTTTTAGTTTGATGATTTGTAAAGCTAAAAGTTTAAAGGTGAAGGCGACTTTATTGCAAACAAAAAAAAAAAAAACACTTTTATTAAAAAGAAAAAAGACCTGAAATCACCACTATATAACCAGTAGGTGCACTGAAAAAAAAAAATTGTGTTGAATTTACATGATTTAATTGTGTACATCTGTCCCACATGAATCAATTAAGTTAAACATAATTTGTTCATGTAACTTTATCATCATGGAATTAATAAATTTTATGTGACTCAATTAAGTAGTCTCAAAGTGAATTTTATATGGCTCACTGACATGATTCAGGTATTTAATTGTATATATTCATTCATCCACAAATGCCCCACTCTTCTCCACAATGGTAACCCGCTGTAATTTAAATTCTTCTAATAATTCAAACATAATCAAATATTAAACACAATCAAGTCTCCCCCTTTCTAATCTAAAAAAATACATAAAATAAGACTTTTACATATAAAATTAACAACATTTACTCTCTCTTGATTTAGCCATATGCAAAGCATGCTGGGAACTAACAAGCCCCGCCCAGTTTCAGTTAATGCAACACAAATCAATCATGTAATCTCAACACAAACGGATTAAGTAAACTTCAAATTGACTTGTGGATTGAACACAATCAGATTATGTTAGAACAAAATTTATAGCAATTGTGTTGCTTTAGCTCATTTTAATTAAGCAATTTGAACAAGCAGTACAAATAATTATTTTTCAGTGTGGTGGCATAGGAGCACTTATTTGACTTATTAGACATTTCCACTCTTTAATATATGGAACAAAGTAGGAAGTCACAAAGTGGAAAAACAAAAACTTTTCTTCAAATTGTGTCTGGATTACACAGAAAACAAGAGTACTCCTTTTAGTTCAGTATGATACTATAGAAGAACAATAATGAAAAAAAAATGAGGTTTTTGCACATTACTGTGTTAAGTTATTTTTTTCTGCATATCAATTCAAGCTCAGCGCTTCACTGTTAAATTTCCAACAAACAAACAGACAAACAAACAAACAAACAAACAAACAAACATGTACTATTATTAGTAACTGCACTTATTAACAAAACAATGCAAAACAATATTAATTATGAAAAAAAATAATTGGTGCCACTGCACTCTAATGTTAGTCTGGAGTTTAAATTTGGTAACACTTTCTACGAAGCCCATGCTTATAATGAATAATATTTTTTTTTTTTTTTTTTTGTAACTTACCCAACACGGCTTATAAACCATTATACACTGATTTATAAATGCCTTGTTTGATGTACCAGTTAATGATCAATTATGTCTTTAATGACTAATGATTGCATTAGAGGTCATGCATAGTCATTTTTATTTGTTAAAATCTAAATCTCAGTCTCATGGTATTGCTTATAGCAGTTTGAAATTGTACTTTAAAAATACTATTACTGTTGTAAAATACTGCAGTGTTTTTCTAGTATGTAACATTAAAACGATATATATTAATTAGTCAATGATTCTATGAATGTATTTATAAAGATGCAGCCTGCATTGCTATAATGTTATTATATGTGACCCTGGACCACAAAACCAGTGATGCGGGTACATTTTTTGAAACATCATGAATAAATAAGCTTTCCATTGATGTATGGTTTGTTAAGATGGGATTCTAAATATTGAGAAAATCTCCTTTAAAGTTGTCCAAATGAAGTCCTTATCAATGCATATTACTAATAATAATACATTTTGATATATTTACGGTAGGAAATTTACATGGAACATGATCTTAATATCGTTGGGTGCGGGTGGTTAAAACCCCTTACTGCCAAAGGTCCAGAATTTAAGTCAGTTTTGTTGTTGTTGTTTTTATTGTAATAAACAAGTGTTTAAGTAATGACGGCCAATAATTGGAATCCGGACCTCAGTATTTTTCCGCTGTGTAGGCTATATAATAAATGTTGTGTAATAATTGCCTAATATAGTATTAACACTACTTTATCTTCTCATCTGAGCTGCCTGCGGTCTGTCACTGCTCATCAACGCAAAAATATTTAAGATGACCAATCAAAACAAAGTAGGCGGGCTTTATGTTCACTGAAGGTGCTGAGCGTGAATTCCAGCGCGACGCTTCAGTAAACGCTCATAAAGTGCGAGATAAGATGTAAGTAGCTAAACTAAACATTTCATATTTGACAGCTGTTTTAGGATTGAAATGTTAATACCGATAAAAATAATCAGGCAAACTAATTAACCGTTGTTTAATTCCACCATTTTGAATTTAAAATAGGCCTATATAATTATGTGATATAATGGAATAATTAGCAACTGTCAATGTGAGAGGACAAGAAACATTAACGAATCCGTTTTCTTCATAAGATTAATAAGGAATGTGTAGCTACATACACACACGAACGAGTGTGACTATAACACAGAGCACATTTTTGCAAATGTGTGCAATAAAATCAATAATTCAGCCACAATACAGTAAAAAATATTTTTTTTAAAAACAGCAAGAAAGAGGTTACACTAAACATCAAGAGTGAAAAACAGACACACACACTCACGTAAACACACTCACAGACACACACACAAACCACAATATTTAGACGCACACAAATGAACTGGTGTGGCTGTAACAATATGGTCAAATTGAGCCAAAAGACTGAAAAAAGAGGTTAAAATCAGATCAGACACAGATTTATTAGGCAGTGATAAAAACACACCTGTTCATTTTTGTTACATTTTTATTGAATTTTGATGTTATGTTTCCAAAATGATGTTCTCTCTGTTCAGGTTTGTATGTAGAAAAATTAATGCAAAAACTGACACTTCAAATCAAAAATCTAAACCTTGACAAAAATTAGTCTTTGAGAATGTCTACGTATAGCCACAGCTTCATAAAAATAAGTATTTTTGTCTAAAAACACTAGAGAATTTATACGCCACTTCATATAGAGTTATACAGAAATCTAGTGGTCACAACATGGCATTACATCAGTTTTCTTTTTTACTCCCACTAGATGGCATGGAATACTATTTTAATTGAAAAGAATTTAAAAATATATTAGATTTTTTTAATTATTATTTTCAATGGGGAAAAATAGCTAATACATTTTTTATAAATATTGCATAGTATCTGGGTTATATTTTAAGGCTAAGAAGATTTCTTAGGCGAAGAAGCCAAGTGCGACCCCTAAACTACATGTAGTTACTATAGGGTTAAGATTAGGGTTTGGTTTGGTTTAGGGTTAGCTGCATTCATAATTAATAGTTATTACTATAGTAACTGCATGTAACATTCGTTACCAAATTTGGTTTGATTATTGGCAGTCACTGATCATGCACTGATCAACATCATGCATGTTTTTGAGGCAGTAAGTCCTGAAACTACACGCTCAGCCGAGTTCAGATCAGTTTAATTCTGTGTAAACATTGCATGCCTGTTTAACTGCTACGTTCCACTTAATCTACAGGATTCAATGTCCATTTCAATCCACCACAGAAATCCCTCCCCAGTGCTGAACGAACTCATATTCAAGCACTTTTGTATGTCACTGATTGGCAATTGTTAAATCACAGCATCCTAAAACAAATGGAAAGGTGATTTGTAGAGTCTAGCTGAGAACGGTTATGATTCGTATAGTCCCTGCGCAGTATTCAGCCCCACGAGACACCTTCACATGAGGGGAGAAACTTCCATCTGACTTGTGAGGCGAATTGTAATGGTGTCTGACATAGCAATGCCACATCCGTTGCCTCTGCCCTCCCTCCCTGCGGGCCGTGTGCAGCTACACAGCAGGAGTGAGCAACAGCTGATTTATCGATGGGTTAATGTGGAGCAGAGCTGTGAGAGGGGCCCGGGGACGGAAAGCCATGCACAAACACACTCGCAGGCACGCACATTTCAGCAGTCACACATATTCTAATGCACATACAATACTAGTCAGATGTTTGGACACACTTGATTGATTTTATGTTTATCATGATCTTAAAAACGTTATGAAAGAATGCCTTACGCTTAATCACCTCATAAAGTCTGAGTGAATGCCCAAAATGTGCAGAACTGGTAGCGTTGTGTACAGAGGAATCCACCAACACACAGATTTACACAAAATTATACTTAACCGCTCTTCACGTGTCGGTCAAAAATGAAATGAATGTACTATTTTTTAGTTTGATAATGTTTTTTAATTAATATCTTGTATTTTTAGGGGATTTTATGGTACTAAATTATATTTATGCTCTAGGGCCAGTTGTTCAAAAGTATTCTGATTCGATTCTGGCTATCAGATTGGATCAAATCTTGAAAATGGGCTGTTCAAAAGAAAAAAAGCATTCTGAAATCAGATTAGATCACACAATCCAATCTTGGTTTGGATCTGGATCAAATCATCAGTTTGCGTTGTTCAAAACTTTTTAGTAAGTTTGGGATACCTTTGATCCAAAGAAAAATCAGGATTATACTGATCCCAGCAGAATGGTGGATTCAGGAACAAAAATTCAATACAACTTTTAAAACTGGTCAAAACTGTTAAAATAATAAATTAGAAGTAGACATTAGGCTACCTATTAAGGTACTGTGGCCCAGTAGTGCACAACACAACGAAATCAAGCCACAACACAACACAACAAAATCAAGCAAATCAAGCCACAACACAAAAAAAATGAAATCAAGCCGCAACGAAATCAAGCCACAACACAACAAAACAAAATCAAGCCACAACACAACGAAACCAAAATCAAGCCACAACACAACACAACAAAATCAAGCAAATCAAGCCACAACACAAAAAAAATGAAATCAAGCCGCCACGAAATCAAGTCACAACACAACGAAACAAAATCAAGCCACAACAAAACAAAATCAAGCCACAACACAAAAAAAATGAAATCAAGCCGCCACGAAATCAAGTCACAACACAACGAAACCAAAATCAAGCCACAACACAACACAACAAAATCAAGCAAATCAAGCCACAACACAAAAAAAATGAAATCAAGCCGCCACGAAATCAAGTCACAACACAACGAAACAAAATCAAGCCACAACACAACAAAACAAAATCAAGCAAATCAAGCCACAACACAACAAAACGAAATCAAGCAAATCAAGCCACAACACAACAAAATGAAATCAAGCCGCAACGAAATCAAGCCACAACACAACGAAACGAAATCAAGCCACAACACAACGAAACAAAATCAAGCCACAACACAACAAAACGAAATCAAGCCACAACACAACACAACACAACAAAATCAAGCAAATCAAGCCACAACACAACAAAATGAAGTCAAGCCGCAACGAAATCAAGCCACAACACAACGAAAACAAAATCAAGCCACAACACAAAAATGAAATCAAGCCGCAACGAAATCAAGCCACAACACAACGAAACAAAATCAAGCAAATCAAGCCACAACACAACAAAACGAAATCAAGCAAATCAAGCCACAACACAACAAAATGAAATCAAGCTGCAACGAAATCAAGCCACAACACAACAAAATCAAGCCACAACACAATAAAACGAAATCAAGCCACAACACAACACAACAAAATCAAGCAAATCAAGCCACAACACAACAAAATCAAGCCACAACACAACAAAATCAAGCCACAACACAATAAAACGAAATCAAGCCACAACACAACACAACAAAATCAAGCAAATCAAGCCACAACACAACAAAATGAAATCAAGCCGCAACGAAATCAAGCCACAACACAACGAAACAAAATCAAGCCACAACACAACACAACACAACACAACAAAATCAAGCAAATCAAGCCACAACACAACAAAATGAAGTCAAGCCGCAACGAAATCAAGCCACAACACAACGAAACAAAATCAAGCCACAACACAAAAAAATGAAATCAAGCCGCAACGAAATCAAGCCACAACACAACGAAACAAAATCAAGCAAATCAAGCCACAACACAACAAAACGAAATCAAGCAAATCAAGCCACAACACAACAAAATGAAATCAAGCTGCAACGAAATCAAGCCACAACACAACAAAATCAAGCCACAACACAATAAAACGAAATCAAGCCACAACACAACACAACAAAATCAAGCAAATCAAGCCACAACACAACAAAATCAAGCCACAACACAACAAAATCAAGCCACAACACAATAAAACGAAATCAAGCCACAACACAACACAACAAAATCAAGCAAATCAAGCCACAACACAACAAAATGAAATCAAGCCGCAACGAAATCAAGCCACAACACAACGAAACAAAATCAAGCCACAACACAACAAAACAAAATCAAGCAAATCAAGCCACAACACAACAAAACGAAATCAAGCAAATCAAGCCACAACACAACAAAATGAAATCAAGCTGCAACGAAATCAAGCCACAACACAACGAAACGAAATCAAGCCACAACACAACGAAACAAAATCAAGCCACAACACAACAAAACAAAATCAAGCAAATCAAGACACAACACAACAAAACAAAATCAAGCAAATCAAGCCACAACACAACAAAACAAAATCAAGCAAATCAAGTCACAACACAATGAAACGAAATCAAGCCACAACACAACGAAACGAAATCAAGCCACAACACAATGAAACGAAATCAAGCCACAACACAACGAAAAAGCCAGAACACAACGAAATCAAGCCATTAAAAATGTGCTTTTTTAAATTTCGTTGTGTTGTGCATCGTAAATAAGCCTTTCGGTAGCCTGTATTAAAAGTAAAAAAAGAGATTTTGGCGCCATAAAATAATCCCCAAACAGCTGTAAATATCAAACAAAAATATAATATTTAATTTAAAGTGTTTTTTTATCACTGTTTGTAAATTACATCGGCACAATTATAAGAAATCAACTTGTCAAAAGTTCTTAGCAAGTGAACGCAAAGTTTCTCGGGTGAATGCAAAACTTTTCTGAGATAACGCAAAAGCATTGAAATGTGATTTTTCCATCATCATGTCCCTTTAGGGGCTCCGTGAGAGCACTAGTAATCCAGATTTTGTCATCTGAAAGTGTCCATCCATCCATCCATCCATCCATCTATATATATATATATATATATATATATATATATATATATATATATATATATATATATATAACACACAAAAAAATTTGAGCTTGATATAATAATTATTAATATTAATATATAATTCACAATAAAGAGCTTTCAGTGAGATTTTGTTTGGGCGCAGTACCAAACGCTTCCACTAGATGAAATTAGTCTCTCATCGTTTCCAATGAGCTCATTTTTGACCGGAACACAAGTGTGACTATTTTTTCTGGACCATTTAACCTTTTTGAATCATGTCCATGATTTTTTTGTGTGTGTTCACAGAGCAAGTGCCAAACCCTTTACCAAATTTCATACCATTACGATTAAGTAAAAATTCAACCAAAAAGAAAGAAAAATAAATATAATTTTTGGTCAAAAATGAGCGAAGAGCACAGGAGGGATTTATATGCCAAATTCCCTTTTATTGAAAAAATCTATCTATCTATCATCTATCTATGACAAATCGCTTGAAACTTACTGATATAAATATTATAATTAAACTTTATTTGGAGTACTTCTTTATTGCACGATGCACATTTCTTAATATTAAGCCTAAAATATCACTATTAGTATAGCCTATAGTATGATCTCTGTCTTTAAATGCAGGATACAATCATTCATTATAATTATGATGAAATTCTTCTTCCTTATTATACTATGGTACTCCAAAGAATGTCCAAAACAAAACATGGCATTATTTATCCTGGTGCATGTGCAGAAATCCATTGTATTAACTCTGAATCATGAATCAATACCTGTGCTATTGTGAGTGGATTTTCCAGTAAAGCATTTTACTGGAAAAGCAGCTAAATCTGTAGCAACAGACTCAGTATAAATGATGTGCAATTAACCTCTAAATATTTACATGCCAATTAAATCCAGTTCATGTCATGAGGCCTGTTTACAAAATCAAATTGAATCGCATAGTAAAAACACCCCCGTCCGACGTCGTCCATCTGCTCTGACAGGTGGATTTAACTGCAAACAAAGACACCGCAAATATTTACATTCCTTCATTGTTCCTTGGATTCTCTTCTCTGTCTCTCATCCCTCATTTTCTCCTCTCTTTTAACCCCGTCTTCAAACACTCAGGTCATCTGGCGTAATGGTCCTAACACACTCTCCCTGCTGTTCGTAAGTACGAGTCCAACTCGGTTCTATTTGAAAGTGTTTTATACTGTTACAAAACAAATGTAGCTTTTGATTAAACACAGCTTTCATCACCTTAATGAGGTTAGTTAGATCTACTTTCATCTCTCTCTCTCCAAAGTATACATAAAAATACACAAATGACTTTTTTTTCCTCCAGGTGCAAGTCAATGAATATACCATATTCCCATCTAATTAAGGGCCAAGCACCAAAGGTGTGTAGCAACGTATTGTAATCGGTGTCATTCTTATGGCAGCCAATAGAACCGTTTGCGGAAAAGTTATGAAATTTGGCACACTGATAGAGGACAGTCTGAACTGTCACCATAGCAAATTTAGGGTCTCTAACTCAATGTCTCTAGTGCCACCACATGTCCAAAGTTGCACTTATGTTTGTGCTAATTACTATTGAACCGTAAGGGCTAGAAACTACATTTTCTATAATAAAAACTATAATAAAAACTCCTAGGCTGTTCCTCCGATTTTCACGAAAATTTAACCAGATCATCTTCAGACCAAGTCGGTTCGTCAAACCGTTCTCGAAGTACGCGCAAACGAATTTGACGAAGTTCCCGCCAAAATGAACGTGAGGATATATCTCCGCAGCGCTTTAGCGTATTCTGACCAAACTTGGTGTGTGTTGTGACAACCATGACTTGAGGCTACCTGCACAGTTACAGCACAGTGCCACCTAGTGGTCAGGAGATACATAAGCATTTTTGCATATAACTTCTGAACGACTATGCCAAAAAATCACACATTTTTAGATGATAAAATTTTAGTCATATGATACCCAATTTTCCCATATTGTCCATTTTGGGCATCGGCCATTTTGAATTTTGACCAAAATGCTATATTTTATGAACGCATTGGTGTATTGTTACAAAACTCGGTATGTGTCTTTGCCACCATGCCCTAAAGGTCCTCAAAAAGTTTCGGCATGGTTATAACAAAATTTCCAAAAATGCTTATAACTTTTGATTAAATTAGCCTATTACAATAATATCTGGTTTCAATAGATTCCTTGAGTCATACCAAGAACATAGATACCAATTTTGCCATATTTGGCCGAACTTCCTGTCCGCCATTTTGTTTTTCTTTTAGAACCTACTTTTTCAAACTCCTCCTAGACTGTTTGTCCGATGTTCACCAAAATCGAATCGTATCATCTTCAGATTGTGTCGATAACATTTTTGTAGATTTATTGTCGATAGATGAAACCATTTTCGTATAGCAGAGTAACAAATTTGAGGCATGATGACAAAACAACTCTTGAGGCTGTATCTCTGCAATGCTTTGACATATTGACACCAAACTTTGCATGTGTCATTGCCACCTTACTCTGACCACACCACATCAGTTTGGTCAAAGCGCCACCTATTGGTCAAAAGTGATATACCATTAAATTATATTTATGATTTTTCAGCCATTTTGCCTAAAATCAACTTAAAATGTATTTTCTTGCTTGTTGTTGCACTGAATGCTACCAGCCATGCTGGCATGACTTGTGTTATTTGTGCTTGGTACCGATAATTGCTGCTTGAAGCAATATTTAATTATTAGTGCTGTCATTCCTTCCCCATTTTCCACAGTGGCCCCCAAAAGTATTTGGACACTTAAGAATGCCATTGTATTATACAGCAAAATACCAAACCAAGTACAAGAAAGACAGAGCAAGCACTTTTCAAGTACAACATGAAACATGTCCATAGCTAATGAACAACACCTGTAGGACACATGTGTGAACTTGAGGACATCATACAGCCATTTAAAATCACATTGGGAATATTTGGTTTAAAAAATTGGCACAGAAAAGTGAAGACAGTTCTGACAAAGCTCTAGCGTCAGCTTGGTTTGATATTTTGTATATAATGCAAATATAGATTATTAAGTGTTAAATTGCAAGCTTTTGAGGTCACTGTATATGGACACAAAGTGAAGGACAGAGAGTCTCTTCATGGAGTCCGACCATCTGCCCAACATACCTTCCTGAATGAGAAATCAAAGGGACACTCATTCACTGGTCATACCAGGCCCTTGGAAGCACAACTATAAACACCCATCTGTTTCTATAGCACTTGAAGTCAGTGCTCAGTTCTCATTATTTAGTTCCCCATGCGGCATCATTACACAAAGCCAAAGAGAAATAGAGATATGGACAGAAAACGAGAGCTGCTTCTCTAGTCATAACAGACGTTCCTCATCTGCGACCTGCGATCTAACCTTGGTTTCTCCTCTGTTTTCGAGCCTAATAGATTGCGTCTTTATTTTGTACTTTTACAAATCTCACAGGAAACTTACAAAAGTCACAAACTATTACATTTACAGACTCAAGCTGTCTGAATCATGGGGATGTTTTCAACATTAAAGGAATAGTTCACCAAATAAAATACAACTCTCTCATTGTCTACTCACCCTCATGAAATCGACATTGAAATGACAATGACTATGGAGTCCTGCACATGGCATGCAAAAGAAAGATATTGTGGACATGAATTAAGAATTTGCTCTCACAATTTACTAATTTACGAACATTTTATTCAGTTGTTTCCTTGTTTTGGTTCAATTGTGGACATGTTCGCTAGTCTTGTCAATATAATAAAAGTGAATGAGCACTAGGGCTATAAAGCTCAAAAACGCCATTAACCATATCATATTTAGTCCAATATGTCTCATATATTAGTAAATATGTGCTATATTAGTCTTCTAAAGTCACAATAGTTTTGTGTGACGAACAGACCGAGATTTAAGTTACTGAAAATCTGAGTTCATGATAGTTCAATGTCCGATTTGTTAATGTATGACACTGTCACATAAGAGTTTTAATTGGTTTAAATGTTTTCTTAGTCCATTTTGTTCCTCTCAACAGTGTGTATGTCTTTAAGAAATGTATGGTTGGCTTTTCATGCGAGCGATCACATGACAGGAAGCAGGAAATACACCTGTACAAAGGGAGCAGCATGGCACCCAATCAAGGAGTCACCAAATACATCCACTACCAGGTGATCACCGATACTATCTTGTGGACTTTCTCTTCCAGTCACAACCGCAAAACCTTTAGGATTATCACTTCTTTTGGACTGTATACACTGGTGGACACTCACATTGGGACTTATGGGACACTAGGATGCTTGGACTGTTTTAGGGAATGGTGCATTAGACTATGCTTTTAACAGCCTGAGTTTTCTTGGTTATATTGTGTTGTTTTAACGTCTCGTGAAGATTGTAAACATACCGTTCTTATCCACTTTAACCTCTGTTTTACGTCTCATTCTTTTAAACACCCGAAAACTCACACAGTAAGATCTGACCCCCTTTTGCAACCCGACCAATTCAGCTGAGCGATACAAATGAATCATTCTTTAGCATCAAATCATTTAGATAATTCGGCTGATTCGATGATCTGGTTCTTCAGTTCATCTCCCTGACTCAAAGATCGGGTTGCAATAGTAATTATAATGGCCGTTCATGAGAGTTCAATGTCTGATTTGTTAATAAATCGTTCTTTTGCGTCAGATCATGTCAATGAATCGGCTCATTCAATTCACAAAACAGGTCTAAATGATTCGTTCACTGATCCAGTTCTTAAGTTCAACTCCCTGACTTAATGATCTGGTTAGTTATCAGTCTGTTCATCACGCAAAGCTATGAAATATAAATGCATGAGTTGGACCACTTTTTTGATGCATTTATTGTGCCTTTGCTTACATTTTGAAGACTGAAAGCTCCCTATTGATTGTAATTTCACGGAATAAGCCACCAGGATATTACTGAATTTCTCCCTTTCTGTTGTACATAAGAAAATAAGCCATATGGGCTTTGAAATTACATAAGGGTGAGCAAATAATGGACGTTCAGTTTTGTTTTTCGACTACCGCTGATAACTCTGGTGTATGAACAGCTATTCTTTACATAGCTTCATTGTGATGAGACAAGGGCAACCGGTAAGCATGCACAAGGGTATTGTATTCCCTTCAGAAGCAGTTTACTATACAGCGGTCACAGCAACAACAAAAGACTTTATTAGTCTCTCCCTGTAGAGCTGTCAGCATTAGTTTTATTGTTATAGATGGATGTGAGAGAAATGGACACATCCTGCTGTCCTCTAGAAAGGTTACTGGAATCATGGGTGTCCTGTGAGCTGGAGAATAACAGCAAAAGGTCAAGCCCTGCGATGTAGCCCAGTAGGGGGAGACATATGGGGGATTATTGTCCCCAGATTGGAAGGTAATAAGCTATATCTCATGCTAGATCAAAGTAAAGCCACATCATTGGAGCTGTCCGTGGCACACAGCAGGCAATGGGCAGGGTCAGAGCAATGTGCCCAAAATAAACATGAACCGAGTCTGTCGCCTTCACACTGCTGCGACATCTTCACTTTAAAGTAACAGCATGTGTTTGCTTTTGTCTCACTTTCTGTGGGAGCCTTTGGTGAACCAGATTTTGACCATCAGGCCGCGGGCAATGAGGCCATTAGTTTAGAGGATAGCCACGATTTGCAGAAACGTTTTACCAAAACTGTATATAAACATAGACAAACAAAAGTAGATCTGCTGAGCACCTGTGCTTACATGCTCTCTTTTTGTTTTGTCATGCACCAAGTTCTAGACATATTGAGTACGCAGCACTCTTTCTTGAGATAATTATTTGCTTCTTGAGCATCAATTATTTCTTGCATATCAAGAATTTATGTAAACTGTGCCTGGATGGGATTATTTATATCTGTGGTTCGTTATAACTCAACATTTCTCATGCCCTTCATTATCTCCCATCGCTTTTGGATCTACTGAAACAATATGAATATTATGGCAAAAGGAAACATCTGTGCTGGACATTCAAAATCTAATTTAGGATTTTGATGAATTTAAGACAAACAAATGTTACGAGAGAAAAAAAAATTCTGCACTATTTTTAGGTCAGTAACCATTTTTGACGTTGAGTATGTGGAACTCAGATGGTCAATCTCGTGCTGAAGAACATGCTTCATGCTGCAATGCATGCTGCGAGACTCATGATTCCCAGCATGCATTGTAGCATGAAGCATGTAATCTATTGTTGAGATTGTGTGTGTCTACATTTCCCCACAATGTATTTTAAACTTACACAAAAAGTCAAGAGTCAAACTGCCCAACTAAAGCAAACACTGATCACCATAATGGTGACCAAACATTGTCAATGTTAATTCTCAAAAATAACTATAGAGGACTGACAGAAATAAAGTTAGTAATAAGAGAGATTTAATGTCTTTTCAGTTGATTTCATGTGGCTGGAAGTCAGTTGTAGTTTTCTGAGAGTGTAAACATGATGCTGAACCAACATCACACTGTAACATTGATTAAATTGATCAAATTAAGTATGGGTGCAAAAGTGATGATGATTCAATGCAATTAACATTGATTTAGCATTGTTTCAATGTTTGCCTGCTCGCTCTTTGGGATGCCTTACTACACTGCAGACTGAAACACATTAGGGTTTCATCTGCTATTGTTTGTGTGGCTATAATGAGTCAAACTACCACCTCATAAAAGTATGCATGACCACACAGTCCACCATAGTGGTGACTGCTTTCATGTTTAACACCAGCGTCAGCCTGAGACCATGTGCAAGCATCTGTCAGACCTCAAACCTTAACCAAATGCTAAGCTATGTAATGTTTCACTTCATGAAGACAGTTCTGTAAATTCTGCTTAACCAATGTGCATCCCCTGTTATAGTAGGGCTGTAGTTGTTAGCTAAAGACACTATAAGGTATCATCACAGACAAATATATGGGTCCTGATTGTATGGTATAAATAATCCTCTGTAAATCACAAAGAAAAGAAAAAAAGCTTTCCCCAGCATAACATGGCAACCGTACAGATTTTTCACAAGGTTTGGAAAGGAACTTTGGAACCACAACCTGAATGATATCATTTTACTGTTAACCGTTATGACGTTTGTTTGACCGAGTGCAATTCACGGGGAACCGGTTTTCAGAATGGGCTCTTTTTAAAGGGTGTTTGTGGGTGAAAGCTTCTTTTAGAACGACAGAAAGAGAATGTTGTTGGTGATGAAGAAGGAGTTTATATTTTGTATAAATGTTTAAACTCTATACTCAAAGTCATGCTAATAGACCCCACAAAAAATAAAACTTTTAGGCTAATATATGTAGTATAGTAATACAGGAGAGGGGTTTAAACAGGCTAAAGGATTAGAGAAGTCTGGCATACGTTTTAATAAAATAGTTATTATTTTAATTAACTTAAAGGGATAGTTCACATGAAAATTAGCCCACCCTCAAGCCATCCTAGGTGTATATGACTTTCTTCTTTCAGACGAATAGAATCGGAGTTATGTTAAAAAATATCATTGCTCTTCCAAGCTTCCAAGGTCTGATTTTGAAGTCCAAAAAAAGTGCATCCATCCATCATAAAAGTAATCCATACGCCTCCAGGGGGTTAATAAACACCTTCTGAAGTGAAGCAATGCGTTTGTGTAAGAAAAATATCCATATCCATCTTTATATACTAAAATAACTAGCTTCCAGCAGACGGCCTACGCAAGTCAACTTGCGCCAAAAGAGTAACCCCTGACACGATGTAAGAGTAGAGTAAGCTGAGACGCCTCTCGCGGTTCAAACAAATAGGGCTGGGCAACAAACTCAAGCTCCTCCCACATTTCTCTTTACAAATTCTCGTTTGAGACTTCTAATTCATAACCGGTGTTTTGTTTTGCTCTATGCTCGTCAGTATGCCATGTGCCAGGTCAGAGGTCACTCTTTCGCCATAAATCAATACGCACGGCCGTCTGTTGGAAGCTAGATATTTTATATAGTTAGTTTATAGTTTTAAATATGGATATTTTTCTTGTACAAAAGGCATGGCTTCATTTCAGAAGGGATTTATTAACCCCCTGGGGTTGCATGGATTATTTTTATGATGGATGGATGGACGTACCATTATAAATGGATGTACCATTATAAAGCTCCATTATATAACTCTGATTGTGTTTGTCTGAAAGAAGAACGTCTAGGATGAGTAAATCATTGGATACGTTTTTTTTTTTTTTTCTGTGAACTATCCCTTTAAAAAGTAAAAATGGAAAAAGAAAAATAATAACGTGCATTTAGAAAATAAATAGGGTGAATTTCCTTTTTATGGCAAAAAAAAAGATATTTCCCAAACCATTGCCCAAACTTCCTGTTTCAACAGGAAATATTACGGTGGCCCAGTAGTGTACAACATGTGAAATGTAAAAAACATACATAAGTTTACACAACAAAATCAAACCACAACACAAAGAAATCAAAAGCAAGCCACAACACAAAGAATTCAAGCCACAACGAAAATCAAGCCACAACACAAAGAAACAACACAACAACAACACAAAGAAATCAAGAAATCAAGCACAGCACAAAGAAATCAAGCCACAACGAAAATCAAGCCACAACACAAAGAAATCAAGCCACAACGTAAATCAAGCCACAACAAAGAAATCAAGCCACAATGAAATCAAGCCACAATGAAATCAAGCCACAACACAAAGAAATCAAGCCACAATGAAATCAAGCCACAACACAACACAAAGAAATCAAGCCACAACACAAAGAAATCAAGCCACAACGAAAAATCAAGCCACAACAAAGAAATCAAGCCACAACACAAAGAAATCAAGCCACAGCACAAAGAAATCAAGCCACAACGAAAATCAAGCCACAACACAAAGAAATCAAGCCACAACACAGAGAAATCAAGCCACAACGTAAATCAAGCCACAACACAAAGATATCAAGCCACAACACAAAAGAAAAGAAATCAAGCCACAACGAAAATCAAGCCACAACACAAAGAAATCAAGCCACAACACAAAGAAATCAAGCCACAACGAAATCAAGCCACGACACAACAACACAAAAGAAATCAAGCCACAACACAACAACACAATGAAATCAAGCCACAACACAAAGAAATCAAGCCACAACGAAAATCAAGCCACAACACAAAGAAATCAAGCCACAACACAAAAGAAAAGAAATCAAGCCGCAACACAAAGAAATCAAGCCACAACGAAATCAAGCCACGACACAACAACACAAAAGAAATCAAGCCACAACACAACAACACAATGAAATCAAGCCACAACACAAAGAAATCAAGCCACAACGAAAATCAAGCCACAACACAAAGAAATCAAGCCACAACGTAAATCAAGCCACAACAAAACAAAGAAATCAAGCCACAACACAAAGAAATCAAGCCACAATGAAATCAAGCCACAACACAAAGAAATCAAGCCACAACACTACAACACAAAGAAATCAAGCCACAACACAACAACACAAAGAAATCAAGCCACAACACAAAGAAATCAAGCCACAACGAAAATCAAGCCACAACACAAAGAAATCAAGCCACAACACAAAGAAATCAAGCCACAACACAAAAGAAATCAAGCCACAACACAAAAGAAAAGAAATCAAGCCACAACACAAAGAAATCAAGCCACAACACAAAGAAATCAAGCCACAACGAAATCAAGCCACGACACAACAACACAAAAGAAATCAAGCCACAACACAACAACACAATGAAATCAAGCCACAACACAAAGAAATCAAGCCACAACGAAAATCAAGCCACAACACAAAGAAATCAAGCCACAACACAAAAGAAAAGAAATCAAGCCGCAACACAAAGAAATCAAGCCACAACGAAATCAAGCCACAACACAACAACACAAAAGAAATCAAGCCACAACACAACAACACAATGAAATCAAGCCACAACACAAAGAAATCAAGCCACAACGAAAATCAAGCCACAACACAAAGAAATCAAGCCACAACGTAAATCAAGCCACAACAAAACAAAGAAATCAAGCCACAACACAAAGAAATCAAGCCAAATGAAATCAAGCCACAATGAAATCAAGCCACAACACAAAGAAATCAAGCCACAACACAACAACACAAAGAAATCAAGCCACAACACAACAACACAAAGAAATCAAGCCACAACGAAAATCAAGCCACAACACAAAGAAATCAAGCCACAACACAAAGAAATCAAGCCACAACACTACAACACAAAGAAATCAAGCCACAACACAAAGAAATCAAGCCACAACGAAAAATCAAGCCACAACAAAAAATCAAGCCACAACACAAAGAAATCAAGCCACAACACAAAGAAATCAAGCCACAACGAAAAATCAAGCCACAACACAAAAAGAAATCAAGCCACAACACAAAGAAATCAAGCCACAACGTAAATCAAGCCACAACACAAAGATATCAAGCCACAACACAAAAAGCCACAAAAGAAATCAAGCCACAACAAAAAGAAGCCAAAATCAAGCCACAACACAAAGAAATCAAGCCACAACACAAAGAAAATCAAGCCACAACGAAATCAAGCCACGACACAACAACACACAAAGAAATCAAGCCACAACACAACAACACAAACAAATCAAGCCACAACACAAAGAAATCAAGCCACAACGAAAAATCAAGCCACAACACAAAGAAATCAAGCCACAACACAAAAAAAAAACAAATCAAGCCACAACACAAAGAAAAGCCAAGCCACAACAAAAAGCCACAACACACACAACAACACAAAAGAAATCAAGCCACAACACAACAACACAATGAAATCAAGCCACAACACAAAGAAATCAAGCCACAACGAAAAATCAAGCCACAACACAAAGAAATCAAGCCACAACGTAAATCAAGCCACAACAAAACAAAGAAATCAAGCCACAACACAAAGAAATCAAGCCACAATGAAATCAAGCCACAACACAAAGAAATCAAGCCACAACACTACAACACAAAGAAAAATCAAGCCACAACACAACAACACAAAGAAATCAAGCCACAACACAAAGAAATCAAGCCACAACGAAAAAATCAAGCCACAACACAAAGAAATCAAGCCACAACACAAAGAAAAACAAGCCACAACACAAAAGAAATCAAGCCACAACACAAAAGAAAAGAAATCAAGCAAACACACAACACAAAGAAATCAAGCCACAACACAAAGAAATCAAGCCACAACAAATCAAGCCACGACACAACAACACAAAAGAAATCAAGCCACAACACAACAACACAATGAAATCAAGCCACAACACAAAGAAATCAAGCCACAACGAAAATCAAGCCACAACACAAAGAAATCAAGCCACAACACAAAAGAAAAGAAATCAAGCCACAACACAAAGAAATCAAGCCACAACAAATCAAGCCACAACACAACAACACAAAAGAAATCAAGCCACAACACAACAACACAATGAAATCAAGCCACAACAACACAAAGAAATCAAGCCACAACACACAAAAAAAATCAAGCCACAACACAAAGAAATCAAGCCACAACGAAATCAAGCCACAACACAACAAAGAAATCAAGCCACAACACAAAGAAATCAAGCCACAATGAAATCAAGCCACAACACAAAGAAATCAAGCCACAAAATCACTACAACACAAAAAGAAATCAAGCCACAACACAACAACACAAAGAAATCAAGCCACAACACAAAGAAATCAAGCCGCAACACAAAGAAATCAAGCCACAACACAAAGAAATCAAGCCACACACAAAGAAATCAAGCCAACACACAAATACAACACAAAGAAATCAAGCCACAACACAACAACACAAAGAAATCAAGCCACAACACAAAGAAATCAAGCCACAACGAAAATCAAGCCACAACACAAAGAAATCGAGCCGCAACACAAAGAAATCAAGCCACAACGAAATCAAGCCACGACACAACAACACAAAGAAATCAAGCCACAGCACAAAGAAATCAAGCCACAACGAAAATCAAGCCACAACACAAAAGAAGTCAAGCCACAATGAAATCAAGCCACAATGAAATCAAGCCACAACACAAAGAAATCAAGCCACAATGAAATCAAGCCACAACACAACACAAAGAAATCAAGCCACAACACAAAGAAATCAAGCCACAACGTAAATCAAGCCACAACAAAGAAATCAAGCCACAACACAAAGAAATCAAGACACAGCACAAAGAAATCAAGCCACAACACAAAGAAATCAAGCCACAACACAAAGAAATCAAGCCACAACACAAAGAAATCAAGCCACAACGAAAATCAAGCCACAACACAAAGAAATCAAGCCACAACGAAAATCAAGCCACAACACAAAGAAATCAAGCCACAACACAAAGAAATCAAGCCACAACACAAAGAAATCAAGCCACAACACAAAGAAATCAAGCCACAACACAAAAAATCAAGCCACAACACAAAAAATCAAGCCACAACACAAAGAAATCAAGCCACAACAAAATCAAAATCACGCCACAACACAACAAAAAAGAAATCAAGCCACAACACAACAACACAATGAAATCAAGCCACAACACAAAGAAATCAAGCCACAACGAAAAATCAAGCCACAACACAAAGAAATCAAGCCACAACGTAAATCAAGCCACAACACAACAAAGAAATCAAGCCACAACACAAAGAAATCAAGCCACAATGAAATCAAGCCACAACACAAAGAAATCAAGCCACAACACTACAACACAAAGAAATCAAGCCACAACACAACAACACAAAGAAATCAAGCCACAACACAAAGAAATCGAGCCGCAACACAAAGAAATCAAGCCACAACACAAAGAAATCGAGCCGCAACACAACAACACAAAGAAATCAAGCCACAACACAAAGAAATCAAGCCACAACGAAATCAAGCCACAACACTACAACACAAAGAAATCAAGCCACAACACAAAGAAATCAAGCCACAACACAACAACACAAAGAAATCAAGCCACAACACAATGAAATCAAGCCACAACACAAAGAAATCAAGCCACAACACACAACACAAAGAAATCAGCCACCACAACACAAAAAAGAAATCACCACAACACAAAGAAATCAACCACAACACAAAGAAATCAAGCCACAACAAATCAAGCCACAAGAAATCAAGCCACAACACAACAACACAAAGAAATCAAGCCACAAAAAGAAATCAAGCCACAACACAAAGAAATCAAGCCAACACAAAGAAATCAAGCCACAACACAAAACACAAATCAAAGCAACACACAACACAAAGAAATCAAGCCACAACACAAAGAAATCAAGCCACAACACAAAGCAACAACACAAAGAAATCAAGCCACAACACAAAGAAATCAAGCCACAACACAAAGAAATCAAGCCACACAAAAAATCAAAAACAAAGCAACAACACAAAGAAATCAAGCCACAACACAAAGAAATCAAGCCACAACAAATCAAGCACAACACAAAGAAATCAAGCCACAACACAAAGAAATCAAGCCACAACACAAAAAATCAAGCCACAACACAAAGAAATCAAGCCACAACACAAAAAAGAATCAAGCCACAACACAATGAAATCAAGCCACAACACAAAGAAATCAAGCCACAACACAAAGAAATCAAAGCCACAACACAAAGAAATCAAGCCACAACACAAAAGAAATCAAGCCACACACAAAGAAATCAAGCCACAACACAAAACACAAAGAAATCAAGCCACAACACAAAGAAATCAAGCCACAACACAACAACACAAAGAAATCAAGCCACAACACAAAGAAATCAAGCCACAACACAAAGAAATCAAGCCACAACACAAAGAAATCAAGCCACAAACAAAGAAATCAAGCCACAACACAAAAAATCAAGCCACAACACAACAACACAAAGAAATCAAGCCACAACACAAAATCAAATCAAACAAAGAAATCAAGCAAAACACAAAGAAATCAAGCCACAACACAAAGAAATCAAGCCACAAATCAACACAACAACACAAAGAAATCAAGCCACAACACAAAGAAATCAAGCCACAACAAATCAACACACAAGAAAATCAAGCCACAACACAAAGAAATCAAGCCACAACACAAAATCTGAAATCAAGCCACAACACAAAGAAATCAAGCCACAACAAAAAATCAAGCCACAACACAAAAGAAATCAAGCCACAACACAAAGAAATCAAGCCACAACACAAAGAAATCAAGCCACAACACAAAGAAATCAAGCCACAACACAAAATCAAGCCACAACAAAGAAATCAAGCCACAACACAAAGAAATCGAGCCGCGACACAACAACACAAAGAAATCAAGCCACAACACAAAGAAATCAAGCCACAACGAAAATCAAGCCACAACACACAACACAAAGAAATCAAGCCACAACACAAAGAAATCAAGCCACAACACAAAGAAATCACAAATCACAAAGAAATCAAGCCACAACACAAAGAAATCAAGCCACAACACAAAACAACACAAGAAATCAAGCCACAACACAAAGAAATCAAGCCACAACACAAAAGAAATCAAGCCACAACACAAAGAAATCAAGCCACAACACAATGAAATCAAGCCACAACACAAAGAAATCAAGCCACAACACAAAGAAATCAAGCCACAACACAAAGAAATCAAGCACAACAACACAAAGAAATCAAGCCACAACACAAAGAAATCAAGCCACAACAAATCAAGCCACAACAAAAGCCATCAATCAAGCACAACAAAAAGAAATCAAGCCACAACACAAAGAAATCAAGCCACAACAAAAATCAAACGACACAAAGAAATCAACACAACAAAATCAAGCCACAACACAAAGAAATCAAGCCACAACACAAAAATCAATCAAGCCACAACACAACACAAAGAAATCAAGCCACAACACAAAGAAATCAAGCCACAAACAAACAAGCACAAAGAAATCAAGCCACAAGCCACAACACAAAGAAATCAAGCCACAACACAAAGAAATCAAGCCACAACACAAGCCACAACACAAAGAAATCAAGCCACAACAACACAAAGAAATCAAGCCACAACACAAAAAATCAAGCCACACACAACAACAACACAAAAATCAAGCCACAAATCAAGCCACAACACAAAGAAATCAAGCCACAAACAAAGCCACAAAGAAATCAAGCCACAACACAAAGAAATCAAGCACAACACAAAAGAAATCAAGCCACAACACAAAGAAATCAAGCCACAACACAAAAGAAATCAAGCCACAACACAAAGAAATCAAGCCACAACACAAAGAAATCAAGCCACAACACAAAGAAATCACACAACAAAGAAATCAAGCCACAACACAAAGAAATCAAGCAACACAATGAAAATCAAGCCACAACACAAAGAAATCAAGCCACAACACAAAGAAATCAAGCCACAACACAATGAAATCAAGCCACAACACACAACACAAAGAAATCAAGCCACAACACAAGAAATCAAGCCCAACACAACAACACAAAGAAATCAAGCCACAACACAAAGAAATCAAGCCACAACACAAAAAAAAATCAAGCCACAACACAACAACACAAAACAAATCAAGCCACAACACAAAGAAATCAAGCCACAACACAAAAATCACAAGAAATCAAGCCACAACACAAAGAAATCAAGCCACAACACAAAGAAATCAAGCCACAACAAAAAAAGCCACAACACACAACACAAAGAAATCAAGCCACAACACAAAGAAATCAAGCCACAACAAATCAAGCCACAACACAAAGAAATCAAGCCACAACACAATGAAATCAAGCCACAACACAAAAAAAAATCAAGCCACAACACAAATGAAATCAAGCCACAACACAATGAAATCAAGCCACAACACAAAGAAATCAAGCCACAAATCACAACAAACAAAGAAATCAAGCCACAACACAAAGAAATCAAGCCACAACACAAAGAAATCAAGCCACAACAAAAATCAAGCCACAACTCAAAGAAATCAAGCCACAACACAAAGAAATCAAGCCACAACACAAAGAAATCAAGCCACAACACAAATCAAAGACAACACAAGCCACAACACAAAGAAAAAATCAAGCCACAACACAAAGAAATCAAGCCACAACACAACAACACAAATCAAACCACAACACAAAGAAATCAAGCCACAACACAAAATCAAATCAAACAAACAACACAAAGAAATCAAGCCACAACACAAAGAAATCAAGCCACAAAAATCAACACAAAAAATCAAGCCACAACAAATCAAAATCAAGCCACAACACAAAGAAATCAAGCCACAACACAAAGAAATCAAGCCACAACACAAATCAAGCCAAGCACAACAACACAAACAAAAATCAAGCCACAACACAAAGAAATCAAGCCACAACACAAAGAAATCAAGCCACAACAAAATCACAAGAAATCAAGCCACAACACAACAACACAAAGAAATCAAGCCACAACACAAAGAAAATCAAGCCACAACACAAAGAAATCAAGCCACAAATCACAAACACAAATCAAAATCAAGCCACAACACAAAGAAATCAAGCCACAACACAAACACAAAGAAATCAAGCAACAACACAACAGAATCAAGCCACAACACAAAGAAATCAAGCCACAACAAAAAACACAAAGAAATCAAGCCACAACACAAAGAAATCAAGCCACAACAAAAATCAAGCCACAACACAAAGAAATCAAGCCACACACAAAGCAAATCAAAGAAACAAGCCACAACACAAAGAAATCAAGCCACAAACACAAAATCAAGCCACAACACAAAGAAATCAAGCCACAACACCACAACACAAAGAAATCAAGCCACAACACAAAGAAATCAAGCCACAACACAACAATCAAATGAAATCAAGCCACAACACACAACACAAATCAAGCCACAAACAAAAATCAAAGAACAACACAACACAAAGAAATCAAGCCACAACACAATGAAATCAAGCCACAACACAAAGAAATCAAGCCACAACACAAAGAAAATCAAGCCACAACACAAAAAAATCAAGCCACAACACAAAGAAATCAAGCCACAACACAAAGAAATCAAGCCACAACACAAAGAAATCAAGCCACAATGAAATCAAGCCACAACACAACAACACAAAGAAATCAAGCCACAACACAAAAAGAAATCAAGCCACAACAAAAGAAATCAAGCCACAACACAAAAGAAATCAAGCCACAACACAAAGAATCAAGCCACAACACAAAAAAAATCAAGCCACAACACAAAGAAATCAAAACACAACAACAAATCAAGCCACAACAAATCAAGCCACAACACAAAGAAATCAAGCAACACAAAGAAATCAACCACAACAAAAAAATCAAGCCACAACAAATCAAGCCACAACACAAACACAAAGAAATCAAGCCACAACACAAACCACAACACAAAGAAATCAAGCCACAACACAAAGAAATCACCACAACACAAAGAAATCAAGCCACAACACAAAGAAATCAAGCCACAACACAACGAAATCAAGCCACAACACAAAAAATCAAGCCACAACACAAAAGAAATCAAGCCACAACAAAATCAAGCCACAACACAACAACACAAAGAAATCAAGCCACAACACAAAAAAGCCACAACACAAAGAAATCGAGCCGCAACACAACAACACAAAGAAATCAAGCCACAACACAAAGAAATCAAGCCACAACACAAGAAATCAAGCCACAACACAACAAATCAAGCCAAATCAAGCCACAACACAACAAATCAAGCCACAACACAAAGAAATCAAGCCACAACACAAAGAAATCAAGCCACAACACAAAATCAAGCCACAACACAAAACAAATCAAATCAAGCCACAACACAAAGAAATCAAGCCACAACACAAAGAAATCAAGCCACAACACAAAGAAATCAAGCCACAACACAACAACACAAAGAAATCAAGCCACAACACAAAGAAATCAAGCCACAACGAAATCAAGCCACAACACAACAAAGAAATCAAGCCACAACGAAAATCAAGCCACAACACAACAACACAAAGAAATCAAGCCACAACACAAAGAAATCAAGCCACAACACAAAGAAATCAAGCCACAACAAAAATCAAGCCACAACACAAAGAAATCAAGCCACAACAACAAAAATGAAATCAAGCCACAACACAACAAATCAACACAAAGAAATCAAGCCACAACACAAAGAAATCAAGCCACAACACAAAGAAATCAAGCCACAACACAAAGAAATCAAGCCACAACACAAAGAAATCAAGCCACAACACAAAGAAAGCCACAACACAACAACACACAAAGAAATCAAGCCACAACAACAAAAGAAATCAAGCCACAACACAAAGAAATCAAGCCACAACACAATCAAATCAAACCACAACACAAAGAAATCAAGCCACAACACAAAGAAATCAAGCCACAAACAACACAAGAAATCAAGCCACAACACAACAACACAACACAAAGAAATCAAGCCACAACACAAAGAAATCAAGCCACAATGAAATCAAGCCACAACACAACAACACAAAGAAATCAAGCCACAACACAATCAAGCCACAACACAAAGAAATCAAGCCACAACACAAAGAAATCAAGCCACAACACAAAGAAATCAAGCCACAACACAAAGAAATCAAGCCACAACACAACAACACAAAGAAATCAAGCCACAACACAAAGAAATCAAGCCACAACACAAAGAAATCAAGCCACAACGAAATCAAGCCACAACACAATGAAATCAAGCCACAACACAAAGAAATCAAGCCACAACACAAAGAAATCAAGCCACAAACAAAGAAATCAAGCCACAACACACAACGAAAATCAAGCCACAACACAATCAAGCCACACACACAACACAAAGAAATCAAGCCACAACACAAAGAAATCAAGCCACACACAAAGAAATCAAGCCACAACACAAAGAAATCAAGCCACAACACAATCAAACTGCAACACAAAGAAATCAAGCCACAACACAATGAAATCAAGCCACAACACAAAAAATCAAGCCACAACACAATGAAATCAAGCCACAACGAAATCAAGCCACAACACAACAACACAAAGAAATCAAGCCACAACACAAAGAAATCAAGCCACAACGTAAATCAAGCCACAACACAACAACACAAAGAAATCAAGCCACAACACAACGAAATCAAGCCACAACACAAAAAAAAATCAAGCCACAACACAATGAAATCAAGCCACACAACAATCAAACAAAAAATCAAGCCACAACAAAAAGCCACAACACAACAACACAAAGAAATCAAGCCACAACACAACAAAATCAAGCCACGACACAACAACACAAAGAAATCAAGCCACAACACAAATCAAGCCACAACGAAACAAAGCCAATCAAGCCACAAACACAAAGAAATCAAGCCACAACACAAAGAAATCAAGCCACAACACAAAGAAATCAAGCCACAACACAATGAAATCAAGCCACAACACAAAGAAATCAAGCCACAACACAAAGAAATCAAGCCACAACGAAATCAAGCCACAACACAACAAAAGAAATCAAGCCACAACACAAAGAAATCAAGCCACAACACAAAGAAATCAAGCCACAACACAAAGAAATCAAGCCACAACACAAAGAAATCAAGCCACAACACAAAGAAATCAAGCCACAACACAACAACACAAAGAAATCAAGCCACAACACAATGAAATCAAGCCACAACACAACAAAGCACAAAAGAAATCAAGCCACAACACAACGAAATCAAGCCACAACACAAAAACTAAAAAATCAAGCCACAACACAATGAAATCAAGCCACAACACAAAGAAATCAAGCCACAACAAAATCAAGCCACAACACAACAACACAAAGAAATCAAGCCACAACACAAAGAAATCAAGCCACAACGAAAATCAAGCCACAATGAAATCAAGCCACGACACAACAACACAAAGAAATCAAGCCACAACACAAAGAAATCAAGCCACAATGAAATCAAGCCACAACACAATGAAATCAAGCCACAACACAATGAAATCAAGCCACAACACAAAAAAAATCAAGCCACAACACAATGAAATCAAGCCACAACACAAAGAAATCAAGCCACAACGAAATCAAGCCACAACACAAAGAAATCAAGCCACAACACAAAAAACAAGCCACAACAAACAACACAAAGAAATCAAGCCACAACACAAAGAAATCAAGCCACAACACAAAGAAATCAAGCCACAACACAAACACAAAAATCATCAAGCCACAACACAAAAAAATCAAGCACAACACAAAGAAATCAAGCCACAACACAAAGAAATCAAGCCACAACACAACAACACAAAGAAATCAAGCCACAACACAAAGAAATCAAGCCACAATGAAAATCAAGCCACAACACAACAACACAAAGAAATCAAGCCACAACACAAAGAAATCAAGCCACAACACAAAAAATCAAGCCACAACACAACAACACAAAAAATCAAGCCACAACACAAAGAAATCAAGCCACAACACAAGCCACAAAGAAATCAAGCCACAACAAAATCAAGCCACAACACAACAACACAAAGAAATCAAGCCACAACACAAAGAAATCAAGCCACAACGAAAATCAAGCCACAACGAAATCAAGCCACGACACAACAACACAAAGAAATCAACAACACAAAGAAATCAAGCCACAACAAAGAAATCAAGCCACAACAATGAAATCAAGCCACAACACAATGAAATCAAGCCACAACACACAAAAAAATCAAGCCACAACACAATGAAATCAAGCCACAACACAAAGAAATCAAGCCACAACGAAATCAAGCCACAACACAAAGAAATCAAGCCACAACGAAAATCAAGCCACAACACAACAACACAAAGAAATCAAAATCACAACACAAAGAAATCAAGCCACAACACAACAACACAAAGAAATCAAGCCACAACACAAAGAAGCCACAACACAAAGAAATCAAGCCACAACACAAAGAAATCAAGCCACAACACAACAACACAAAGAAATCAAGCCACAACACAAAGAAATCAAGCCACAATGAAATCAAGCCACAACACAACAACACAAAGAAATCAAGCCACAACACAAAGAAATCAAGCCACAACGAAAATCAAACCACAACACAACAACACAAAGAAATCAAGCCACAACACAAAGAAATCAAGCCACAACGAAAATCAAGCCACAAAGAAATCAAGCCACAACGAAATCAAGCCACAACACAAAGAAATCAAGCCACAACACAACACAAAGAAATCAAGCCACAACACAATGAAATCAAGCCACAACACAAAGAAATCAAGCCACAACAAAAATCAAGCCACAACACAAAGAAATCAAGCCACAACGAAATCAAGCCACGACACAACAACACAAAGAAATCAAGCCACAACACAAAGAAATCAAGCCACAACGAAAATCAAGCCACAACACAAAGAAATCAAGCCACAACGAAATCAAGCCACAACACAACAACACAAAGAAATCAAGCCACAACACAAAGAAATCAAGCCACAACACAACAACACAATGAAATCAAGCCACAACACAACAAAATCAAGCCACAACACAACGGAAATGCTCCCGACCACTAGGGGGCTCTCGAAGTGCAGTTAAGATAGTTTTCCTTGCCACTGTTCTATAGATTCCCCAGTCTTACAAATATATAAACACTACGATCAGTTTTAAGTGTGCAATTGTATACTGACATTATTAACAGTATGTAGGCTAATCATTGTTTATCGACATGAAATATTAATTTTAAAAAATCACCTACGTGCATTATAGCTGCATATTTATACTCTAGAAAGCTTTCACCCACTACCACGGTACATGATGCCTAAGGGAACATCTGCCAATTCCACCAAGTGGTTGAAACGTATCATTTGTATGAATTAAAATGACTTTTTTTTTTATGTTCAAATTCCAATGTTGTGTTGTGCATTACTGAGTCAGTTTTACCAAAACAATCAAGCTGGCGAATTTTAATATAATAGTAATTCTAATTAATAAAAATTATACGTTTCAACCACTTGGTGGAATTGGCAGACGCTCCCGGTGCGTCATGGCTGTGGTACCGAGTCAAAGCATTCTCGAGCATAAATATGAATTTATAATGCATGTAGGTGATTTTGAATTAAGATTTCATGTCGATAAACAATGGTTAGCCTACATACTGTTACAACTAATTGTGGTATTGATCTTTGTAAGATTGCCGACTCTATAGAACAGTGGCAACTTTACAGCGCTCTAAGAGCCCCCTAGTGGTCGGCCCATTTCCGTTGTGTTGTGGCTTGATTTCGTTGTGTTGTGATTGTGAACTTATGCTTGCTTTTATGTGTTGTGTTGTGTTGTGCACTACTGGGCCACCGTAAAATATGACTACACATGATAGAAAACCTTCCTTTAGACCTTAATACCAACCAGCGATGATGTGAATGGATAAAACAGAGACATTCCTTTCATATTGTTTCTCCATATGGGGCTAACATGTCTTTAGGATATATATTTGCGTAGATGCATGCTCTGCCTGGTACCGTAGATCTCAGTAACACGAGTCTCTGCAAACTCTTGACAGATCTGAGAGCAAATGTACAGAAGTAGCAAAATAAAGCCGCTAAGGTCATGGCCACAACGCAGATGTCATTTCTCAGAGACTTTGAGAGCCAACTAGGAGCCACGGATGTGTGTGTTTCTATTTGCTCCAAGAGGAAATATTCTCACTCCATTTTTCAAAGCACACCGCCTACACTTTTTCAAGTCCTATTCATCTGCTCTACATTTTCCAGAAACTCATTAAGTGTGTTGTGTCAGTGCTGAATGGTTTCAATAATCCAGGGCAGGTGGTTATGACTCTACCGAGGCCCTGAAGTGTCTAGTCAACTCCAGAGTACCAACCGTAGGGGTAAAAAGAAGTTTGCAATACCTTTGCAGTGAACGTCCCAATGCCACCCACGCTACTAGGAGCGACATTTAGATGAACATGTAAAAATGTGCTTTCCTCTCAACAATGACAGCGGTAAGAAAACAGTTAAGAAAGCATCTGACCATAGAGATGTGGATATGTTTGCGCCAGCTCCGCAATTTGACACTCCAAACAAGTCAAGTCTGTTTACTTAGCACTTTATACAATAGATTGCTTTAAAGCAAACAGCTTTACAGTGTCTGTGTTTTTTTAAATGAGAATTACAACTTCAATTTCATCTATAAAACAACTCTCCAGTGTTTTTACTGATGTTTGATCTTTACGGACTATTCAAGTCAAGTCACCTTTATTTATATAGTGCTTTTTACAATGCCAATTGTTTCAAAGCAGCTTCACAGTGTTAACAGGAAAACAATGCAGCAGAATTTAATACGGCTGTACAGCCGCTCTGGAGAAAACGGTGATGTTATCCAGCTAATTTCAATTATTATATAGTGTCAATGCGGGCAGATCGGTAATATAGTTGAAATTTAAGTGTCCCCAACTGAGCAAGCCAAAAGCCAAAGGCGACTAAACAGAAGAAGATTTCCATGTCAAAGAAGGCGGAGCCTCAAAGCACATCTATTATGTAATCCCCATAATGGACCAATGGTAGTTCGAAGGGGTTTACAAGGTATTTTCGCACAACAGAAACAATCTCCAAGTGAACTTCGTTTTGGCCTGATTTTGTTCGAAATTACGCCACACCAGTTCGTTCTTCGATTTCGCTCGAAGTACATCAGAGCTTTAAATCAAGCCTCTTTGCCATTTCCTGGCTTTCCTTTCAGGTCAGAATTGGGACACATGCACCCAGGAGCTGAAACACAACCCCACCCACCCTCAGAGCTTCATGTCAAAGGTCACAGACATCAAGGCGACCCTACGACCCAACTGTTGACCCCTGGGACAGCTTCACTCTACTTTGTGCCTTTGTCACCGTGGCCAGTCTAGAAGAGCAGCATTGATTTGCTTCACTTCTGTCTTTGACCGGTCCATGCTGGCGAGGGAGGTCTGGTCATTTCTTCCCACCCAGGGACTTCATCTCACTAAGTACCGCTGACCCTCACCCTCCTGGGGCTGACGGGAGCTTTGAAGCCCCTGGGACTCGCCTCCTAAGCCTGGTTTTATTGCGAGGGAACGGGACGGGTCAGGTGCCTGTGGAGACCTGTTGAGTCATTCTTATCTGTACGAGCCTAATCTACACAGCAGCTACTGTGGATTAAATCTCTAGTGCCACTCTTTGCTGCTTTCACATGTGACCGTTTCCTCCATCTGGACTCTAAGAGGGCAAGGCGAGTGTGTTGTTGAATCCGGAGATTGGATTGAATTACGCAGAGGGCTCTGAGTCCTGAGGCTGTTGGGCTGCGTTTTGTGCTTTCCTGCAATTCATAACACAATGTGTAAGTGATCAATTGAGGCAAAGTAGCCTTACAATTGCCATTTAGAAGCAATTGCTTTTAAACAAAACGCCGGCACTTCGGGGAATTTCACTGGGAACATTTGAAACATATTTGGGCGGTTCTTACGGCAGAGTAGCAGAAAGATCACAGCTTGAGATGCTTTTTGTGTTTAGCTCCAGTTCAAAAGGTCATATTTTACACTTGCGTTTCGCATTAAAGCCAAATAAGACGTTTGTTGTCCACCTCTAAACTGGGTTTACTCCCAGATCAATCTGGAACAAAAGAAATCTGTCCAGAGCAGAAACTGTAGCTGCACATTACGAAACTCCCCACGTGTCCCATGTTCAGCACAACTTTTTTCCCCCCCAAAACAGGCGGGCATTCATGCTTTGGTACGACCTCAAGATGAAACCTCTTTGTTCTCACTTAGCTTTACACAAATCTTCCTCATCATCGAGCTCCTTCAGCTCCCTCAGTCTGTTAATCATTCACAGAGAGCCCAAATAAATCACCAAAGCAAGAATGTGCCGCTATGAAACCATAGTGCTCTTTGATGGGGTAGATAGGGGCATTGGATTTCACAAACATGCCAGTTTTGAATTTTTATAGAAGTGTATTGAATTCATTTCTAAATTGAATTGGGGATTTCTGCAAGAGCATGCAACCACTGAGAGAACGCTTGAATGATGAAGGCCCGTAGGAGCAAAGCCAGAACGCCACAGTTTAAAACCTACAGTATGGAAGCAAATGGGATATAACCATGAGAAAAGAAATTTGTTTAATATTTCATTTTATTTTATTCATATTTACTTTGCGTCGCACTGCATCAGGGAATAGTATGGAAGAGGATTAGGGCCAAGCAATAATACAAAAATAAAACCATCTCGAGATTAAAGTGAGAGATTAAACTCGTTACATTTAAAGTCATGTTTAGAGACAAACATCTTTACATTTCAAGAAAAAAGTTGAAAAGTGTGTGCATTCGATCAGTGTCATGTTCAGTGACAGAGTTGGATCTGCAACTTGGACTGTTTTTTTTTCTTCTAAAAAGACCCCGTCACCTGCATATTGTATGCTACTTATTATTCAGTTATAATTAGCTAAAGCTGATATATAGCTTGACTAAGTGATCTTACTCTGTAATGGTCTCAGTATGCAGTGAACATGACACTGATTAAATGTGTATTTATTTTTTTAGGTTTTTTCTCAAAATGTAATGAGTTTTTTTTCTTAAAACACAATTATTGCTTGGCCCTAATCCTCTTCCATAGAATAGAGTCCTTTTTATTTTTGAATGTTTCTTTTTTTTGAGTCAGGACTTGTTTCAGACAGAAATGGTTGCACTGGAGCAATGATTTAATGCACAGTGTCATGATAGTTTAAAGCAGAAACCCACAACACCAGAACACACACACAGACACACACACAGTCACACACAGAGACACACACACACACACACACACACACACACACACACACACACACACACACACACACACACACACAGACGTACACAGAGACACACAGAGAGAGACACACAGACAGAGACACACACACACAGACACACACACAGTCACACACAGAGACTCACACAGACGTACACAGAGACACACAGAGAGAGACACACAGACAGAGACACACACACACACAGACACAGAGACACACACAGACATACACAAAGACACACAGACACACATACAGACACACACAGAGACACACACACAGACGTACACAGAGACACACACACAGACAGAGACACAGACAGAGACACACACACAGACAGAGACACAGACAGACACACACACACACGCACACAGACACACAGAGACACACAGAGACACACACAGACATACACAAAGACACACAGACACACATACAGACACACACAGAGACACACACACAGACGTACACAGAGACACACACACAGACAGAGACACAGACAGAGACACACACACAGACAGACACACAGACAGACACACACACACACGCACACAGACACACAGAGACACACAGAGACACACACAGACATACACAGAGACACACAGAGACACACATAGACAGAGACACACACACACACACAGACACACACAGAGACACACACATAGAGACAAACAGACACACACACACACACACACACACACACACACACACACACACACACACAGACACACACACACACACACACACACACACACACACACACACACACAGAGACACACAGACATACACAGAGACACACAGAGACATACACACAGAGAGACACACACAGAGACACACACAGACATACACACAGACATACACACAGACACACACACACACAGAGACACACAGAGAGACACACACACAGACACACACACACACACACACATTATTTTATTATTCCTGTGACCTGCCGGTTTCCCTTATAAACTTCTCTTCTTATGGAAAACCTTCCCGCAGCACTTTTTACTGTGACTGCATGCAATCTACATCCTCAGAGTGAAAGACGTGACTCCATTTGCATCGGCACACATACTTTTCCTGCATTTTATTTTAAATGTTCTAGATGTAGCAATATGACACAAATCTCGCTCTCAGCTTGTTCCTAATCACTCAAAAACCACTTACTGACAGGAAAAACATCAGCCAGGAAGCCTGTACAATAAAAGTCTTGGAACCAGGCAAGGTCACATTCATCAAACCACAGAAATGTCACAGAATATGAGAACGATGTCTTTCAATTAAAAAAAAAAAAAAACGAGTGTGAGTGTGATATCATAAAGCTCAGGCTTAAACATGCAATTAGTCATTCACTATGAGGTAATGCGCTTAGGAGCTACTGTACTTCCTGTCTGAAAAACATGTCATCATATCCTGATAAGCCCTGAAAGCTTTCACATGGCATCCAGGAATGGAAACTGGCCCTTTACAGAGGCCATCAAAACAATGTTCATGTGAACACAAATTACAAAGACTCAAACATACTGGGCACAAGTGGTTTGAATTTGATAAAAAAAAAAAAAAAGGGCTCAGCCTTTATCTAATTGCCCAGTATTGTCGTCATTTCATTTTCACTATGTGGTTGAAGTCTTTGAACATTTATTTCGTTTTTATGGAAATCTGTGGAATGAATTAAGCTTATGGTGAACAGATTTTGCAGAATATTTCGAAACATGATTATGTTTTGAGGTTGGACCTTTGTTAAAAAAAAAAAAAGCAGCTATAAATTACATTTATCTGGTACATTTTTTGCAAACTTGACCCCGCCAGACCACATATCACTGTAATTATCTTTACAATGTAACTCAACGAGCCTTTTTATCAGTTTCAACATGTTTTTTGGTGTGCTTTACTATAAGTGGCTATTTTATTGATTCATATTGTAGACATTAAAGATGTATAGTGCATACATTTTCAATTTTTCTTTTATCATGCGACAGATGCCACATGGAACACTGTGAAAAATTTAATGTTATAAAACCAAAATCATCACTGCTCGACAACTCAAATATAAGAAAAAATATATACTATACGCTTATACACAGTAAAAACGTTGGGTTGTTTTTAACCCAACCATTTATTTATATTACATATTGGGTTATTTTTAACCCAACATTATGTAGTGAGTAATTTATAATTTATATAATCATATATGCTTACATTTTTTTAAATCCACATTTGTTATTTGTTAATGCTTATGTAATATAAAATATTTCCCCATATTTTCTAAACAAGCATTAACAAATAACAAATATGGAAGAAATCTATATTTAATTTTAAATAAGCAACACCTAACAAATAAGTCAATGTTTAATAAAAAAGCCCATTTGAATTCTGTATGATCATCAACTTATCAATCGTAAAAATCGAATAATATTTAATTTTGCATATATATATTTTATACACACTACCGGCCAAAAGTTTTAGAACAGTACGATTTTTAATGTTTTTAAAGAAGTCTCTTCTGCTCACCAAGGCTGCATTTATGTTATTAAAATAAAATAAAAAAGCTGTAATATTGTGAAATATTGTTAAAATGTAAAATAACTGTTTTCTATTTGAATATTTTAAAATGTAATTTATTCCTGTGATGCAACGCTCAATTCTGAGCATCACTATCCCAGTGTTCAGAGTCACATGATCCTTCAGAAATCATTCTGATATGAGGATTCGCTGCTCAAGAAACATTTATGATTATTATCAATGTTAAAAACTGTTGTGTAACAATTTAGGATTCTTTGATGAATAGAAAGTTCAAAAGAACAGCATTTATCTGAAATAGAAAGCTTTTGTAACATTGTACACTACCGTTCAAAAGTTTGGGGTCAGAATTTTTATTTATTTATTTTTTTTGGGAAATAACATAAGGAAATGAATACATTTATTCAGCAAGGACGCATTAAATTGATCAAGTGACAGTATAGACATTTATAATGTTGCAAAGCTTTATATGTCAGATAAATGCTGTTCTTTTGAACTTTCTATTCATTAAATAATCCTGAAAAAGAAAAACTGTACACAACAGTTTTCAACATTGATAATAATCCTAAATGTGTGAGAAGCACATCAGCATATCAGAATGATTTCTGAAGGATCATGTGACTGGAGTAATGATGATAAATTCAGCTCTGATCACAGGAATATATTTCACTTTAAAATGCATTCAAATAGAAAAAAGTTATTTTAAATTGTAAAAATAATTCACAATAATTCAGTTTTTGCTGTATTTTGAATCAAATAAATGCAGCCTTGGTGAGCAGAAGAGACTTCTTTAAAAACATTTTAAAAAATCTCTAACTTTTGACTGGTAGTGTGTATTTAAAAAGTGCTGGCTAATCCAAGCTTTATAACGGCAGTGACTGTTGCTCTGTTTTTGAAGTCCATAAAAAATGCATCTGTCTGACTAATAACGTGCTCCACGCTGCTCCCGGGGGTTAATAAAGGCCTTCTGAAGCCAACCGATGCGTTTGTGTATGATAAATTATCCATATTTAAAACTTTATAAAGTTTCTCGCGGTTCAAAATGCTTACGAGCGTAACTGGTAGCGTGACATGATAAAGTCTGTTTTTTGGGGGGGGACCTAAAAAAGAAAAAGGATGAAATTTAGCCCTCAGTTTTTCATGCCCACTTTATATACGTATATTATTTTACTGAAATGTATTGATAAATGCATTCATACTATGGAAGTTGTCTATAGGCAGTGAAGTTTTGGAACAGAGCTTGTGTGTGTGAATAAACACGGACATGTATTACCTCAGTTAAAGTTTTTCCTGCAATTTTCTGCGTCTACTCTTGGCTCCTTCTAGCAAAACATGAGGTCGATTTATTTAAAACCATCCACCTCCATTTGAGTCTCTTTTCAGCTGTCATAAGACTTGGCTCCGCGATGTTCTGCATTGGTTCCTGGGCAAACAAATAACATTCCTCAGGGTTTTTTTTTTTTTCAATCGAAGCCAGAGGTTGTTCCCTATTTAAATACCGACCTGTTTACCAAAGGCCGTTCGTGTTCAAATCAATGAGAAGGCGAGAGCTGGAGAGCATAAACATTTATTCTGCGCTGAGGGAAAATCAGGGACGGTTTTAGGAAGGGTCAGCGGATGAGTGTATTTTCATCTATTCTGTAAGTCATATCTGTGTGAACTCCATAGGGAAAGCTTTTCTCAGCAGTCCAGACAATCGACAAAAGTGGAGTGCTTTCTCTGTGTGAGTGTGTGTGTGTGTGAGTGTGAACCACCTGCACAATGATCCCGCTGTGTCTTTACTCGACGCATAAAAAGGGATCTGGTCTCCTCAAAGCTTTAGTTCTTATCTCTGTAAAACAGTAACTACACTGTGAGGTCAGAGGGGAACAACCATCTCACATTCCCTCAGCTGTACACAGACAATGTAAAACCGCCACAGCCTTTTGCCTGATCCGACAGAAGGTCATTTTGAATTAAAGGGAGGTCTGGCAATCCGTCACAGCAGACGGGTCTTTAAAACACATAGCATTACTGTCGTGTTACGGGGTGTGAGGTGCGCCAAATCTGAGGAACTTATGTCATCAGTGTGATTGCTCTGGGGTTGGATGCCATAAAAACAAGATGAGTGCATGTTTGCGGTACCATCTGTGTTAAATTACCAATGTCATGATGATTTCTAGTTTCTAATTGCTAATTGGCTTAAAACTATAAAATATTTTAGCTTGAGTTATGTAGTGCAACAGAAAACAAATATTGGGAAAAACTATATTTCATGTTACGTAAGCATGTAAAAAATGTTAGGGTTCAATTCTCACTATGAACTAATTCCTTAATAGCATGCATATTAGTAGGATATTGGGTGTTTATTAGTACTTATAATACTTATTCTGCATGGCCTTATTCTACATCCCTTAATCCTACCCAATAGCTAAACTTAAACACTAAAAACTACCATACCAACTATTAATAAGCAGTAAATTAGGAGTTTATTGAGGCAAAAGTCATAGTTATTAGTGAATATGTGTTCACTATACTAAAGTGTTACCAAATGTTTTGATTTAAAAATATGGGGAACAATATGAAATATTTAAATATATAAAATAATAAAATGAATAATATAATATATATATATATATATATATATATATATATATATATATATATATATATATATATATATATATATATATATATATATATATATATACAAAAGTTTTTAGAACGGTAAGATTTTTTTAAAGAAGTCTCTTCTGCTCACCAAGGCTGCATTTATTTGATTCAAAATACAGCAAAAACTGAATTATTGTGAATTATTTTTACAATTTAAAATAACTTTTTCTATTTGAATGCATTTTAAAGTGAAATATATTCCTGTGATCAGAGCTGAATTTATCATCATTACTCCAGTCACATGATCCTTCAGAAATCATTCTGATATGCTGATGTGCTTCTCACACATTTAGGATTATTATCAATGTTGAAAACTGTTGTGTACAGTTTTTCTTTTTCAGGATTATTTAATGAATAGAAAGTTCAAAAGAACAGCATTTATCTGACATATAAAGCTTTGCAACATTATAAATGTCTATACTGTCACTTGATCAATTTAATGCGTCCTTGCTGAATAAATGTATTCATTTCCTTATGTTATTTCCCCAAAAATAAATAAATAAATAAAAATTCTGACCCCAAACTTTTGAACGGTAGTGTACAATGTTACAAAAGCTTTCTATTTCAGATAAATGCTGTTCTTTTGAACTTTCTATTCATCAAAGAATCCTAAATTGTTACACAACAGTTTTTAACATTGATAATAATCATAAATGTTTCTTGAGCAGCGAATCCTCATATCAGAATGATTTCTGAAGGATCATGTGACTCTGAACACTGGGATAGTGATGCTCAGAATTGAGCGTTGCATCACAGGAATAAATTACATTTTAAAATATTCAAATAGAAAACAGTTATTTTACATTTTAACAATATTTCACAATATTACAGCTTTTTTATTTTATTTTAATAACATAAATGCAGCCTTGGTGAGCAGAAGAGACTTCTTTAAAAACATTAAAAAATCGTACCGTTCTAAAACTTTTGACTGGTAGTGTAACTCCGACTGTGTCCGTCTGAAAGAAGAAAGTCATGCACACCTAGGACATGAGGGTGAGTAAATCATGGGCTAATTTTCATTTTTGGGTGAACTATCCCTTTAAGTATTTAAACACCGCTGGCACTTAAAAAAACAACAAAAAACTCTGGGTTTGCCGAAGAAAACCTGCGGGGTATTCCAGAAAGCAAGGTTAACTTACCGTCACATATACCCTGAACTCTCGGTTGATTAACCCAAACCTTGCTTACTCGAGGTATGCTGGTTCCAAAAATGAGTCTGGGAGTAAGTTCAGACAACCCAGAGTATGTTCCCGATTAACACACAAGACAATCGACGGTTCACCATGGAAACAGACGCTAAGAAAGGGCATGCCATTCTACTTTATTCACTGAGAATAAGGATTATATTGTTTGATGCTAATTAATTGAATGCAGATCCATGTGCGAGATGACAATAAAATAAATAATGAATATATATGAATTGAACTAAGATTTAAACTTATTTTTTATTTATTTTTTATTCAAATTCTTTAGAATTAATATATAATATTGTATATTACATAACTAACTATATAACAGATTTGGTTATATTAATATAAGTATATTAATTATATAAAACACATCTGAATACCTCTTAAGCTCCGGAGCAGGTTATGTTCAGAGAGTGAGTTGCCATGGTTACTTGCATACCCTGAAAGTTACCTCCGTTTTTTGGAACCGAAAGTTGAGGTTATCCGCTAACTTACTCTTAAACATCCCGGGTATGCCACATAACCTGCTTTCTGGAATACCCCCCTGCTCCTGACCAGGTTAGGTTCACACAGTAAGTTACCATGGTAACTGACTCTGAGTATAAGTTACCTCTCTTTCAGAAACGGGCTTGACTTACCCTGCTTTCTCGGGTTTAACATACCTCCCATTCTGAAACGGAAAACCCATAGTTCCCCTCATTTCAGGGTTAACATACTCAGAGTTTTCACTTAACCTCCTTTATGAAACGGCCCCTGATAACTGTACCACGAAGAGAAATCACAATGTCTGAGTGCTGTATCAACAAACCTGCCATTGCTAATACAGCACATGTGGCTTATGTGCATTTCAGAAAATCACTTGCTCACAAATATTACATGCAAACATTGCATAGCCAGACGGGCCAGACTAAAAACCTCCCACAGCTTACCTTGCATGGCTGATGTCTGTTCTGAACAAGTCGAAGTTGGCTGGGTTTTGAATTGAAGATGTTGATAATAGCATCATATTCTGTTAGTTCACTTTCAAACGACTAGAGTGTCATGGCGTCCTGTCAACTTTGTCAAGACGTGTTTCTTTTCTTAAATGTGTCATAAAAGGTAGTTTAGCCACTTGATTAATAACCAAAACAGGTAGTGGGAATCGAATCCGGATGTTGCCGAAGAACATAACGTTACAACTCGCGTGACGTAACTGATGTGATGAATTTGGATATTTTGTTAATATTAGAAGAGAGTTCTAATGCATGACAAAAGAAATCACATTTAAAATAATTACTGAAGAATTGTTAAACATTAGAAAATAGCATTATTATTTAAAAAAATATATATATATATATATATATATATATATATATATATATATATATATATATATATATATATATATATATATATATATATATATGACAGGATGGGAAGCTGCCCACCCGTAGCTATGCTGTCTACGGATTAATTTAAATCCTCTAAACTTATTATTATTATTATTATTTTAATACTCGACACAACCACTGGCTTGCATTATCATACCTTTATTTTCGATCATATTTTACATGCTGTATATCATTTTTAATACATAATGCCAATATTTAAGCTCGTTTAACAAATATTAGAAGTAAACATTAGACATTTAGAAGTAATTGAAGTGTAATCGAGCGGCCTCTGTTGTCCCGTTTCCACCGTCGCGGCGCTGGATCTCGTGCCGGAGCTTGTGTCGTGTTCAGCGGGGGAACTTCTAACTTCAGACCGCCGCCCTGCGTTTCTCTCGTAGCCGAAATATACTGTGACTGATTCCATAACCCGTCCGCAAACAGTTCTGGACATATTTTAACATCATAAGTAGTTTAGTCTTAATACATAAGTCTTTTTTAACAAAATCATAAAATTGTATGCAAGGCGACAGACGCGACACTGGTTTAGGTGACTCACATCGCGCCCTTGTATGTTTGCATAAAATTAAATGATATACAGCACAATAACGAATTTATAGATAAAATAAAACGTACACAAACCTGTATCTTACCAAAGACATTCACCAATTTGACAGAGCTAAGAACTCTCTCCTGAAGAGGTCACAAAAAGCCTGTAATAAATAACTCAAAGGGCTGGGTTGTTACGTCTGACCCAGGATCAGGGTAACACAAAAACTACCCAAACGCTGGGTTGTTACGTCTGACCCAGGATCTGAGTTACACAAAAACTACCCAAACGCTGGGTTGTTACGTCTGACCCAGGATCTGAGTTACACAAAAACTACCCAAACGCTGGGTTGTTACGTCTGACCCAGGATCTGAGTTACACAAAAACTACCCAAACGCTGGGCTGTTACGTCTGACCCAGGATCTGAGTTACACAAAAACTACCCAAACGCTGGGCTGTTACGTCTGACCCAGGATCTGAGTTACACAAAAAACTACCCAAACGCTGGGCTGTTACGTCTGACCCAGGATCTGAGTTACACAAAAACTACCCAAACGCTGGGCTGTTACGTCTGACCCAGGATCTGAGTTACACAAAAACTACCCAAACGCTGGGCTGTTACGTCTGACCCAGGATCTGAGTTACACAAAAACTACCCAAACGCTGGATTGTTACGCCTGACCCAGGATCTGAGTTACACAAAAACTACCCAAACGCTGGGCTGTTACGTCTGACCCAGGATCTGAGTTACACAAAAACTACCCAAACGCTGGATTGTTACGCCTGACCCAGGATCTGAGTTACACAAAAACTACCCAAACGCTGGATTGTTACGTCTGACCCAGGATCTGAGTTACACAAAAACTACCCAAACGCTGGGCTGTTACGTCTGACCCAGGATCTGGGTAACACAAAAACTACCCAAACGCTGGGCTGTTACGTCTGACCCAGGATCTGAGTTACACAAAAACTACCCAAACGCTGGGCTGTTACGTCTGACCCAGGATCTGAGTTACACAAAAACTACCCAAACGCTGGGCTGTTACGTCTGACCCAGGATCTGGGTAACACAAAAACTACCCAAACGCTGGGCTGTTACGTCTGACCCAGGATCTGAGTCACACAAAAACTACCCAAACGCTGGCTGGGCTGTTACGTCTGACCCAGGATCTGAGTCATACAAAAACTACCCAAACGCTGGGTTGTTACGTCTGACCCAGGATCTGAGTTACACAAAAACTACCCAAACACTGAAAAATAACCTCCAAAAATTACCCAAAAGGCTCAATCCAGGATTTAGGTAGAAAAAAAGAACCCAATATTTTTTAGAGTGTATTAAAACAGAAAAACATGAGGGGAAATGGAAAATTAAACAGGATGATGAAAGCATGAAGCTGTTTGGTTATTTTGATTATTGCACTAAATATGTGCCCTTTTCTGCGCTGTAGGTGGTGGTATGTTTCTTCCACATTATTTATGTCTGGGATGGAGTTCTTGTAGGGTAATTAATAATGACTTAATTCATCCCAGTCCAAGAGTTCTGGAGCCTGTGGGAGGGAAACAGGGAGGCTTGACCTGATCCTCCAGGATGATTTAAATCCCAACTGCCCCGTCTCCCTGCTGTGTCCTCTCAGGATCTCCACTGAGTGAATATACAGGCCCATATGATCCATACAACCATTAGATTACATTATTTTTGGTGTAACTACTTCTATGGAGATTTTATGGTAAACACCTCGATACACATAAGACAAGTTTTGGTGAGAGATATTAGCTGAAATCGGAATAGCATACTTTTGTAATATCATGTAAAACAATTTAATTAATTTAAATTGAAGGTAAGTGGTTATGTATATTATAGTCATTTTAGTAAAATTCAACCACTTTTAATCATATTCATCCTAAAAGTTATTTGCAACTAAGTACACTCTTTAAAAGCCAGAGATTTTTTTTTTTTTTTTTCACATTTAACTTCGTTTCACACTTTACAGTAGGATTCTAGGGCCTCGTTGCACAGAAACCATCCTACTTTTGATCTAAGATCATTTCTCAAATGTGCGTTTATGTACGTGTGATTCTGAGAAAATGAATGTATGCACATTGTGTACATGACATTAATGCTCTTCCAGATGTGTCATATATTTCTGCATTATAGGCCATTGTATAGCCTATAGATTGTCCAAAATAATTTACATGTGGGGAACCAAAGTATGCATAGTAAATAATTAAATTACTGTAAAACAGCACTGTAAAAAAATCATGATTTTAACGGTAAAAGACTGCAAAAAGTTACAGTTAAATAACTGGTTAACAGAAAGTTTCTGTATATGGTGAATAACTGTAATAGATCTAACCTTACATTTAATGTAATTTTACAGTAAAATACCGTTAAATTTACAGTTTCTGGAAGTGAAAAAGAACAAGTCATTGTGTAATTTACAGTGAAAAAATGTAAATTTACATTCCCAGAATTCCCCTGCGTGACACTTCACATTTGATGTATTTTCGTTGAAATAACTATTCTTAGTTTTTGTACATTAGGGTTTTATGGTACATTTAATGTTGTTAAATTAATGTTTATTGCATTTTTAAAATGTCATGTGTGTTACCATGATGGTGTTTGTGTGAATGACACTGTGCACCTTCTCTATATTAGTATTACTGTCCTCCTCAAAGCTTTGATTCATCATCAAATCAAGTCAAGTCACCTTTATTTATACAGCACTTTTAACAAGTCCAGTTGTTTCAGAGCAGCTTCACATTGTTAACAGGAAAATAATGCAGCAGAATTTGTACAGCCGTTCTGGTAAAACGGTGATGTTATCCAGCTAATTTCAAGTATCATATAGTGTCAATGCGGGCAGATCGGGAATATAGATGAGATTTAGGAGTCCCCAACTGAGCAAGCCAAAAGCCAGAGGCAACGGTGGCAAGGAACCAAAACTCCTTCAGGGTCAGAATGGAGAAAAAAACCTTGGGAGAAACCAGGCTCAGTCGGGGTGCCAGTTCTCCTCTGGCCGACGAACAAACAGTGTATGATTATAATTCTGGCAACATTGCAGGTCTTAAGTCATATTAGGCAAATAGATATTCGTAAGATTATTTGAAAGATTGGAGTCGTCACGCCGGAGACGGGTTTAATGAGGATGTCGTGTCGATGCAGCATTTACGGGGGGAGTTTATTTGACACGCTCTCTGCAGATATTTCAGGGATGCGTTGGTCATGTCCAGGTGCTGGTCCACCATCTGATCTGGATACGGCCCGGATCCGGCTGACTGCAGTAAACCTCGGGATAAACAGAGAGACTAACATTAGCGTAGATGCCATTCTTCGTATGATGTAACGAGTACATCAGGTGTTATGGGAAGTGTTCCCGGTTCCGGCTGACCTAGTCATGTGACTCTCATCTCCACTGTGATTTGTGGTTGTCAGTATATATCAAAGGTGCATAACAGATATTAGTATTTCAATTGGTTGGTAATTTAAAAATTTTAAATTCCCACATGTATAGGTTGGTAATTGAACATTATTTCAGTTAATGAAATACGGTTATTGTAAATTTATCTTAAATCTGTAAAACCTAAAATGTTGCTACTGTATTTTTTACGGTTACGTTCTGGCAACCACAGCTGCTGTTTTTTTACAGTGAGGATAGATAACTATGGAAGCTTGTTTCCACCTCGGAAAAAAATAAATAAATAAATAAATGTAACTTTTTATCATAATTCTTGCAATTGTGAGTTTATATCTCGCAATTTAGATTTTTGTTTGCATCTTGCAATTCTCACCTTTTTCATCAGAATTCTGAGTTTACATCTCAAAATTCAGTTTCTGCTATAAAAACAAAAGATAATTGTGACTTTTTAGGTTAGTTAGGGTAAAGGTTTCGGACTTTTCTTCTCAGAATTGTGAGTTTTGTGTACTCATCTTGATAATGTCAGATCACTCTGATAGAAAGGGATGTAATGGATCACAATCAACCAATCAGCTGTTAGATTTAAGAACACAATTAGATAATACCAGTTTAGCTCAACCAGTGAGCAAGCAATGCTTCATTTAGTTCAGTCTGTGGGGTCAAAGGTCACATTAGCGATTGAAGAACAAACACTTCAGCCAAACATGCTCAGCTCAAAGTGTCTGGATCAGTTTTACTGCTAGTCTCTGTATGAAGAACGTTTGGGTATAATATGTCACAGTTTGCTTTATTTTGTATCTGGTGTCTGAATAATGTTTGGTTTGACTGTATATACTTGAATTGTGTCAGAATTGAGAGAAAAAAGTTATGATTCTTTTTATTTTTATTCCGTGACAGAAACAAGCTTGTATAGATAACAGATATAGATCATCTCCATCCTATACCAGGCCTACATAATTAAATATTCAGGAGGAAGAGCCAATAACTTTACCCATCAAATTCAGTAAAAACTCAAAAGTGAAGACAAAACAAATCTGTTCAGAGAATGCATACCAAAACCCACTTAGTCAAATGAACAATACAATCAAAATTAATCCAAAGAAGCGTACTTTCTCTGTGCAGACGGAAAGCATCATTTGATTTTTTTGGTCTGCAAGAGAAGGAAATTACTTTCTCCCTCTTCATCCTTAGCAGGTCTGGATTGTCTCAGCGTCTCTGCGAGGTCAGAATCTGACGAGCGTGTGACCTCCTCTCTTTCCTGTAGCTGGTTCTGCAAAGGCATGTCAGGTGTTAGCTGATACCTCTTTCTGCAGAGGAGGAAAAGGGGATGTAAAGTGGGGGGTTTGGAAGGAAAAAGAGGGGCATTTTAACAGGCCATATTAAAAACAGGGATGCATTAGCGTGGAAAACATTCATTTCTGAGCAATGGTCAAAGGTCATTCTCCAAGTGACGAAAAAAGGGCTGCATCTCTATCACTTTTTGTGTTTTTAAAGGAGTGTGTCGGGGTGGCTCGGGTAACAGCCCCAATAACATCACAGCTTGTATATATAACTCTCAGGAGAGAAGACAGACAGAGAGTGACGGAGTAAACGAGGCTAGGAATGAAAGAGAGAGAGGAAGAGAAAGGAGGGGTGGTGACTTTTTGGACTTGCCTGTCTAATATGTTTTCTGTGTTGGGGCCTCTCGGCTCGCAAGTAAAAATACTCATGGGAGAGATAGAGACAGCCTCACCGCCACTCATGCAAGCCACCTGAAAGACACATCCCAGCACAGTGTGAGCATTTCCTCTGGAAGAAAAACCCTTGCAAACCATTCAGTGCCTTCACATACCTCTGCCCTGATCTGCACAATAGTCTTTCCAGAGATGTGCTTTGAAGTCGGACATCATCATCAGGTTTACCAACAAAACAACTGCCCACAGTGTCCTCCAGTACACAGCAGGGGTCAGAATCACTCACAGTTAATCTGGATGGCTTTCACAGGACCATCACTTATTTGCATTTATGCTTTCTGAAGGACCATGTGACTCTAAAAACTGGAGTAATGATGCTGAAAATTCAGCTTTGCGTCATAGGAATAAATTACATAGTAAAATATATTCAAATAGAAAACAGTTATTTGAAATTGTAATAATATTTCACAATATTACTGTTTTACTGTATTTTTGATCAAATAAATGCAGCCTTGGTGTGAGACTTTTAAAAATATTTTTAAAAAATCTTACTGACCCTCGACTTTTCCCATTTCTAATTGACTATTTCAAATCTGCCTGTAAAAGAAACATTTATATGCACTAAAATAAAGTATAATAACAATAATAAATATAGCTGCAAGCAACAATTATGGGGGCCAAGCACAAAAAGGACCAATGAGACATGCAAGCCTGGTGTCAATGACACATAAAAAGTTTGGTGTCCATACGCCAAAGCGTTGCACAGTTACAGCCTCAGAATCAGATTGGCATCATACCAACAAATATATTGATGCGTTACTCGAGAGCGGTTTGGTCTATCAAAAGGCTTTTGATAAGTTGATGATCTGACCCAATTTAGGTGAAAATCAGACCAACGGTCTAGGAGGAGTTAGAAAAAGTAGTTTTTCAAAGAAATTCAAAATGGCGGATAGCAAGTTTGAGCAAATATGGCATAATTGGTATCATTGTTCTCAGCATGACCCACGGAGTCTATAAACACCGGTTTCATTAAAACGGGCAAAATGAATCAAAAGTTATTAGCATTTTTAGAAATTTAATTATAACTTTTGACCACAAGGTGGCGCTGACTCAAAACTTTTTGAGTACCTTCAGGGAATGGTCCTCACTACACATACCAAGTTTCTTAAAATACAACCTTTAGGACAAAATTCAAAATGTCCGACATCCACAATAGACAATATGGGAAGATTGGGTATCATTCGACTCAGCATAAATCAGAAGAGACCAGTTTTATGATCTCATGACCAGTAGGTGGCGCTGTGCCGAAGCGCTGCATGTAGCCTCAGGTCATGCTTGGGATGGCAGGTACCAAGTTTGGTCTGAACACGCTAAAGTGTTGCGGAGATATAGCCTCGTGTCCAAGTTGGCGTGCTCTTTATCAAATTAGTTTGCGCGTTATTCAAGAACGGTTGGGTTAGCTTTTGATAACTTTTTGCCAGCATGGTCTGTAGATGATCTGATTCGATTTTCATGAAAATCAGATTAACTATCTAAGAAAGAACTTTTGAAAAAGTAAGGTTTTTGGCTGGAAAATTTGGCAGGAGAAGTTTCATGATGTTTTTTTTTTTCTTCTAACCCTTATGGTTCAAAAGCGTAAAAATGAGTGAATATTTGGACAAGGGGTGACGCTAGAGAGCTTGATCTAGAGACACCAAATGTGCTGTAGTTAATGTTGGGACTGTCCTCTATCAGTGTGCCAAATTTCATAACTTTACCGCAAGCAGTTCTATGAGCTGCCATAGCGGAAGAAGAAGAAGAAGAAGAAGAAGAAGAAGAAACGGAAGAATAATAAGAACACCAACAAATACAATAAGTGCCATCGCACCTTCGGTGCTTGGCCCCTAATAAACAATAGTTCAAATACCTTTTTACTCTTTTTTTCTACTTTTTATGAGTCAAAAAAATTAAATCATTAGAATACAATCATACATTTAAATTTAACATTACAACTGCCTCAAAGCCAAGATAAAATCTTGCACGTTAGCTACCAGCCACAGTTTTAGCATCTGTCATTTGTGTTCATTTTTAACTAGCAACCTACAGAAAAATAGATGTCACTTTAAATTCAAAAGCATAAAAATTGAGACAAATGATCTCACTTGTAGAAGACGGTGGAGAGACAGAACATGAGCACAGCTGTAAAGGAAACATCGTTGCAATGGCCATAAATACTGTATGCATTACTTCCTCCATTATACTCCGATACATAAAATAGCCTAATATTACAACCTATTGATTAAAAACAGAACTCCAGTTTTACAGCTGGAAGGCTCTGGTGAGTGTGTGTTGTGCTGTAGCAGTCGAAATTGCTTGGCCGAGTCAGAACCTTGAGGTTGGTGGATCGGTTTACTGTCGCGTCCCTGACGCATGGTAAAATGCGAGATTCATGAACGAGGGCATGTTGAAGAAGTGTCTGGCAACAGTTTGGGATCAAAGAGTTATTACTTTCCCCCAGTTTAATTGTCATGAGGGACTCGAGGAATTCCGTTAACGCCAGCTATGATTTAAACCAGCGACCGAGCATCTCCCTCTCCTCTGAATCAGTCGGTAGAGCTTTTACCTATGCCTCATTGTCTGTCGTCTCGTGGTTTTCTCATGTCATGCGAAAAGAAGAATTTGACAGTGCTGGAAACATTTTGGCTGGTATTATTTTCCCATGATACCATGCTGAGATTGCTTCCACTTGAGGACAATTGTGTTTATCCTCCGAGGAAGTTTATTCTTGGAAATGACCAGCATTTCTCCTCTCATTCGCCTGTGTTTGACATAAACCAAGAGTGAATCTTCACTTTGCTCAAGAGGCCTCTTCTGTGTTTCGCAGTTTCAAGGTGAGAATTTGGGGTTCAAAGAGTGTACTGTTTGCTTCGAGGAAATATTAAAAATCCCACACTTGTGGATTCCACCGTCGCTCTTTTTCCAAGTAGCCGGGCCTCTCTGATAAGCGTCTGTGCTACGCTACAGGCTCCAGCGCTGACCGTGTAAACATGACCTTGAGGTGTACGGACCCATGTGGTTACAGGTCACTAACACACACAGTGTGTGTGTGGTGGTCATAACGTGTCAGCATGCGTCTCCAAGCACTCGTTGACTCCTTACCTGACCATGTAAACACCTCTGGACACACAGCGGAGTTTATGAGCAGGGCGCACCCACAGGGCTTTGGCTGGGATTTTGTATGCCGAACTATTCAAGCAAACGCCCTTGGCACATAAAAACACAAGGCTATTTGTGTTTACAGCAGTACAAGGGGAGCGAGGTCTGGATGGCAGCGCAACGCTGGTTCTAAGGGATCGCTTTTCCCTAACCTCAATTGAGCCTGTGAAGTCAGTGTTCCAGTAAAACCCAAAACGTGTTGTCTACAATGGCCTGTTCAAGGGCAAACAGACTTCTCTCAGGGTGACCGAGTGCAAAGGTAGCGACCAAACGTAGGTGTTACAATACACAAAGTCCACAAATGACTTTCTGAGAACACAAGCAAAGGTGTTTGAAGAGATTGATATTTGTTTTCTATGGTAGCACAACAGCACATATTAAAGAGACAGTACACCCAGAGATGAACCTTCTGTCATCATTTCTCCTAATATCTATTAAGGTCATACAGGTTTGGAACAACATGAGGCGGGTGAGTAACTGATGACAGAAGTTTCATTTTTGAGTGAACTCTTGTTTTAAACATCACGCCGGAGGCCCATGTGGGTGATCCAAGTTCAAATGTGACTTGCACTGTTTCCCAGTCTCGTCCCCCCCTCCTCTCTTGGTTTTCTAACCTCTCTCTCAACCAATGTTGTTCTTAGTGAAGATGTCTCAGATGTTTTTAGCTTTAGTACATCATCAGCTTGAGATCTCTTTGGAAGTTCTAGAGGAGACACGTGTGAGATTATTTCTTCAAAGAAAAATCAGAGAAGTAGAGAAATGAATTCGCTCATTAATTATTCACCCTCATGTCATTCCAAACATGATTTCTTTCTTCCATGAAAGGCAGATGATGAAAAGTGAATTTCAGTCTTCAAAAAAAGACTATAAAAGTATCATAAAAATGGTCATTGATGACAGAACAAATTTTTCTGGGTGAATTATTCCTCTTAAAAGGTGCATCTTGCTCCAAATTCAATTGAGATCTTATTTATAATGTCAAAAACTGCATATGGACCATACATTTTATGGACCATAAAATTATCATACAAATTGTCAATATGGTGAGTTGCTGATGACAGGATCATTTTTTGGGTGAAGCATTTCTTTAAAAAGGTGCATTTTTTGAAAGATGAAACAACAGATATTAAAGAGACCTTATTTGTAAAACAGCACCACTATTCTAAAACAAGTACCATAAAAATGGTCAATATGATAGAGTTATCCTGGGAGAAACGTTCCTGGTGATATAAGAATATCCTGTAAGTTTTGCAACTGAACACTTCCTTGTTAGTCAATGAAAAGCTTTTATTGACACCAGACCCAGCAAACAAGAGCTCTCAAATATATATTGATCAATGACGTAACAGGACGGGGAAACGCCGCCTCAACAGATAAATATGTACGCCTGCTTCTGTAGCCCCGCCCACCGACTCGCGGAGCTAAACGGATTGCGCTACCAAGCAATAAACATGCCGAAGATAGTAAGATATTGCGCTGTGCCTGGTTGTGGAAGAACGTCGCTGCTTAAGCTTCCTTCGGATTCTAATATTAGGAATGAGTGGACGTTTGTTCGCTTCACTGTGGAATCGTTTGTAAACAAGACACAGGTCGAGACTGGATTTGCAGACATATTGAGATTAAAACACAATGCCGGATCCCACAGGAATGGTGCAACACATTTATGTGAGTAAAACATGTTTTTTTTTATATGTGATAGTATTGCATTGTTACAGATCATACCTTAGCACGCTGTCACAGGCTGGAGAATCCTTTATTTGTTGGTTCATTGTGATTCGGGATCAGACTCGGATATGTATGGGACAGGGCTCGCAAAGCCCAACGTCCCGGGGCTGTGTGTTTTCCAGACAGGCTACCAAAACGTAAGCCCGTCGGCAGGCCGGTGAATCTTAAATTTCAATGATGTTCTTGATGTTCTTGAAATGTTCACTCTCTTGACTTGATATTTGAAGGGCGTGCGCGTATGTGTGTGTGTGTGCGTGGTTGCCACTTATATCCACCGATTGGGTGGGCCAAGTAATAAAAAAAATAATATTCCAATCAATCACGGGTGGATGAGAGATAAATCATTGTGTTTGTTTGATAAGATGTTTTAGCCTCAAAACCAGTGTAGAAAATAGCCTATTACTTATTCATTATGATGTTTCTGAATGTAAAAACCACACGAACGTCATTAGTTGACCTCAGACAACAGTATAAAAAATTAAAAAAGACTTTAAACAAAACAAAAGAAACAAAACTCTCAAACTCAAAATCTCATTGCTATTAACTCGGCCGGGCCCTCTAGTTGACTCCGTTGTTATAATCTAGCATGTCATTTCTAGATGGGCCTGTCAATGTGCTTCCTTCCTAAAGCGCTGATGGATAATGCCCTTGATGGATAATCAGCTCCTCTGTGGAATGCCTGCTCTCACTCACGCTTACCGTCACACGCGTATGACATGATCAGAGGGCTCCGCAGAGGTCAGCGAGAGCAGGAACAGGGCGGTGGGCTCCGTGTTTTGGGACAGCTTGGAACATTTATAAAAAGACTACACCAATCACTACAGGAGAGGAAATACCAGGGAGGTAGAAACAGCCTCACTAGACAAATACTTCACAACCGTCACGTGGGATCATTAATTTGCTGATTCTGGTGCAGATGACAGTGTTTTTATTTATAGAGGACGAGGGTAGAGAGACTCGCTCAACAGCTGCTCTCCACCTGGGACAAATTCTAAAATCTGTCTAAAACCACATGGTCACCTTCAAAAGAAAGAGAGTGTAATGAGAGAATAAGAGAGAGGGGATCCGTGAGCATCTACCCATGATTCAATGGGGCATGACGGGCACGCTCTCTCACACTCGTCACATTCATTGTGAAGGCAGACAGGCATCTCCAAAGCTTTGAACATCACAGACATGCAAGGCCCTGTATTAAAGCCTGCTCCAGTGGAATTAATCATACAGCACAGGATATTTCCCAGAGATCTCGCTCCACACACACACACATTCACATCATACCCTCCGTTCTCACGCAACGTGTGGTTGGCTATTACAGTAGTGTGTGGGAGGGCTTGGACGCACAATTCTCCCATCATTCAATGAAATGTTTTTGTTCTGCATAAATCATTTCATTCAAAATGTAAAGATGAACAGGAAGATTTCTGTCATGATAAAACTCCTTGGCATGGTAATAGTTATGACAATGTTGATACACCAATCAGGCATAACATTATGACCACTGAGAGGTGAAGTGAATAACACTGATGATCTCTTCATCACGGCACCTGTTATTAGGCAGCAAGTGAACATTTTGTCCTCAAAGTTGATGTGTTAGAAGCAGGAAAAATGGGCAAGCGTAAGGATTTGAGCGAGTTTGACAAGGGCCAAATTGTGATGGCTAGACAACTGGGTCAGAGCATCTCCAAAACTGCAGCTCTTGTGGGGTGTTCCCGGTCTGCAGTGGTCAGGATCTATCAAAAGTGCTCCAAGGAAGGAACAGTGGAGAACCGGCCACAGGGTCATGGGCGGCCAAGGCTCATTGATGCACGTGAGGAGAGAAGGCTATCCTGCCATCCATGTGGATGTTACTTTGACACGTACCACCTACCTAAGCATTGTTGCAGACCATGTACAGCCTTTCATGGAAACGGTATTCCCTGGTGGCTGTGGCTCTTCCAGCAGGATAATGCTCCTGACACAAAGCACAGATGGTTCAGGAATAGTTTGAGGAGCACAACAATGAGTTTGAGGTGTTGACTTGGCCTCCATATTCCCCAGATCTCAATCCAATTGAGCATCTGTGGGATGTGCTGAACAAACAAGTCCGATCCATGGAGGCCCTACCTCACAACTTACAGGACTTAAAGGATCTGCTGCTAACATCTTAGTGCCAGATGCCACAGCACACCTTCAGGGGTCTAGTGGAGTCCATGCCTCGACGGGTCAGGGCTGTTTTAGCAGCAAAAGGGGGACCAACACAATACTAGGATAATATCATAATGTTATGCCTAATCTGTGTGTGTTTGGTCTCGGTCTCTCAGGAGACAGGAAGTGAAGCGGACATGTCTTGATGCCTTTCTACCCTGGAATGCATCCTCCGAAGGCAGCACGTTTTCAGACGCAGCCAACGAGAGCAATGGTAAACAGAAGAAAGAGAACTGATTCTTTTTTTCTTTTTAATGTAGGAAGAGAAATAAATAAGGAAGAGTAATTTGAATAATAAATAAGGAAGAGAACTGTTCCTAAATGGAATCAAATACATTTTATAAATGTAATCTCCATACCTCTCCATCAGCAGCATTATTAGGACAGAACTGATTAAGAAACAGCACTTCTGCTCCAGCCATCTGAGAGTACTCAGTCTGAGTGAGGCGATTAAATCAAAATGAGCAACAGGTCCCATAGCGACGGCCTTAGCAACACAACAATTCATCTCCTCTTTGTCATAAACCTGTATTCATACAGGGGGAGCAAACGAGGCCCTCCCTTCCTCTCCAAACATTCCCATGACGACATCAGGTCTCCATCAGAACAGAAGAGACACTTTGTCATAAAGCTGTTGAAATGCTGGAGAATAATGTCCCTTCTGCTCTGCCGCTGTTAGATTACAACACCACTGAGGAAACTCAGAGTAACATAAGATACTCCAGGTGAGCAGAAACCTCAATGAAGCAAAGGTTTTATTGGATGTCACATTGGTATTTTCTTGTGGTTTTGTAGGAGTTTTAGAAAGCAATTTAAAAGTTAATAATACTCACAAAACATAAAATATATACACTACTGTTCAGAGGTTTGAGGATTTTTTTAATGCTCTTATGCTCTCACCAACACTGCATTTATTTGATTAAATAAATACAGAAAAAATAGTACTATTGTGAAACATTAGTCATTTTCTATTTTAATGTTTTAAAATGTAATTTATTCCTGTGATCAAAGCTGAATTTTCAGAACCTTTGAACCATCAGAAATCATTATAATATGATGAACTCTTATTATTAGGGGTTCAAGCGCTGAAACCCTATTATAATTGTAATTGTCCCCTAAAAGTGATCAGGCAAACCAAACCGTAAGACGTAGAGACTTGAAACTTTGAGGGCTGGTAGTTCTCACTCCGTCTACAACGTCACCAATGCTCGATCGGCCTGACGGGGGCGCTACAGCGACCAAAAGTACGAAATGGCTCATAACTCAGAAACTGTTAGACGTCGGCTCAAGTGCCTCGGATTTGCTCGTCGTTCATCGTAGTTTTTTGGTATTAATTTTTGGTTTTAGTCCTAGTTTAATTGTCTTGAAAATTGGCATGTATTGTCTTTGTCCAGGGTGCCATGTCTGTCTATGAGGACATTGTCGTATCTCAAAAAACATGGCCGCCATCGGCCAATGAAATTTGAGCATCTATTAGACAAGGTTAACGGAGGTCGATCGGAACAAAACTCGGTATGCGTCATCAACACAATGCCCTGAAGGAGCCTGAGAAGTTTCAAACCAGTGCTTTTCACGGGAGTCACCTCCTTAGACTGAATCCTTGCTGAGTCCAACGATACCAAACATATTAGGTTTCGCCTTATGGTTTGTGCAACGGTGTGATTTAGCGCTTAAAAAACTTTTGCGAATATCTTTGAAACCCTTCGATTGAGACGAAAACACTGCAGGACATTCAAAAACATAGGTTGGTAGATAAACAAATAATGCCCAAATGTCAAAATTTTGATAGGAAGTATAACATAATATAAGTGTCTATAACTTCAAAAGGAAATGAGATATTTACACCAAATTTGACGCATATGTATGGGCACACTTTGAGGACACAGATCAGGCAAGAGGGTGTGCTTTAACTGTCAAAAAACCTTTAAAAAAAACAGTTTTCCTTAGTAAAGTGCCTGTACTGGCTGTAAATGGTCTTTCCATCTATGATCTAAGTTGTTACGTGCTCACTAAATAAAACAATATCGTTTCACACATGTGCTTAAAGGCCTTAAACACTCAAACCCTGATAAATGCTGCTCGCAGCTATATTTATCAATGATACTTTGATGAATAGAAAGTTCAGAACAACAGCATTTATTTGAAATAGAAAAATATATATATATTACTTTATCACTGCAAAAGTAATTAAAAAATGTAAAATAAAAACGTACTGACCCCAATCTTTTGAATGGCATTGTGTACTTAAAAATAAAGTTAAAAAGTGTATAAATGCAACTGCAAAGCTAACAAAATTATTTCAATAAAATAAAATAAAATAAAAAATCATTTTCTAATGCAATATATTTCATATATTTTTAAGTGTGGCCACTTTTTGGAGTGTTTATTCATTCCTGAATAACTGATTGAAATCCAACACACACAAAGTTGATTTTCACAGGAAATAATATTTGAAACACATTGAGTCAGTGAAGTTTGTGTGCAGTACACATCATTAAATAGCGAGTTATTTGGAGCTCAGTTATGGCATAAACAGGCTTGTGTGTGGCCACATGAGTGTTTTTAATTCCTCTTTGCTGGCATCCTCACAGCATTCATTTCCCAAGCATTCACCTTGTTGACAAGCCTCCACTCAAACTCTAATACAGCTCACCTGCTCTCTCTCTCTGCTGTTTTTGACACTTCCGAGCTGTCATTACACACACTACAAAAAACGGCTTCCTTTCACCCTCGGGAGCGAGCGCTCCTGTGCAGAGGATATCCGTCTTCTCCATTTACCTGCCCCCCCTCTCCACTCTAACACATACAAAAACACACTCATATATACAAACACACACACACACACACACACACACACACACACACACACACACCTATGCCAAAGCCGATGTCCGTGATCACTTTCAATAGTTTCTGCAGGTGAATCATCACCTTTGTGTATCCCCATATCGTGACAGAATGTGTTATGGGGAGGAAGACGCTATTGTAACCTTCCCACAATGACATCACTGTAGTCAGTTTCAGAATCATCTAAAAATATCCCTGTGTACGCCAAACATGCATCATTTCAGAATGTTAAATATTTGAATAATATAATAAATTATAAATATTAATTATATATATTATTCATAATAAACTATAAAATTGGGTCCACATTGGGTCATTGGCAAATAAAGATTCAAAATGGTCTTTAAAAAAAAGAAAAAAAGTTATGCATATTTTTGAGTAATTCAGCTTCAGTTGTTAAATAACATTTCAAAGTGTTTAAATTAATGTTTTGACTGTTTTTATGTCAGGCGGTACAACCAAATAGCTGTATGTGTGTCAGTGATATTTTTGTCCAAGTGCATTATTTCCTTTAAAATAATTTGATAAATTCATTACATATATCACTTTATTCTATAAAACCTATAGTTTGAATTCATTTTTATTACATTTAAATAATGCATGTTTTGCTATCTTAAACCCCCAAAGTGCAAGTGTCCCAAATTAAAGCATCTAAATAATAACAAAAATGTTAAAAACTAAATACTATGGCATCATTATAGGCTTGAAACCTTTCATGTAAAAGCAATTTGTATATTCTCAAATGTCAGGGTGGCACAATTGCAAACATGGCTCTTTTATTATGAATTGAGAATAACAGTAAAGATGATAATGCATCATCCAGAGGAGCTCAACTGATCCTGGCAGAGTGAAAAGGTTTGTAGATCTCTCTCAAATACTGGTAAAAACTGCTTATTTTAAGTATGGGTAGGTTGGTTTACTTTCCATGTCAGGTGGTGCAACTACAGTGTATACACCGATCAGGCACAATAACATTGTGTTGTGTATAACATCCTAATATTCTGTTGGTATATTTACATGCATAAATGTAAAATGTAAAATGTTTGCTGCCAAAACAGCCCTGACCCGTTGAGGCATGGAGTCCACTAGACCCTGTCTAGACTTGCTGTCGTCGGCTGCGTCTGAAAACGTGCTGCCTTCGGAGGATGCATTCCAGGGTAGAAAGGCATCAAGACATGTCCGCTTCACTTCCTGTCTCTGGAGAGACCAAGACCAAACACACACAGATTAGGCATAACATTATGATATTATCCTAGTATTGTGTTGGTCCCCCTTTTGCTGCTAAAACAGCCCTGACCCGTCGAGGCATGGACTCCACTAGACCCCTGAAGGTGTGGTGTGGATTTGGAGGCCAAGTCAACACCTCAAACTCGTTGCTGTGCTCCTCAAACCATTCCTGAATCATTTGTGCTTTGTCCTGCTGGAAGAGCCACAGCCACCAGGGAATACCGTTTCCATGAAAGGCTGTACATGGTCTGCAACAATGCTTAGGTAGGTGGTACGTGTCAAAGTAACATCCACATGGATGGCAGGACCCAAGGTTTCCCAGCAGAACATTGCCCAAAGCATCACACTGCCTCTGCCGGCTCGCCTTCTTCCCATAGTGCATCCTGGTGCCATGTATTCGCCTGGTAAGCGATGCACACGCACCCGGCCATCCACGTGATGTAAAAGAACACGTGATTCATCAGACCAGGCCACCTTCTTCCATTGCTCCGTGATCCAGTTCTGATGTTCACGTGCCACTGTTGGACAGGGGTCAGCATGGGCACCCTGACTGCCGCCCCATACGCAACAAACTGAGATGTTCTGTGTATTCTGACACCTTTCTATCAGAACCAGCATTAACTTCTTGAGCAGTTTGAGCTCCAGTAGCTCGTCTGTTTGATCGGACCACACGGGCCAGCCTTCGCTCCCCACGTGCATCAATGAGCCTTGGCCGCCCATGACCCTGTGGCCGGTTCACCACTGTTCCTTCCTTGGAGCACTTTTGATAGATCCTGACCACTGCAGACCGGGAACACCCCACAAGAGCTGCAGTTTTGGAGATGCTCTGACCCAGTCGTCTAGCCATCACAATTTGACCCTTGTCAAACTCGCTCAAATCCTTACCCTTGCCCATTTTTCCTGCTTCTAACACAAAATGTATAATATATCCCACCCACTAACAGGAGCCGTGATGACGAGATCATCAGTGTTATTCACTTCACAGGTCATAATGTTATGCCTGATCGGTGCATGTATAAATATATATACTGTTATACTTATTATAGTATATATATATATATATGTATAATTTTATCTCAAAAGTATGTTTCTCTTCTGAGAACCAAGGCACAGAACTGTTAGGCCATAATTCTGATGTGAAACAAGCTTTTTTCATGCCTGATGTCATGACAATATCTCAGTGTGTGCAAGGTATTGTGGGCTCATATAGTGAGATTTATTCCCCAGCATTAAATTAAAACACATGACGTTTCCTTCCCACTGACTGAAAGCCCAAAATCGCACAGGATCATTTTCCCATCCGCTCACAGATAGCGACGGCACCGCTTCACCTGCTGCGCCCTGATAAGGTTTACAGCACTAACTCAGAACACCCTGACAGGTACAGTTCAACAGATATGACGCCATCGGTTTCACACAATCAGATGTGAAAACCGATCATGACAAGCTGCTTTTTCGATGCAAATGTAAACCCTATCATCCAATATGTCATTGAGAACGAGAATGACTCCGAGGCCTATGCTAGTCTAAGGTTTCTCTTTGATAGTACAGTCCGGGCTAAGTGCTCAATGGGTGTTACACATGTATTTACATGCCAAACAAAAGGACAGAGATCACAGCAAGGATGTACACGGAATTCCCACCTTTCCCAAAATAGTGCTCTGATTCAGCTGAGTATCAGATGTTATTTATAGGTCAGTTTTGATTGTCGTAAGGCCGTTTCTGCTTTCCTTGGCTGCAGGGTAGCACCGTCTTAAATGAACGTCCTCCTGAGATGGATCAGCTTTTGCTACTCAACAACTCATCTACATATAAACCATGGGGACATTTTTGGGCTCATATATCAAACTTTCCACACAAACTGAATGGAAACAGTGTGTAGAAATTCCACATTAAGCACGATAATCTCCGGACAGGATATGGAACCCCTTTAGAAGCGTGAAACCGCCCACACTTAGCTGCAAAATTACATGCTATTACGAAAAAGCGCGCCCTACAGCGGTCCAGACGCTTTGCTCAATGGCCTTTGGGGTCATAGATGCAGCGATAAGAGAGACAGGCGGATGTTGTGGCTAGACGGAACTAAACCAGTTTAAGGTTCATCCAAAATCACTCTGAACCAAGCCACCGTGTCACTATATCCTTTCCGAGGCCGTCTTCGTAATAGGCATGCTAAATGCACAGGATCTCGTGTATGACTCCAAAAAACGCTCACATGTGATTCCAATAATATTGCATCCAAGATGGGCTGAGGAGAGTCAAAGTTCAAGCCTCTAAAACTAACAAAACATCAGAGGATAGGTGGATAAATCAGGCTTTGCAGGTGATAAAAGGTTGCGTTTTACAATCTGGCTCCTCTCGCTGGCACATCAGGCCTTCATCCCATCGGTCTCATTTAGCCACGTTCCCGCCACCCGACTCGCCTCTGATCTCAGCCCAATGCTTTCCACAAGAATCCGCGCACCTCCCGAAGCCGGCATCCCAGAATCACATCCCACATTCGTCTCTTTGTGGCTGACAGTGAATCTCTCCCAATGAAACAAAACACAATTAGTCACATTTCACGTTCAAACGTATGTTACACAAACAGTCGATCAAAATTTCGCCTTACTGAAAGCAGTGTAATGCACTGGTGTGATTTGTATTTGAAAATGACAAGCTCAATCCTTTATTTTACGTCCCATGTGTTATTTTATATTTCTGTTTCATGCCTCAGATTTGTTTTGAAAGGTATCCAATAGTGTGAAAAATCCATATATTCTGCATGGGGTTGGCGTGCGTTGATAAATAAACCGACAACAAATGCTGACAAGGCAGGACAGGGATATAAATATTAAAGGACATCAAAAAGAGAGCAAAATGTCTTGTGATGCATAAATCATTGGAGTATATGAACTGAAAGCCTCTGTAATTAATTAATTCCAGGCTGCAAATAAAAAGCCACGAAAGATCACAACAAGTCACTTTCAGACATGCAGGTCATAAAGAAAAGCTTCTACAAAGACCATTGGACTGGATTACATTAGCTTTATCTAATTTGTATGAGGAATTATGATGCTCTGCAGGACCTTTTGGTTATGACAGAAAATATATGAACTAATAATGTGTAATACTACACATCCTCATGGCCAGATGAAGTCAAG
>CM031952.1:11920508-12055508 GCA_018749465.1 Paracanthobrama guichenoti | reverse complement strand
GTTGGAATCCATCAGGTAGCTCATGGACATCTACCGCAAATGAAATATTACAACCTCCGTATTCGAGGCTCTCCAGAGCAAGTCTTTGAAGTGAGTTTGAGAAGCGTACAATATTAAAGACATCAGCCATGGGAGGGTTTGATTAAGTCCATCAATCACAACGTAGACGCCCGAGTGGCGGGTCGTGCTCCACAGAGTACACACAGTAAATAAAACACAATTCCCCCCTACTAGGATTTAAGACCACATTTATCCAGCCTCTTCTGAAATGATTCCTGACGCTGTGCAGAAAAAGGACCGGTTTGGATTTAGCACATGTTCCGTGCCAGCGGGGTTCCCGAATCTAGAGGGATGGCAACGTGGGGTGGATCTCTACGGCCACGCTGTGTCTTAACGCAGACCAGGCCATGGCCGACGAGGCCCATCCATTTATTGCCCTATCTGTCTGTTTAATTTCATACGGCTCCTGGAAAATAGGAGACAAAAAGGCAGGTGTGCAGGCGAAGGAGGGAAGTTTCTTTCACACAGAAGGAAAAGACAGACAGCCGTCTGAATTCAGTTAGATGGGGTGCCCATTGTTCAATCTAAAGTGGAAAGGTGGAAGCACTTTGCGGTGACCCAGTCACAACTCAGTTTCTGATGGGGCTCAGTTCACCGAGAGACCACCTGGGATGGTGTAAATAATTATTCGACTCACACTCCACAGACAGATGTGCGCTACTGTTCGGGTGAATGTGTAACCTGACAGCCTCTTTAGAGATTTACCATGTTTCCTCATCCGGAGAGATGAAAGCGGATCCCACTGCTGCTCCTAATAGCCTGTCCTATGAAAAAAAAAAAAAAAAAAATTCTTATATATATTATATAAATATACAGTCAAACCAAAACTGATTCAGACACAGATATAATGTTCACTAGTGTGTGAGGACACTATAGCTCATTTATAAGTGCGGAGAGCAAAATAAAGTAAACTGTGACATATTATACCCAAACGTTCTTCATACAGAGACTAGCAGTAAAACTGATCCAGACACTTTGAGCTGAGCATGTTTGGCTGAAGTGTTTGTTCTTCAATCGCTAATGTGACCTTTGACCCCACAGACTGAACTAAATGAAGCATTGCTTGCTCATTGGTTGAGCTAAACTGGTATTATCTAATTGTGTTCTTAATTCTAACAGCTGATTGGTTGATTGTGATCCATTACATCCCTTTCTATCAAAGTGATCTGACATTATCAAGATGAGTTTGTTCTGACACAGTTTATCTCTGAGCTCTTGTCATATTTCATTACCATTTTATAAACTATAGCGAATAAACTGTGATAATGTGAGAAAATGCTGAAGGTGTCTGAATACATGTTGGTTTGACTGTGTGTATATTATGGGGGTGGCCAAACAGGAATATGTAAATTGTTTAATATATAAATACATACAAATCTGAATATATATATATATATATTTATAAGCCTGAAAATATAAATGTAAATCTGAACGTATAATTATGTCACATTATGTGAACCTGGACCACAAAACCATTCATAAGGGCAAATTTTTTGCTGAATAAATAAGCTTTCCATCGATGTAATCCATCGAATAATACATTTTTGATATATTTACGGTAGGAAATTTACAAAATATCTTCATGGAACATGATCTTAATATCCTAAAGATTTTTGGCATAAAAGAAAAATAGATAATTTTGACCCACACAATGAATTGTTGGCTATTGCCACAGATAAACCCGTGAGACGCACGACTGGTGTTGAGCTGCAGGGTCACATATTATTTATTTTTAATAATCCAAATGTATAAAAAGAATTAACTTTAGAATAAGAAATTAATTGTAAAAAAAAGCAGATATGAACAGGAGTGAAGAGTGAACAGACACCTGTGTGTGTGTGTGTGTGTGTGTGTATGTGTGTGTTTATATGTGTGTGTGTGTGTGTGTTTATATGTGTGTGTGTGTGTGTATGTGTGTGTGTGTGTGTGTGTGTGTGTGTGTGTATGTGTGTGTGTATGTGTGTATGTGTGTATGTGTGTGTGTGTGTGTGTGTGTGTGTGTGTGTGTGTGTGTGTGTGTGTGTGTGTGTGTGTGTGTGTGTGTGTGTGTGTGTGTGTGCGTGCCTTGTTTGGCTACTTGTGAGGGACCGAATGTCCTCACTTATATAGTAAAATATTATGACAACTCTCCAGTGAGGACATTTGACTGGTCCTGACTAGTTGAAAAGGCTTATAAATCGGCCAAAACATGTTTTTATTTAAATCTATTGTTTTGCACATGTTTCTGGGATGGGTAGGGGGATAGAAAATATCATTAATCTGATATAAAATCAATGTTAGTCTATGCAATGTCCTCACTAATATAGTGAAACAAACCTGTGTGTGTGTGTGTGTGTGTGTGTGTGTGTGTGTGTGTGCTCCAGGGTGCTCCAGGGTCACATATAAAAAAATGATTCCACAGAATAATAAAAAAATTTTTTCTCACAATCGCAAGTTTGACACATATATCACAATTGTTTAGAAACAGAATCAGAATTGTGAGATAAAGCCAATAATAAAGTCCAGTTAATAATACCTTGGATATCAAAATCAACTGCGGGTGGTAGATCCTTTTTCTTAATCAGCATCCAAATATGTAAGAATGTGCTTTACATTCAGCTTATTGTGCGTGAACACCTGAGAGAGCAGGAAGATGCGGTTGTGCTGATTCACTCGCGGCGTTTGTGAAATTAAAGTGACGGCAAGATTTAAAATTACTGTCTCGATCCGGATGGATTAGTTTACTCGTTCAGCCTGCATGCTGATCATTTGTTGATTGAATTAAGGGAATTAAAGCATGGAACTTATGAGCAACACCCACAATCCTGTGCAAAAATTCAGACCCCAAGTAGACAATATATGCATTTATATATTCAGGTCTGATAACTATATATTCAGTATTTACATTGATATACACTCACCTAAAGGATTATTAGGAACACCTGTTCAATTTCTCATTAATGCAATTATCTAATCAACCAATCACATGGCAGTTGCTTCAATGCATTTAGGGGTGTGGTCCTGGTCAAGACAATCTACTGAACTCCAAACTGAATGTCAGAATGGGAAAGAAAGGTGATTTAAGCAATTTTGAGCGCGGTATGGTTGTTGGTGCCAGACGGGCCGGTCTGAGTATTTCACAATCTGCTCAGTTACTGGGATTTTCACGCACAACCATTTCTAGGGTTTACAAAGAATGGTGTGAAAAGGGAAAAACATCCAGTATGCGGCAGTCCTGTGGGCGAAAATGCCTTGTTGATGCTAGAGGTCAGAGGAGAATGGGCCGACTGATTCAAGCTGATAGAAGAGCAACTTTGACTGAAATAACCACTCGTTACAACCGAGGTATGCAGCAAAGCATTTGTGAAGCCACAACATGCTCAACCTTGAGGCGGATGGGCTACAACAGCAGAAGACCCCACCGGGTACCACTCATCTCCACTACAAATAGGAAAAAGAAGCTACAATTTGCACGAGCTCACCAAAATTGGACAGTTGAAGACTGGAAAAATATTGTCTGGTCTGATGAGTCTCGATTTCTGTTGAGACATTCAGATGGTAGAGTCAGAATTTGGCGTAAACAGAATGAGAACATGGATCCATCATGCCTTGTTACCACTGTGCAGGCTGGTGGTGGTGGTGTAATGGTGTGGGGGATGTTTTCTTGGCACACTTTAGGCCCCTTAGTGCCAATTGGGCATCGTTTAAATGCCACGGCCTACCTGAGTATTGTTTCTGACCATGTCCATCCCTTTATGACCACCATGTACCCATTCTCTGATGGCTACTTCCAGCAGGATAATGCACTATGTCACAAAGCTCGAATCATTTCAAATTGGTTTCTTGAACATGACAATGAGTTCACTGTACTAAAATGGCCCCCACAGTCACCAGATCTCAACCCAATAGAGCATCTTTGGGATGCGGTGGAACGGGAGCTTCGTGCCCTGGATGTGCATCCCACAAATCTCCATCAACTGCAAGATGCTATCCTATCAATATGGGCCAACATTTCTAAAGAATGCTTTCAGCACCTTGTTGAATCAATGCCACGTAGAATTAAGGCAGTTCTGAAGGCGAAAGGGGGTCAAACACAGTATTAGTATAGTGTTCCTAATAATCCTTTAGGTGAGTATATATATTACTGTGACCATGTTTAATCAACCACAACAGTTTGTGGCATATTAAAAGTGATAAGCCAGTATATTCCAGGCCATAGTGAAAGGATCTCAGACTGAGGTGACGAGTTAAAGAGCCAGAAAGCAGAGATCAGGAGCTCTGATTGTGTAAACAACAGCAGGGATAAATCTACACAGCATGAAAGCCTTTCACAACCTTTACCTTTGACCCTTTAACCTCTATCTGTATGAAACATGAGCTATTTACAGTGTCTGCATTGCATTTCCTCCGCACACACACATCTGTGACAGTTTAAGAAAAGGTGGATAGACTAAAATGACTGATGGAAATCAAGCCCACCAAATGACCTTCTGTACATATATACACGTACGTACATACACTTTATGTTGCGCTGAAGGCTTTAATCATATTCCTGGCTCTTCCTCTGTATTTGCTGTAGTTAATCAGACTGTTGTGAGTGAGTCAACAAACTATTTGGTTTAACTACTCAAATTCTTTCTGACAGCCTTCAGGAATCTGTTTATGGGAAAGATGAGTGATAGATTGAAGAAGACTTGACTTGTCAGTTACAGACAGCGGTAATGGTTTTAGACAAGACCGTTTGCTGAAAGAATTTGTATTCAGTCCAGCTGCAGCTCAAGTCTTTTTTTAAGGCCCAAAAATTCTCATTTCGAATGTTCTGGTTGGACGAGTCTGTGATTACAACGGCGTAATATAATTAAGCTCTGTTACAAAAACCTAGGGAAACCAACATTGTCAGCTGTTTTTCTAAGGCAGGGGTGTTCAAACTTTATGATGCTAAGGACCCCCAAATATGATGAAACTTTTATGAGGAACCCCCTTCCTAAAATCCATTGATTTTTTTGTATGAAAAAACATTTAATCTGTTAGATAAATAGTAAGTGTGACAACATATTGTTTCCAAACTTAAATCGGCTATACTTAATGTTGGATGTACAAACCTGAAGAAGAAAATTTTCAATCAAAAATGATTTGTATAAGCAACTTTCACAATAAATGTATGTAAGCAGCTTACGTACTGCGTTAAGAACCCCAGTGAGCAAGATAAAGGGGACTATAGTAAGAACAACTCACTAGAGCAAACATACACAATTCTGGAAAGTACAGCAAGAAAGGTGAGCAACATTTAGACATGAAACAGTTAGAATGTTTGGTAGACTTTATCCATTTCTGCTTTGTCTTTTTATTCTCTGAAATTTTCTGGGGACTCCTTAGAACCTTCTGGAGGACCCCAGTTTGAAAACCCCTGATCTAAGGAACACTCGAGAAAAAAAAGGTTATTTACACGCAGAAAGAGTTCTATTTGAACTGTATCGACAAATGTACAGACAAAACTCTAAACTCAGTTGTGTATTTCAGATGCTGTACCATAACCTCATCATCTGCAGAGAGAAACTGCCACTCAGAAAACACACATAATGACGGACGTAAAGACATCATAGAGGATTATGAAGATATTCTATATCATGTTGTTAATTATTAATGTATTCAGATGACTGTTGTTAGAGCACCTCCTGGGCATCTTCATGATGGGTGTTTGATCATTACCGTGTCTATGTTCTGTGCGCTTTCTTTGTATTCCTTTGATTTCTGTGTTTTTAGTGTTTGTGAAGCTGTTGCATTAAATGTGCTAATAAATAAATTAAATGAAAAATGCACATTTGGTGGCCAATCTTCTCTGATTTTACATTGCATCAGTGAGAGCCGAGTGTGAAGGCTGGATTAGCAGAGCAATAGCACAGCTGTACATCAAATATTGCAATCCACACAACATAATGGGAGACATAAGAGTTCAAAAGAGAACACGTTGGTGTGCATCTTAATTCATAATGATGCCATTACAACAAATATTTAAAATATACTGTCTTTAGGTTGTTTTTACATTAATTTGGAGAGTAACTGTGTAATTATTACAATATAAAAATATTAAAAAAAATGTTTTTAATCGCAAGAAAAAATGTGCATGTGTGCTAAATAATATAAGAATATATAGATTTTTAATATTATTGTTTTTTTTTTTTTTTTTTTTTTACTAATAAATAGCTATTTATTTGTAAATATGTAGAGAGCATATAGTACAGCTGCAAAACCGGTGAAACTCTTTATTTATCTCTACATCATAATATACAAGTTGACTGGTCATAATGAAAACACAGCTAATGCTAGTCAGAAGGTTGGTCATTAGGAGCCTTTGAAAACGGATCTCTCATATCACATTTCCCATAAGTCTGGAATAGCCCCATTACACCATTAAGCTTACTGTTATTACCACTTTTACAGAGAAACATGACATACTGTGAAAGTGTGTGTGTGCCTGTGTGTATGTCCATACCTTGTCATGAAGCTAGAGATGGCAGCCTCATTTTCAGAAGTGATTATTTTTGTCATTATCAACAAAAAACGGCAGCACTGGCTATACTTTCATCTGCAAAAATGATGAAAATCCCTTATAATGAAGGTATCATGTTTATCCGTAACATTTTGGCTAAATGTTTTTTGTGCTGTACCCTAATATCGGATGTCACAGCAAAAGAAGCCATTTCAAAGTCAGGCAGCACAGCGAGAGGCTTCAGTCCTCACATGATAATTATCTTCAAAAGCACAAGCTATCCAAATTCATATCTTGACTTTGGATTAAAAGGTCACATCCACAGCAAGGTATGTATAATAAGCACAAATAAGAACAGATAAGACAGATGGACAGGCTGAATATTAGTTTTTAATGGAAGTATAAAAGTATTTATTTTCTCACATAAAAAATTATGCATTAACGCATTAAAATCAAGATATTATTAGTAGACACAGCAGACCCAGTAAATATAGTATTAAAAAATTAAAATATTTTATATTACATTATATATATGTGCATATACACTATATTGCCAAAAATATTAGGACGCCCCTCCAAATCACTGAATTCAGGTGTCCAATCCCTTCATGGCTACAGGTGTATAAATCAAGCTCTAGGCATGCAGACGCTTCTACACACATTTGTGAAAGAATGGGTCGCTCTCAGGAGCTCAGTGAACTCAAGCGTGGTACCGTGATAGGTTGCCACCTGTGCAATAAGTCCATTCCTGAAATTTCCTCACTACTAAATATTCCACGCTCAACTGTTAGTGGGATTATAACAAAGTGGAAGCAAATGGGAACAACAGCAACTCAGCCACAAAGTGGTAGGCCACGTAAAATCACAGAGCGGGGTCAGCGCATGCTGAGGGTCACAGTGTGCAGAAGTCGCCAACTTTCTGCAGTCAATAGCTACAGACCTCCAAACTTCCGTGGCCTTCAGATGAGCTCAAGAACAGTGTGTAGAGAGCTTCATGGAATGGGTTTCCATGGTCGAGCAGCTCATCTAAGCCTTACATCACCAAGTGCAATGCAAAGCGTGGGATGCAGTGGTGTAAAGCACGCCGCCACTGGACTCTAGAGCAGTGGAGACGTGTTCTCTGGAGTGACCAATCACGCTTCTCTGTCTGGCAATCCCATGGATGAGTCTGGGTTTGATAGTTGCCAGGAGAACGGGACTTGCCTGACTGCATTGTGCCAGGTGTAAAGTTTGGTGGAGGGGGGATTATGGGGTGGGGTTGTTTTTCAGGGGTTGGGCTTGGCCCCTTAGTTCCAGTAAAAGGAACTCTTAATGCTTCAGCACACCAAGGCATTTTGGACAATTTCATGCTCCCAACTTTGTGGGAACAGTTTGGGGACGGCCCCTTCCTGTTCCAACATGACTGTGCTCCAGTGCACAAAGCGCCGGTCCATAAAGACATGGATGAACGAGTTTGGTGCGGAGGAACTTGACTGGCCTGACCTCAACCCGATAGAACACCTTTGGGATGAATTAGACTGGAGACTGCGAGCCAGGCCTTCTCGTCCAACATCAGTGCCTGACCTCACAAATGCGCTTCTAGAAGAATGGTCAAAAATTCCCATAAACACACTCCTAAACCTTGTGGAAAGCCTTCCCAGAAGAGTTGAAGCTGTTAGAGCTGCAAAGGGTGGGCCGACTCCATATTAAACCCTACGGATTAAGAATGGATTAAGCCTAAAAAGTGTTTAATATCACTATTAGTAAGGATAGTATGATCTCTGCATAATATCGGTCTTTAAATGCAAGATATGTAAAGTGTACCTAAAGTATACTCGCAATAGTTCCACTTTAGCACAATCAAATATTCTTCAGTATATCTTTAGTCCGACTTCAGCACTATTTCTGGATAACTAATAGTTATTCCAATTTAGCAGACTTTAAGTATACCAATTTAGTATACTAAAAGTACAATTGCAGGGTATTAAGTACATAAATATGTAAAAGTATTTGTAGTATACTTAGAATAAAATATATTTTAGTATATTTATTTTTCACTGGGGTATATATAGCCCGTCAAACCATGACCCAATATTAAGAGATTCTAAGCTAATCAACTCGAATCCAACTCGCTAACCAAACGAATTCAAGATTTTACTTTTTTTTTTCTTTCCAGGACCAAAGAGAAAGCAGGACTGAAAAGATTTTCAAGGTCAAAAAAGATTTAGGCCCCATGGATCCAAGAAGCGCAGAGCAACGTTGATGGCATCAAGGTCATGTAGCTCGTTTCTCCTTTTAAACTGACACAGCAATGCACCACAGCTGCAAGCATTCACAGACCAGAGTCATGTTTGTTTCTATAATGAGAGAAAGAGAGGAGAAAAAAGTAGCCGACAGAAACCAGTGATGAAAAAAAAATCAAGTATCTCACTAATGCATTGATGGATTTCATAAGAGCTTAAATAACTATAATTTGCTGAGCCGAGTCTGAGCAGGGACTTGGGCAGAGAAAAAAGGCTGGGCAGGAAGTGAGGAATGGGCTTTGCTTGCCAGGCCAGCCACAGTCCTGGATCCCTCAGCAGGGGTTCTGAAGAGAAGATCTGGCTTTGGCATGCTCTTCATCTCCCTAGTGAAAATATAAGGCCATGTGGTCCTCAGAAGAATGCATTCACATCACTCGCTCTGACCACATGGAAATGAGACCATAAACACAGAACGTCTATGACACAGATAACACAGGCCATTGCGCAGAAGTCTGTGCGTCCTCATGCCAAGAACGCAAACTTGGCGAGAAACAATTAACAAACCCGTTAGGTTGGATCTTCCATATGTCTCGATATAAATCATATATTATGTGTCCCTCTGATGATGGAAATGAAGGCTCATATTTAATAATAGCTGTTAATACACACATGGGAAAACACAATCAAAAACAGTGAGAGCTTGGACAAATGATGCACATCGACATCCAAAACTGCTAGTGAGCCAATGCAACGGGTGAATCCGATGACTCCTTTGGGAACAAAGTGAGGGAAGGAGGAAATGGCTTGCCATGTTATTGAAATCTGAAAAGATGTGGTACATTCCCACACAGGCCATGACTCTTGATAATCCAAATGGCTTCATCCAAATGCATCATGGGTAGATTCTCAACAAAAAAACAAGTGTGCATCTGATTCCTGATAGTTATTTAACAACATCAGTTTTTACATTATGAGTTGCTACACACAACATAAAATGATGTCTGTAAATGAGCAAAATGCTGTAATTAATTCAATACAATATTTTTGTAATAAAAGAAAAAAAATCTATATAATAAAATGTCTCAGGTTACGGACACCAATGCTCCGCTAATATGCATATAAGAAAAAATAAAGAAAATATCTTATGACCAACTAAGCTTGGCTAATTTATTTTTATTTATTTTTAAGAAACGGCCTGATGAAGGTATCAGAGTAAAATGTTGCAGTAAAACAAATTTATTAAAAGAAAAAAATCATTAAATCATGTTAAAGCCTATGTAAGGTGACATAGCTATAAATGGCTGGCTTAACTTGATTTCCCAGACACACAAAACCAACTTTTGGGTTTGGCTAGGAGAGAGCGGTCTAATGTTTTAGATATATATGTATATAAATTGGTATTTTCAAGTTGAAACTGTCAAGACAGACCCATCAAATAAATTTAAAATGGTTTGGCTCGAAGTTTCAAAGCTCTAGTCACAGGAGGTTAGAAAAGCCAAACCCAATGTTTCCATAGTGTTACTCTACAGATAGTGAAGCGTTTCAGCAGACTGGAAGGAATTCCACTAAGTATGTGTGTGTGTGTGTGTGTGTGTGAGACCACCATGGAAACCCCCACACTGTAAAGCACTATCAGGTGAGAGCTATATGTTTATGAGTGTCAGGCCAACCCAGATAACCCTCGGAGTGCCTGGTGCCAAAGCCTCATTTACCCCCTCTGACCTGAAACATAATATCAAGCACATCTTTCTTCTCCAACACTCCCTTCTTCTGAGCTTCATCTGTTCTCACCTCCATTCGTCATTTCCACACGTTATCCCGGTTTTTCCTGTCCTCCATCATTGGAAGCGTCCATCTTTTAACCCGCCATCAGAGCTGCAGATGTATTATGGATCTTAAACACTGACGGCCAAAAAGATCAGTTTCCAACACGGCTGAACCTTCATGATGCTTCCAGTGAATTTAGGGAGGCCTTGGCTTCATATGGGAAAGTAACAGTGTCTGTGAGTTAGAGAGGAAAGAACAATAGCGAATCAATTCAATGTCTAATTCACTCCTCTAATGGATCATCACATTGAACTGTGTAGACAGTATTCACTATGATCATAATCTGGGAACATCAGATATTTTCAACAATAAATCAGACAGGAATCTTTTTTTTTTTTTACAGGATGGACGTCACATTTACAAACTGGTGAACAGACATTCAATGACATTAAAAATTCCCTCACCTGCACAACTCACTGCCAGAAATGAACGTTTTATGCAAAATGAGAGAATATTTTAATCTTATGAAAACAAACGTGTCATTTATTTGTCAAACAGAATGAATTAAGAATATCAAGTATCTCACTAAAGGTCAAATGTCATGTCAGTTATTTTATGTTAGAAGTCATTTAAAAGACAAAACTGGCACAACTATATAAGAAATTATGGGGCAATGGTTAATTATACAGTTAAACAGTAATATTTGACCACAGAGTTTATTATTATTAATAAATCATTGTCTAAGCTATGGTATTATTACTTACACAACCTCAGAGATTCTATTTTTTTTTTTAATTGCTGTGCATTATTATGCACCAAACTCAATTGAATCAAGTTTAAGTATTAATTTATAATCTTAATCTGAACAATTACAGTATGGAAGATATAAAATAAAAAAATACTTCATATTACTGCTTGTTAAATACCAGTGTTAGGGAAAGTTACTTTTAAAAGTAATGAATTACAATATTGTGTGACTCCTAAAAGTAACTAATTGCATTACTTAGTTACTTTTTACGAGAAAGTAATGTGTCACGTTACTTTTTCTCACCTGGGCGAGACTTGGTTGTTTGTTTTTAATAACAAAATAACAAAAGTTCTGTTTTTGGCATTTCAAAAGTCAGTCAATAAATGGGAAAATAAAGCATCCTGCATTACTTATTTGAAAAAGTAACTCAGATATTCTGTTGTAAATTTAAAAGTAATTGTTACTTTTCTTAGTAAGTTGCGTTACTTAATCTGTTACTTAATGTTTCCCCCAGCACTGGTCAGTACAGATATCTGATCGCTACAGTGACTATAGAAACACTAAACCCTAGACCAGTGCTTAATTTGAGCTGGTGTTGTGCCGAATTAAAGATTCAAGATTCAAGAGTTTTATTTGTCACATACACAGTTATATACAGAATATACAACCGGCAGTGAAATGTAAACAGGTCCGCTCCATGGACAGTGCAGAGGAAATTATAATAGAAATAGAATAAAAAAGTACTATATATATATATATCTGTAGAATTATAAATAAATCAAGTCAAGTAGAAAAAATAAAAATAAAGAAGTGGAATAAAATAAGTGAAGTAAACTGTGCAGTGAGTAAACTGTAGACTTATAAATATGTGGTTAACAAATGTACAAAGAGTATAATGTGCAAACAGGTTTATAACAGGTTGTTACACCGTAACAACGAGAACAGAAAGTGCAGTGCAATGTCAGTATATCGATGGTCACGTGATGTTAAGTGACTGAGTTCAGGAGTCTGATGGCCTGGGGGAAGAAGCTCCTCCTGAGTCTCTCAGTTTTGGCCATCAGGCTTCGGAAGCGCTTACCAGATGGCAGCAGCGTGAAATGAGGGTTTGCAGGGTGATTAGAGTCCTTGATGATTTTAGTAGCTCTGCCTTTGCAGCGTTTGGTGTAGACGTCCTGCAGAGACGGGAGAGCTGACCCTGAGATACGCTCGGATAAGCGCATGACTCTTTGCAGGGCTTTGCAGTCATGACTTGTGCTGTTCTCATACCACGCTGTGATGAGTTAATACACTTTCTATAGCCCCTAAATAGAAAGTTTTCAGGATAGCTGGTGAAACCCTGAATTTCCTCAGCTGGCGCAGGTGGTACAGTCTTTGCCTGGCTTTTTTCACCTGTGTCTGAATGTGAGCAGTCCAGGTCAGGTCCTCGGAGATGTTTACACCCAGGTACTTGAAGCTGCTCACTCTCTCTACTGGTGACCCGCTGATCATGAGGGGGGAGTATGTCCGTTGCTGTCTCTTCCTGAAGTCCACAATAATTTCTTTGGTCTTGCCAACATTCAGAGAGAGACAGTTGTCCTGGCACCATGATGTTAGATGCTCCACCTCTTCCAAGTATGCCGTCTCATTGTTGTTGGAAATGAGGCCCAGGACAACAGCATCATCAGCAAGTTTGATGATAGAGGTGGAGCTGTGTGTGGACAAACAGTCATGCGTGTAGAGAGAGTAGAGCAGGGGACTCAGGACACAGCCCTGTGGAGCTCCCACACTCAGGGTGATGGAGGTGGAGGTGAACTGGCCTACTCTCACCACCTGAGGCCTGCCAGTGAGGAAGTCAGGCCTCAGTGAGGAATTCGGATCCTCGACAAATGATTACCCCCCCTAGTATTGGTAGGTTTAGGATTAGGTGTGGGGGAGGGGTTAGGATTAGGGGTGTGGTTAGGATTAGGCAATCGGGTAGTGACTTTAACAAGGGGAATAATAATTTGGAAGGCAGTTGAAATTCAGATCCTTTCCATGAAAATGACAGATTTTGGATTTTTGCGTTATGGTATTTTAAAAAAAAAAGATCCAGCATTAACAAGTGCATTACATGGTGACAATAGATGGTGAAAGACCGCCTCTGCAGAAGAAGATCAACGCCTACTTCATCATCACAACTTTGGCCCCACACACTGGTGTGCTAGTGAGATGACGAGGAGAGAGGAGTGATTCAGGATCACTGGACTAAAAATAACATTCCCTTCCAAAGGATCCTAATGCTAGGAATGTGCTTACTTATTTTCAACAATGTTAATGTCTCAGTTGAATAAATCCGTCTGTAAATCAGTTGCAATTTCGGTCGCAAACAGACATTTTTTTACGATATGGACTCGACAGTAATGCCACAACATGTGAGTAACCGTGTTCATTCTAATGCCTGATCTGAGACCAGTGATTTCTGATATGTAATGATTCATGTACAGCCAGATGTTCTTTGTCTGTGTGTCAGTAAATCAAACCAGTGACTAAACGCTCAACTTCACATTGTTTCTCTTAGTAGATGAAAATAATCTGTTATTTAAACTGTGATTAAATTATATATAGGAAGCCATCAAAGAACTCTCCCTTTACAATCTCTGGAGCTGTCAATCAAACAGCACGAGTTTATCAGTGACTGAGCTCTGGATTCGCACCAAAACTCGCGTAATAATTAACAAATCTCTTATTTACATTGTGTTTGCACTGTTAGTTATGATGAAAGCATTCGTTAGTGTGCAGAAATCCAGTTGCAATGACGAGATCCTGCATTCATGAGCTCAACATGTCTGTGATCGGCTACAATGATCACCATCTGAATATAATGCCATAGATCTGAATATAATACCATAGATCTGAATATAATGCCATAGATCTAAAAATAAAGCCATAGATCTGAATATAATGCCATAGATCTTAATATAATGCCGTAGATCTGAATATAATGCTATAGATCTGAATATAATGCCATAGATCTTAATATAATGCCGTAGATCTGAATATAATGCCATAGATCTGAATATAATGCCATAATGCCATAGATCTAAATATAATACCATAGATCTGAATATAATGCCATAGATCTAAAATAAAAAAATAACATAGGGTTCATAGACAATTGGAAAAGCTTTTGGGGCAGACCTGACCTGTTGAAGAGGGACGGCATCCATCCTTCTTGTAGTTGTGCTGCTCTTCTCTTTAGTAATTTGGCATATAGTCTTAAAGCTAAACCTTGACTAACTGGGGCCCAGGTCAGGAAGCAGACGGACTGGCTTACCCGACCGTCTGCTAGCTGTCTCCCGTTACAGAAGTCAGATAAATCCCAATACATAGAGACTCTTTCACCTAGATATTATCACATAGAGACTGTGTCTGTTCCCCGAATTAGTAAATACAAAAAAACATCAAGACCATTCAACAGTAAAAACTTAATTGATGTCAAACAAATAAACAACAGATATAATACAGATGATCAAATGATAAAGCTCAGGTTGCTGTACTACATTACTTTAAATGAGTCCACCCCACAAGATTATTGTTATAAACACGAGCCGCGTCTGAAAGGTAAAAGGGGAGGGGTTGCTGTAATTTATAATAATATCTTCAGTATTACTCAGAAGTCTAGTTTCAAATATAATTCTTTTGAAGTTTTGGTGCTTTATGTAGCATTATGTAGTGTAATTGATAAATCCCGTTTGACATTTGTGCTGGCCACTGTATACAGGCCACCAGGGCACAATACAGACTTTATCAAAGAATTTGCTGACTTTCTATCCAAGTTAGTACTGGCTGCAGATAAAGTACTAATTGTTGGTGACTTTAATATCCATGTAGATAATGAAAAAGACGCATTGGGATTAGCATTTAGAGACATTCTAAACTCTATTGGAGTAAGGCAACACGTGTCAGGACCCACTCATCGCCTTAATCATACGTTAGACCTAATATTGTCACATGGAATAAATGTTGATACCGTTGAAATTCTGCAGCAGAGTGACGACATCTCAGATCATTACCTAGTATCATATATACTTAATTTAGCTAAGGCTGCAAAGCCGTCCCCTCGCTTCAAATATGGCAGAACTATCACTGCCGCCACTAAAAATAGCTTTTAAATAATCTTCCTCATCAGTTTCATCTCCTCAGCATCCCAGATAGCCTAGAGGAACTCGATTTTGCAACAGAAACTATTGACTCTCTTTTTTCCAGCACTTTAGACACAGTTGCTCCCCAGCGCTTAAAGAAGATTAAAGAAAATAGTCCAACGCCGTGGTACAACGAGCACACCCGGGACCTTAAAACAGCAGCCAGAAAAATGGAGCGCAGCTGGAAGAAAACAAAATTAGAGGTTTTTCGTAATTCATGGAAAGAGAGCATGATCGCATACAGAAAAGCCGTAAAAACTGCTAGATCTGCTTATTTCTCGACTCTCTTAGAAGAAAACAAACACAACCCTAGGTATTTATTTGATACAGTGGCTAAGTTAACCAAAAATAAAGCTTCTACTTCTCATGGTTGTAAACAGCACAGCAGTAATGACTTTATGAACTTCTTTACATGTAAGATCGATAATATTAGGAAGAAAATTATAACCATGCAGCCGTCTACTACAGTGTCACATGAGACAGAGCATTGTTGTGTCACTGAGAAAAAATTACATTCATTCACTGCTATAGGAGAGGAAGAATTGGCTAAACTCATTAAATCATCTAAATCAACATGTATGCTCAACCCTATACCGACTAGGCTATTAAAAGAGATGCTACCAGAGGTCATAGATCCTCTTCTTAATATCATTAACTCATCTTTGTCATTAGGATATGTACCAAAAACTTTTAAGTTGGCTATTATCAAACCACTTATTAAAAACCTCAACTTGATCCTACAGAATTAGTCAATTATAGGCCGATCTCAAATCTACCCTTCCTGTCAAAAATACTGGAAAAGGCAGTGTCTTCACAATTATGTTCCTTTTTAGAAAGAAATGGTATCTGTGAGGATTTCCAGTCAGGATTTAGACCGTATCATAGTACTGAGACTGCTCTCATCAGAGTTACAAATGATTTACTCTTATCATCCGATCTTGGTTGTATCTCTCTATTAGTGTTACTCGATCTTAGCGCTGCATTCGATACTATCGACCACAACATTCTTTTGAATAGACTTGAAAATTATGTTGGCATTAGTGGAACTGCATTGGCATGGCTTAAATCATACTTATCTGACCGTTATCAGTTTGTAGCAGTAAATGAAGAGATGTCACACCGATCACAAGTTCAGTATGGAGTACCGCAGGGCTCAGTGCTAGGACAGTTGCTCTTCACCCTGTACATGCTACCACTGGGAGATATCATTAGGAAGCATGGCATTAGTTTTCACTGTTATGCTGACGATACTCAGCTCTATATTTCTTCACGCCTTGACGAAACATGGACATGACCAACGCATCCCTGAAATGTCTGCAGAGAACATGTCAAATAAACTCCCCCCGTAAATGCTGCATCGACATGACATCCTCATTAAACCCGTCTTCGGCGTGACGACTCCAATCTTTCGAATAATCTTACAAATATCTATTTGCCTAATATGAATTAAGACCTGCTATGTTGCCAGAATTATAATCATACACTGTTTGTTCATCGGCCAGAGGAGAACTGGCACCCCGACTGAGCCTGGTTTCTCCGAAGGTTTTTTTTCTCCATTCTGACCCAGAAGGAGTTTTGGTTCCTTGCCACCGTTGCCTCTGGCTTTTGGCTTGCTCAGTTGGGGACACCTAAATCTCATCTATATTCCTGATCTGCCCGCATTGACACTATATGATACTTGAAATTAGCTGGATAACATCACCGTTTCACCAGAACGCCTGTACAAATTCTGCTGCATTATTTTCCTGTTAACAATGTGAAGCTGCTTTGAAACAATTGGACTTGTTAAAAGTGCTGTATAAATAAAGATGATTTGATTTGATTTTGATTTGATCTGAATATAACACCATAGATCTGAATATCATGCCATAGATCTGAATATAATGCCATAGATCTGAATATAATGCCATAGATCTGAATATAATACCATAGATCTAAATATAATACCATAGATCTGAATATCATGCCATAGATCTGAATATAATGCCATGGATCTGAATATAATGCCGTAGATCTGAATATAATGCTATAGATCTGAATATAATGTCATAATGCCATAGATCTAAATATAATACCATAGATCTGAATATAATGCCATAATGCCATAGATCTAACTATAATACCATAGATCTGAATATAATGCTATAGATCTGAATATAATGCCATAGATCTAAATATAATACCATAGATCTGAATATAATGCCATAGATCTGAATATAATGTCATAGATCTGAATATAATGCCATGGATCTGAATATAATGCCATGGATCTGAATATAATGCCATAGATCTGAATATAATGTCATAATGCCATAGATCTGAATATAATGCCATAGATCTGAATATAATGCCATAGATCAAAACTTTATGCCATAGAGCTGAATATTATGCTATAGAACTAGATCATAGATACTAAAATTATGAGTGCACCACAGGAAATATCATAAAACAATGCAGTTCATGACCTCTTTAAGTTAAAAATCATTCCCATTTTTTGATGCTTACTACTTATAGTTTTGCATGCATTGAGCAGCAGAAAGGTTTGGAGAGAGTGTATACCTGACGAACCTCATACTAGTATGAAGTAATGGAATTTGCAGACCAGTGTATCAGACCTATCCTCAGTTCGGACAGACTGACCTGTGGCTTGTTGGCTGGAAGCATTAGGTGTTAATAACCGCTGTGTGCTAAGAGATGCTGGATTTGTTCAGGTTAGCGGCCGAGCTGCACCGTCATTCTGTATTACACAAGAGCATTCTCACCTGTAACAGCCCCCCATGGCTAGAGGAGAAAGGAGAGAAGCTCTGAAATAAGAAAAGAACAGGAGAAAGGGGATGACAGATGGAGCGCTAGTAACAAATAATGCAGGAAACAGAAACATCCACACATGGTCTAAGATAACATATATACATCCAAATTTCAAACACAAAGGCATATGCCTCAAATATGATCTGCCTTTGCCGTTATGAGAGGGATTACAGTGATTTTGTTACCTATTGTTAAACAAAGGTTAGTCTTTTGTAACTTAGGGAGTTTTCCATGTTGCCCACTCTTACGTCTGGTGTCAGTTACGTCATCGGCACCTGCTTTAAGGTAATTACAGAAAACCACACAGTGTAAAAGTGCTAATTTAACACAAAACGTGAATTTGAGCTTGTCAGGGTGCAATGAGTTGACGTCATTCTCAGGCCATTGTGTCCAAAGCGCTCGTTTCCAGCAGAGGTCATGGAGCAGCGGTCATGGTCACCTAACTGTTATTCTTTTTGGAGCTTACGTGCCCCAAATCGGTCCAATTTAAATACTGATATTGATCCAGTAATATCCGTTCCACTCAAATGCATTTCAAGAGGCCAAACACGAGACCGCAGAGAGACAGAGAGAACAAGCAAAGTTCAGTCTCATTAAAGCTTTTGAATAAAAACATGATGTGATTTTAAGCAATGAGGCTTAACGGCGTAACACGACCAGAATGCCAAGAGCTTTCGAGAAGTGATTTGTTCTTTTGGGAGCCGTAACAGCGGTGACAGCTGATTGGATGGCAAGGCGGATTGGCCTTCATAAGACTAGGAGACTTTGAGGCACTTACTGCAGATGCTAACTAGTCAAATATATTAATAGATTGCAGCATGCAGATGTGGAGTCATAACATTAGCAGCTGCATCATGAGAAAATAGATTTTTCAAAAATTAAGCATCTACTGCCAAAATCATTTTTCAAGTCCAGCATGGTTATTTGGCTTGGCTAATGACAGGGGGATGACCAACATGACGAGCCACACTGTAAGACAAGCAATTACAAATGATCATTTAATCATTCACCGATATCCAATATTCAATATTCATCCAGATGTTGTCCCAATCATCCTAACAGAGGTCTTTCGTCCCAATCATCCCAACTGTCTTTCATTTCCAGCTTGCATTGCAGCATGGAAAATATAAAACAAAAAGAATGCAGCTGTAAAAAGCAACACTAACGGTATTTGTTTGAATGTTGAGCTGTAGCTCACTGGCCGCTGATGCAACAGCAACCAATCAGCTGTGATATGTAGATATTGATGTGATCGCTACCAAATGAGTTAAAGACCTATCAGCCTGCACCAGCTAGACTTTCAGAACTAGGTAATTATTAAAGGGGTCCTATAAAGCCCATTTTTACAAGATGTAAAACAAGTCTCTGATGTGCCCAGAGTGTGTATGTAAAGTTTTAGTTCAAAATACCCCACAGATCATTTTTATAGCATGTTAAAATTGTCACTTTTTGAGGGTGAGCAAAACACGCCGTTTTTGTGTCCCTTTAAATGCAAATGAGCTGCTGCTCCCGCCTCCTTTCTAGAAGAGGGCGGAGCTTCAAGAGCTTGTGTAAGCAGCTCCGATTACCTCACGCAGACACAACTATCTTCAAGTCATTGATTAGCATATTCTGTCATGATAATCTATAAATCGCTGGTGTGGGAACTGTTATTGATGCACAGAGCCAGAGAATATATGATGAGAGAACAGGGATAGTTTAGTTTAATTACGGTTATAAGTTATGTTGTCATCTTGCTTTTATGACATGCTATTGTATTTGTGTTCGTACTGTATTACAGTAAATGTGAAGGACGGATGACAGTTTGAGCGGCTCCCAAATGTGCTCGACTACAGCAGCTCTTCCTCTTCTCCACATGGCCTTTGTTGTGTGTTCCCGGGGGCGGGTTTATGTCAATTTCAGTGTTAGTGATGTCACTAACCCGTGAAGAAGCTCGTTGTAGTCCCTACCAGCCGTTTGTTGTAGTCCTTAAAAAGTGATTTCTGTAAAAGAAAATATCTCCCTTTGCTTTGAACTTTGAGCGTCGTAACTTTGAAGATGTTGTTTAAGCTCAAACAGCAACAAAAAGTCAAATCATAATTAATCATCCCTTTAAATAAATTAAGAAAAATAATTATATAAATTAAATATACTATGTTATTATTAAATAAATATATATATTTTTAAACTTTAAATCAAGTGTCATATACAACCACATAAAAGATTACAATAATTAGACATTTTTGTTGCCTTGAATTTATTGGCTGAATGAGACACTTTGCGGTTAGCAAAATACAAATTGGCTAAACGAAGTAGCATTGCTGATGACAATGATTAACGGTTGTTGAGAGAACTCAAAAATCTTAAAAGCTTACTTTGGATTTGAAACTTCTCAACCATTCCCTTTTCACACGCACTCCATCATGTAGAGGTGTTGTGGGGAGTGTGTTGTAGAGGGTTATTGTTCTGTTGTAATCCAAATATAGGTTTTTACAGTATCGTGCACAGGCTGAGTATGCAGTGTGATCTCTGAGGCCATTGGGCGCTGGACGCTTTTGTGAGGTGCTGTTGATGAGGAACAGAAAAGCAGACGCACACACTGACTGGACTGATTGAACTCCAGCACACGATTGAGCTGAAGTAACATACAGCGGCTCTGCAAGAAGGTTCTGCAGTGCGTTAAAGGGTACATAACAGTTTTCTGCCAGTCTCGTGTTGATCTTGAGTATCTATAGAGTAGTGTGATCCAAAGAGTCTTTAGTTTATCATATTTATAAAGACAGATACACTGTACCGATTCTTCCTGAAAACAGCCAAACTCGTGGAGGTGTGCAGTGGGCGGAGCTAAAGAGAGACACACACACACACACACACACGATTCACTATACGTTGGTGTTGTTCACATTATATGCACTTACGCGCCGATTGCCAACAAAACACACACATTTGCTGCAGCTTCACTCACCGCCTGAGGTTTCCACTATAACCAGGAACAAACACACACACTTGCAGAACTCCGGAAACACAAACTGCATCCACTGTTCCCTTAACGCTGGGTTATTTGGGAAGCTGAACAAGGTGATCTTTCCCTCACACCAGAAACACACTTCTTTAGTGACATTGTTGATCTCGTGTCTAAAAACACAACGCCAGCACCGCCGACGGCTCCCGTAACCCGAACAAAGCTTGATGATGGATGCGCTCTTGCTCTCGGTCTAGTTGATCTGTGTGTGTGTGTATGCGTATGTGTATGTGTGTGTTCATCCGGGAAAAGTGCCCATACAAGCAATTCTGCCCTTTATGATGTCACACAGGGCCATACTCGATAAAAACTTTCCGAAACTGAAGGAGTGTATTTGGCACAGAAATACTCCATCATACATCCAATTTTGAAACTTTGGCCATGTTAGCATGAGAATCAACTCCAACAGTGTAAATAAGTCAGAATGCAACCAAACAACATGGAGGTATAAAATTCACAAATGTTCAAATGTTCTGAAAGTTCAGATGCTAAAAGAAGTTAAGCTAAACACAATGTGCAATGGTTTGTTTTATATGGTGTATTGTTGTTGTATGTTGCACTGTTTTGTATTCTGATTTCATGTGAAAAGGATTTTATTTGATCAAAATCTTGGGTATTCAGCACAGAATGTATGCAAAAAATATACTGAATCCCAAGCATGACTGTACCTATTCTTCATAAAGAGATGAACATATGAACATAGCCTATCATGGCTCAAATGAGAGTCAAACCAGACTGTCAGTTTCAGCTGTGCCAAATCAGTGACACTTATGACAGCATGAAAAGTTCAAGAAGTTTTCTAATGCGGTCTCCCCATCCCATAATAATACATCAGACGCATTCACACATTCCAGCAATACTGTTGCCGTGGCAGTGCCGTCACCTGCTTCTCTGCTGTCTCTAAGACGGGGTGACGTGATTTTACAGCTAAGCCAACTGCTAGATCTGCCTTCAATCCCAGAATTCCTCACACCTGCAGTGGATTAACTGTCCAGAAGGACAGTGACGACTCTCAGAGTCTGAAAGAGTCTTCACTCCACAGCTCCTCTGTCTTGGGAGACAGAACACTGTTGATCTGTGGTCGTGCTCACATCAGGCGTCTCCTGCAGAGCAATTTATTTAAGCAGCAGAACTCTGTGAGAACAACAGCACCAAATGATTAAATCTACCACAGAATCACACATAAAATATAATTTATAGGGCTTAAACAGAATGAAAATTATTATGAATAGAAAAAAAAAAAATCAAATGACACCCTATAAATTCTATGAGTAATTACGTGTTAAAGTGCCCCTACTATGACATTTGAAAGGCTCCTGTTTTTGTTTTGGGAGTCCCTAACAACAGGGCCGCGTTCAGCCTCGACAAAATGTTGCAAAAACGTTTTTTAAACGGAAACGGTGGTGCGTTGAACACCCTGTTCTGATGACGCAAGAGTTGCAACTATGGCAGCTGAGAAGGCCATTCTTTGTAGATCCAGAGTGGCTTTGGGCAGATCCAATAGTTTTAAACATTAAAAGAGTTCCCGCCTTCAAGGAAGTTAATGCTTGTCAATGGAGAGCGGCCAGACTCTCTGTACAAATGAAATGTACGAGAGTCTGGCAGGACCAGGCAACATTCATTCTGTTCTTTTTAAAGAATTTTCGGAGCCTGATGATCCATCCATCCATTATCTTCCACTTATCCGGGGCCGGGTCACGGGGGCAACAGTCTAAGCAGAGATGCCCAGACTTCCCTCTATCTAGAAACTTCCTCCAGCTCTTCCGGGGGAACACCGAGGCGTTCCCAGGCCAGCCGGGAGACGGAATCCCTCCAGCGTGTCCTAGGTCTTCCCCAGGGTCTCCTCCCGGTGGGACATGCCCGGAACACCTCCCTGGGAAGGCGTCCAGGAGGCATCCGAAAGAGATGCCCGAGCTGGCTGCTCTCGATGTGGAGGAGCAACGGCTCTACTCTGAGCTCCTCCCGGGTGACCGAGCTTCTCACCCTATCTCTAAGGGAGCGCCCAGCCACCCTGCGGAGAAAGCTCATTTCGGTCGCCTGTATCCGGGATCTTGTCCTTTCTGTCATGACCCACAGCTCATGACCATAGGTGTGTACACACACAAACACAGGACCATAGGAGCCTGATGAAATCGGTATAAATATGTGTTTAATACTGCAAAATACGCTCAGTGTTACAGTCACTGCCCTTGCTGTCCAGAATAAAAGACAACATCCCAATCGAGTGAAGGGATTTGTGGAAACGGTGGTTTGTAATTATTGTGATCCAACATTTGCCTCGCATTTCAGGATGAAAAGACAAACATGTCTTCTAAAATGTCATGTGAAGTGACGTGCTGTAATCTGATTAATCTCGCTGTCTGTCGCCATTTGTTAGTTCAGTGTAACTTGTCACAGATGAATTAATTGCTGAATTTATTTAGATGCACATGTGGGAACTGTATCAAAATGCCAAGCGAGGCTGAAAACGTGAGCTAAATGCTAATGTTTCATCTTGACGTCACAACGAAACGGCTTGGGATTTGTTTTTAAAAATGATTCATTAAAAATCCACCCACTCATTTTTTTAATCCCCATAAATCATAAGCAGTCTCAGAACAAGCCATTTGCAGATTCTAGCTTGTGATATCACATTGCACAGGCCCCGCCCACGACTGCTGATGGACTCCGCCCGGCCCCGCCCCTCAGTGAGCAGTCAGCCATGTTTATCTCCTCGCTAGAGTATTCAAGTAAGAAATGTGTTCTTATTAAAGCTACTAAAGTTATTCAGTCAAGAGCAGTGAGTGATTTTCTGTTTGATTCTTATTAACAGCAGATATAGCAGTAGGTACTGTATATTACGCTGCTGTCACTTTAATACACAGATCTAATATTCACATGTGATTTCTTTCCCTGCGGTTTACTGACTGTGTTTGTGTGAACTGTGTGTGTTTGACAGTTTAAGCGCAATAAGACGTGAAAGAGAACTTAGTTTAATACTCACGGGACATCCGTCTGACACACAGCTTTCTGTGTGCGTGCATCAGGGGTGTGTGTGTTCAGAAAACCATACCATTTTGTATCAGAGGCATGAGCAGTACAGGCCCCGCCCTCTTCTGGAAAGGGGGCGGGGAGCAGCAGCTCATTTGCATTTAAAGATACATGCACAAAAACAGCATGTTTTTCCTTCCACTCAAAAATGGGCATTTACAACATGGTATAATAAATGATCTGTGGGGTATTTTGAGCTGAAACTTCACAGACACCTGAGACCAGGGGGGTATTCCAGAAACTTACCATCACATATACCCTGAACTCTCGGTTGATTAACCCAAACCTTGCTTACTCGAGGTATGCTGGTTCCAAAAATGAGTCTGGGAGTAAGTTCAGACAACCCAGAGTATGTTCCCGATTAACACACAAGACATTCTCAGCAGAGCGACCAATCGACGGTTCACCATGGAAACAGACGCTAAGAAAGGGAATGCCATTCTACTTCCTCTTCTTTGTTTGTTTAATGGCGAGTTACAAAACCTACTTAGTGCACATCGCCACCTATTTGGTCATCGTTTAATAAGTAATCTTTATTCACAGAGAATAAGGATCCATCCATTATCTTCCGCTTATCCGGGACCGGGTTGCGGGGGCAACAGTCTAAGCAGAGACGGCCAGACTTCCCTCTCCCTAGCCACTTCCTCCAGCTCTTCCGGGGGAACCCCGAGGCGTTCCCAGGCCAGCCGGGAGACATAATCCCTCCAGCGTGTCCTAGGTCTTCCCCGGGGCCTCCTCCCGGTGGGACATGCCCGAAACACCTCCCCGGGAAGGCGTCCAGGAGGCATCCGAAATAGATGCCCGAGCCACCTCAACTGGCTCCTCTCGATGTGGAGGAGCAACGGCTCTACTCTGAGCTCCTCCCGAGTAACTGAGCTTCTCACCCTATCTCTAAGGGAGCGCCCAGCAACCCTGCGGAGAAAGCTCATTTCGGCCGCCTGTATCCGGGATCTTGTCCTTTCGGTCATGACCCACAGCTCATGACCATAGGTGAGAGTAGGAACGTAGATTGACCGGTAAATCGAGAGCTTCGCCTTACAGCTCAGCTCCTTCTTCACCACGACAGACCGGTACATCGACCGCATTACTGCAGAAGCTGCACCGATCCGTCTGTCAATCTCCCGTTCCATCCTTCCCTCACTCGTGAACAAGACCCCAAGATACCTGAACTCCTCCACCTGAGGCAAATACTCTCCACCAACCTGAAGTGGGCAAGCCACCCTTTTCCGACTGAGAACCATGGCCTCGGATTTGGGGCCCGGCCGGGCTCAGCCTGAACGAGCGACGTGGGGCCACCCTCCCGTGGGCTCACCACCTGCGGGAGGGATCATATGGGGCCGGTGCATAGTGGATCGGGCAACAGTCGAAGGCTAGGCCCCCGACGACCCGATCTCTGGACACGGAAACTGGCTTTAGGGACATGGAATGAGAATAAGGATTATATTGTTTATTTGATGCTAATTAATTTAATGCAGATCCATGTGTGAGATGACAATAAAATAAATAATATATTTGAATTGCATTAACATTTAAACTTATTTTTTATTCTAATTCTTTAGAATATATAATATTGTATAATACTGTATTAATTATGTAATATATAACTGAAACAAATTTGGTTATATTAATATAAGTATATTAATTATATAAAACACATCTGAATACCTCTTAAGCTCCGGAGCAGGTTATGTTCAGAGAGTGAGTTGCTATGGTTACTTGCATACCCTGAAAGTTACCTCGAAAGTTGAGGTTATCCGCTTACTTACTCTTAAACATACCCGGGTATGCCACATAACCTGCTTTGTGGAATACCCCCCAGCTCTTGTAAAAGTTTGTGGGCATCTGTTTATACACAACTCTCTTAAGTTCCTGCCATACATACTGTAAACCAGATTTACAGACAAAAAAAATAAATAATAATTAAAAACTGCTCAAAGTCATTTCATTTAACTGGTCTTTAATAAAACACCTTTCATACAAAAGTATATGTACAGTGTCACAGCAATTTATGGAAACAATTTTTTTTGTATTTGTCTTAAATACATCATGTATCAACAGTCATTCAAGAGACAGGAAATCAAACAAGGGTTTCAGGCCAGGGTGAAATGATGTAAAAGTCAACCATTACTAGTCCTTCCTGACAACTGAGTCCTTTTCTTAAGAGTGTTTGTTACATTCATGGTGTGATTCTTATGGAAGAGGATCAGACTCTTGTGTATACCTGAAAAGCAGATTAGAGTAAAGGACGCCAAAATATAAATAGAATACTGCTTAGGGAAAAACACACAAATGGCTTGAAGTTGTGCAGATGGATGAATATTGTTTTTAGAGGAAATTACATTGAAGAGTAGTGTGCAATACGAAACTGAGGATTAATGCCACAATCAAGACATCAAAAAAAGAAAACTGCAGTGAATGCAGAGGAACGGCCATCCTGCTCCTCTTCGACAGTATGCAGTGCACATCATATGCATTTTGGTTTTTCTGGTAGCTGAATAACTGTATACAGTGGGAAAGATCATTGACATTAAAGCACCTTCAAGGAAAACAAGTTTGATTTGAAATAAAGACCTCGCAACCCTAAAGGTTTTGCCTAAACTGTTGTTTAAGCCCACGGTAATCTTTATCTTTTTTTTATGTCTGTACTGGAAGTGACTTTTGTTGCACGTTTTCACAGAGGTATGCCAAGTTATTTTAGAAGAGCAAAACTATTTTATATTTATTGTTACAACTGCATATTTATATGGTTAAAAAAAGATTATTTAAATTAATTAATTTATTAAATAAATTTACTTAGGTTCAATTTCAGAGGCTGTGCATCACACAAAAAATAAAAACAGGCAAGAAGCCTGTAGGAAAAGATGTTTTTAGAGAAAAAAATAGAAACAGGCCGTCAACAATGCAACAAGAACACTTCAAGTGTAGACAGATTTGTTGGTTATAATAGGAGATATTGAGTTTTGTTAGGTGGTGATGTGCCACTCACATCCAGTGTTGACCGCATCAAACTGTGTGTGAAGCACAGCCGGCAGGATTTTATAATTCAGAGAGAATCTTGCAACGGTCAGACTGGGGGAAAAATAAACTAAGATGTTGCGCATGTTTTTCATCTTCTGGAAGCAGGACTCGGGTGTGCAGCATGAGAAAGGGTGTCATTGGCACACGGACATTCCTCGCCCTTTCCGCCCACCCTGACCATCAGCCATTGCTCCGGCCGCAGGGCCTGGTGTACGTCAGGCTTCGCTCTCGGGTGATCCTGCCGCACCAGAGCTCCCGCTGTAACACTGCGCGGCGTTTAAAGGGATAGTTCCTCCGAAAAAGAAAATTCTGTCATAATTTAAATCACCATCATGTTGTTCCAGACCAGCATGACCTTTTGCTTTTTGGAACATAAAAGAAAAAAATTTACATTTTGAAAAGTGTCAGTGATCAATATTAGCTTGAGCACGAGGATATAAGGGGGAAAACTAAATAAAAACTATATATATATATATATATATATATATATATATATTAGTGCTGTCAAACGATTAATCGCATCCAAAATAAACGTTTGTGTTCACAAAATATGTGTGTGTTCTGTGTATAATTATATATTTTTAATACACACACACACACACACACACATACATGTATATATCTAAGAAATATTTGTATGTACAAACTGTATATACATAATAATTATACACAGTATACACATATATATTATGTGAATACAAATGTTTATTTTGGATGCAATTAATCGTTTGACAGCACTAATATATACACACACATACATACATAAATACATATACATATATATATATATATATTTTAATATCTACTTCAGTTGCCTCTGGTCCCAAAAACAACAGTGTGAATGTGGCCTATTTAAAATGAATTTAATAATAATAATGTGTATTATTGTAATACTTTTTATTAAATTAAATTGTACAAATTAAACAAACTAATAAGGAAATATATTTCTATCATAAAAATTGAGTACTTAATTATGGAGCCCCGCACATGATTTATGGGGAAAAAGTATGTATAATTAATTCCCATGATTTACTAATCATAATTATTATTATTTTACATTAATATTAATGGCTGACAAGTTTGCAACTCTGGTCAAACTCTGGGTCCAAAACACCAGCAGCTGACTTTTATTGTATGGACCAAAAGAAGTTCCTCTAAATATTTCCACAGAGGAATGAACGTCACACAGGTTTGGAAAGACAATTATGACAGAATTTTGATTTTTGGGTGAACTATCTCACTGAGACTGTGCATCCATACACCCAGAAAGACATCCAGCACGCATTTCAACCACAAACATTCTCTTTATTTCACTTTAAAGGATTATAGAAATGCTTTGAGAAGTGCAAATTGGTCAATATTCCAGATATTTCCTAATAATATTAATAATATAATTATTATAACAATATTAATAATAATATATGTCTATACTTGTTGCAGTCAGGGTGAAATATTACACAGGCTCAGCCTTATGTCACCAACTTGGACAGCTGTCACCCTCGGACCCGTTTTTCCAGGGCCACGTCCTGTATATCCCAGTTATTTTTCAGAGTTCTTCCGAGGCCGTCGGAAGCTAGACATGTTCTCTAGTGCATAGATGCGCCGCGAGACCTCCTCGATCCCAGCGGCGTCGAACTCTCCCAAAACCTGCTCGTCACACTCCACCGCAATGGCGTGCTCCACCGGGATGCATGGGTAATCGTCCAGTCTGGCACCGCCTCCCAATCCCAGCCCTAATCCTAGTCCCAATCCCAGCCCCGTAGCTTCAGTGCCCATAATCTCCTCCGCCTGCTCTACGGAGCAGCACAGCTCACCTCCACTCGCAACGCCCAATCCCATTCCCATTCCCCCGCTGGGCACGGCTGAGCCGTTCATGGCCCCTGGGTGCTGAGGAGCGGAGTCACACGCTAATGTACTGGCTATGTCTGTAGGTACGTCCAGAGGTTTCTCCGTGTGCACCTCAGTCTCTCCATCCCCATGTGTTTCTACAGTCTTACCTACTTCCACGCTCGCGATCTCTGCGAACGGCGCCGATGGAATCTCCGGAGTGGTCATGGGATCAGGTTGAGCCATAGTGGCGTTGTAACTAGGTGGAGGGGTTCGGTATTTCTGTTTATCCGCATCTGAGCCAGATCGCTTCTGATCGTCCCGTTCAGGGGAACTGGAGAGGGTCGGGAATCCCACTTCGGATGCGGCGGAAACACTGAGATGAGACTTCAGAGGGACGGGGATGGACATGGAGACATGGTGCCTGTCACTGAGAGAGAACAACACAAACAGAGGCACATGGTTATCATTAGGCGTAAGCCGTGGTAATGACGAATAATTTGTCAATTTTCATCATCAACTTTTTTCTGACAAAAACGAGACAATAACTAAATAAAAACCAGAGGAAACGAGAGGAAAATGTTAGGGAGAGACGATTAGGGAAGAGATCCCGTCAGAACTGATGTCCTGTGTAACAGATGCGCACGCGTGCGGCTCTAACGGCGGGAAAACACGGAGCTGTTGAGCTTCTCCAGGCTCACGCGACAGCGCTTCAGAGCAGCTCGATCCATGAAGAACACACATTTATGACAGATCACGCTGAGGAATAATCACAGTGTTTACTGTACCATGCTTATATAGTAATATGATTCATACGGTTGTAACGACGCATATTTGATCTCCCTCAGCTGAACTGCAATAGTAAGGCATTTCAAAATAAGAGTCCCGGTGTATTTCCAGCTGGTTTATAATTAAAAGTCCCGCATTATATACACGTTTTTGGTTACACAATAAACTGTGTTTAATTTCATTCCCATTTCATTCATAGTCAGGAGGAAAGACTAAGAACAGGATTTGACACATTATTCAATAAAGTATCAGGGTTATAATAGTAAATATTCATTACTTTAAATTAAATAAATGTTAACTGAAGAAACTTATCTGAAGCTTTAGCTTAACCTGATATACTAACTAAAACAGAAATACAACATTATAAAAACTATATAGATGTTTTTAAAAACAAACAAAGTGGATTGTGCTCTTTCGTGTGTTTTTGTGCTTGAATGGTCAAAAAAACAATTATGTCAAAATGTCAGTTTTGTCATGTATTCAGTAACAGTCGGTTATTTAATGCTTAAATGACAATGCATTACAATTGAACTAAACTCATTAGATTATAGTCGACTAAAACCAAAAACAATTCAGGTGACTAAAATATGACTAAAACTAAATCAAAATCTGCTGTTAAAATTAACTCTGGGCTTCAGATTCGGGTTCAATTAAAATGATTAAACTAATAAAAACAGTGGTAAGGAATAATGCACAATACTAGGGCTGCTCATCGATTCATAATTTAGATTCCAATAAGGTAAAAAAAACTTAGATATCATTCACATTTATTCTAAGTCTTATTGCAAAACATTTCATTGCAGCTGAATATATGAACAAAATCAACAGGTCAGGAAAAATACCACAGAAAAACAACTAGTCTAACTAATGTAAGTTTCAAGCATCATACAAGACAAGGAAACAAAAAAAGAACAAATAAACAAATTAGCAATTTATATAATTCATATATAAAATATTCTGACATGTTTGTGTGTGTGTGTCCGTTTGTGTGCGGTGCAAAAAGACGAGAAAGAGAACTCATTATCGCGAATATTAATATAACTCATTATAATAATGAATATTATCATTATTCACTATAGTGAACAGTACACTATATGTTCTGTACGCATGTGTGTGTGCAGATCACAGAAAACAATGCGGGAGTCTTTTGAGCTAAAACACTTTAAAATCACATTAAAAGGCGCACACAGGAACCAATAAGCGGAACCGAAATGCGCGTTTCTTATCGGAAATTTGGAACCGGTTCTAAACTGGAACTTGTTCTCGATTCCCATCCCTACACCTTTAAGAATCGGCAGAGCAGGAAATCGAGAGATGGGAAAGAAACCGGAGAGTGTGAAGATGCTGATGTCAGTGGAGCTCTTTGTTGCTGATGGATCATCTCATAATTCATTTACGCACATCGAGAGCCTGGGAGAGCTCAGCCAGAGTCTCTGATCCTCAACCTCACACACACACACACACACACACACTCAAACAAACACACTCGCACCCCCCTAAAACACACACAGCTGTCGGACGACATACATCATCTGAAATATGACGTCTAGAAAGTAAAACAATTGTATAGGATTAGTCATCCTTCACACAGAGCTCAAACAAGCTGCAAAGTTAGAAAAGTAGCACCACGCACATGCACAAACAGACTAGTCATCATGCATTAACATAAAAAAGATAAAGCTTCAAAATATTTCTTGAATAATCAGGGTTTCTGCAGATACAATTTCCAACAGATCTCCATTACTTTCTAGTTCAAGTTAGAACAGCTCTGCTCCCAAACACTGGAAATAACTTTTGCTGAACCTTCGGCTCACACTGCAGAAAACTGATGCTGTTTTCAGTAGTTGGGTCTTGTTTTCCAGTGCAAATATCTAAAAGAGTCTTAAATCAAGACACATTTACTGGAGAAGCAAAATGACATAAGATAAGAAATCGAGGTTGTATGGGTTGAGAAAAGTCAACGTAATTGCCATAGCCATTAACAGACACTTGTTCTTGTTTTAAGCATAAACTTTTGGCTCAATTTCTCAGAAGACAAGACTTAATTTCTAAAGTAAATGTCTCTTGATTTAAGGATGTTTAGATATTTGTCCTGGAAAACAAAAATCCTTTTGCAGTGCATGCAATTTAATTCTGGAGCCTCATGAAATCAGTTTTATTCATTTTTTTGTTTTCCGTTTTAATGGTTAAATTACATGTTATTAGTCAGAAAGCATGTCCAATTAATGTAAATCATGAAACATATACAATTTATCAGCAATTTATTACATTTATTTTAGGGCTGTTTTTTTAATTCTGTGTTTTCAATTTTTGGGTGAACTATTTACTCACACGAGGGTGAGTAAATGATGAGAGAAGTTTAATTTTTGGGTGAACTGTGCCTTCAAATTCCGTGACAGTCCGCATTATACAGGAGGCTAAATCCATTTTTCAGCGATTCCGCACCCGTTTCTGCATCATGGAAATCAAAGGGTCCTAATTTAATGCCATGATATTGACTTTAAGACTTTCTACTCCGAATAGAGATGTTTTAAGGCCTTAAATTGTAGGTCAAATCAAGACATTTTTAAGAACCGCAAAAACCCTGATAATGAATTAGCATTCATCAAAGAATCCTGAAAAAATGTATTATATATATTTTTACAAGAATATTAAGCAGCAAAACGGTTTTCAACTTTGATAACATTAATAAATGTTCATATGAGAATGATTAGTGAAGGATCATGTGACACTGAAGACTGGAGGAATGATGCTGAATATTCAGCTCTGATCACAGGAATAAATTACATCATGAATATATTGAAATAGAAAACAGATATTTTAAATTGTAATAATATTTCACAATATTACAGTTTTTACTATATTTTTGATCAACTAAATGCAGCCTTTGTGAAATGTACCGACCACAGTGAATGGTAGTGTACTTTGAGAAAACCAAGTCGTTTTTTCCGCTATAATTAAAATTGATAAATGTATTTAAAAATGTATTACACCATGTGTATTTAAATTGACTTTCCATCTCGCTTGTGAGAAAAAAATACTTTTTTTTTACAGAAAATATTTTTACACAAAAATGCAAACTGGATGCCACTCATTGAAACCAAGCGGCAACCTCCCCCAGTTTCTGTTGAAGCCAATACGGAAGTGACTTGAACTGCAGTTCATGGACTGGCCACTAGAGACCGGCTCCAGAAGGGAGCAGAATCTCATTGAGCCCAATGTTAAAATGCCCAACTTTACAGCAGAAAAAAACATGTTTACAGCCTGGGACAAATTGTGGTTTTGGTCTATACGGCTAATTTTGGCCTTCATGACGACTGTGAGGGGGTGAATCTTTTTATAACTCATTCATTTACATTATATAAAGCCTTAAAGTTCTGCATAATTAAGGTCGTGGCCACTTTGAGTGACAGGTGGATTGCCGTTTGTCTGCTGTCTGTTAGTCATCGCGTCACCTCAGCTCCGCCCATGTCCCGCCTCTTTGCTAATTTTTTATTATCCGGGAGTGACGTGCGATGACGTGCTACCAAGATGGCAACGGCCAGCTCGACCCTACTTTACGCTTCAGAACTGCTCTTCAGAACCCTATGGGTGACGTCACGGACACTACGTCCATGTTTTTTTACAGTCCATGATTGAAACATACTGTAATGAGGTCATGTGACAACAATTTAGAATAGTTTGAAATGTTTATGTATAGTGTGTTGTTTCACATAGTTTTTTTTTAAATTGTAAGCGATATACAGAGTATACAATGTAATCTACTGTCCGTATGCGTTAGTGTCTTCATTACGGCAGTGAGGATATTCACTCAAAGCCGTACAGGAAGTGTGGTGGAGAGATTTGTGGTTTAATTCCTGTGTGTCTGGACAGGCTGCATTGCTACATAGCAGCTTTAATGTTGTCCAACCGCAGCAATGAATTTCATTACCAAGAATAAGCAAAGAAACATGCTCCCAAATTCCTCATCAGTTCACTGAAAACAAACATCTAATGGTTGGCCATAGCGTGTTGTGTCCCGTGTATTCCATTTCCCAAATGATTCTTCTTGCGCTCAGACCGTTCGGCGCGTAATTAGATCCAGTTTTCAGATGTGAAATCGAGAGAGACGTTCCAAATGAAATGTTACTGTGAGCAAAACCATAGCATTTCAAAACAGCCGTCAGATGAATCTGCAAAGCATTAGGGTGGCGTTCAAGAACGTGTCGGCAATGGTCAACTAATGATTGTGGAGTCGCTGAACGCCAGACGAATATATATATTATATATATATATATATATATATATATATATATATATATATATATATATATATATATATATATATATATATATATATATATATATATATATATATATATATACACACATACACATACATACACAAGCTGGTTATTTTTAAATTTCTTAAAGGGGTCCTATTATGCTTTTTCACTTGTTCAACTGTAGTTAGTGTGTAATGTTGCTGTTTGAGCATGAAAAAGATCCGCAAGGTTACAAAGCTCAAAGTCACTCCAAAGGGAGATGTTTTATTAAACAGAAGCCACTTTCCAAGAACTACAACGAACTGCTCGTTTGGACTACAACATGTTTATGAAGTCACAATGTTACTCATTCGCTGTCAAAGAGACACTTTTCCACCACGTTTCCAAAACTCATTTGTTTGACCTTTTCTAATGCTGACGAACTCAAGAGTAGTTAAAATTGATTTTAAACTGTTCCTGAACATTATAACCCCAGCGTTTATCTGTGCGCTGCACATTTTACTGAGAACAGCTTCCAGAAACAGAGTGTTCAATGCAGCGCCGCACAAAAGCTTCTCCTGAAATAAAGCAGTTCCCACTTTGTCAGGACAATCTGTTGTTTGTGGATCACAACTTGTCTTGTTATTTCAAGTTGTGTTTTCTATTAAAGGGATGGTTGATTATGATTTGACTTTTTGTTGCTGTTTGAGCTTAAACAACATCTTCAAAGTTACGACGCTCAAAGTTCAAAGCAAAGGGAGATATTTTGTTTTACAGAAATCACTTTTTAAGGACTACAACAAACGGCTGGTAGGGACTACAACGAGCTTCTTCACGGGTTAGTGACATCACTAACACTGAAATTGACATAAACCCGCCCCCGGGAACACACAACAAAGGCCATGTGGAGAAGAGGAAGAGCTGCTGTAGTCGAGCACATTTGGGAGTCGCTCAAGCTGTCATCCGTCTTTCACATTTACTGTAATACAGTACGAACACAAATACAATAGCATGTCATAAAAGCAAGATGACAACCTAACTTATAACCGTAATTAAACTAAACTATCCCTGTTCTCTCATCATATATTCTCTGGCTCTGTGCATCAACAACAGTTCCCACACCAGCGATTTATAGATTATCATGACAGAATATGCTAATCAATGACTTGAAGATAGTTGTGTCTGCGTGAGGTAATCGGAGCTGCTTACACAAGCTCTTGAAGCTAGTTAACTCATAAATGCATCAACTATCCATTCAGAAATGTCCCGTCTCATTCTACATGTTGTCTCTTCTTCTTGAGTCTCTCCATCATTGTCCGACTCCGGTTTGAACACAAAAGGCTGAACAGTTTCTGACATTTTCAGTGTGTGTCTGTGTGAGGTAATCAGAGCTGCTAACACAAGCTCTTGAAGTTTAAGTCAGCAGCAGGGAGCAGCAGCTCATTTGCATTTAAAGGGACACTCCTTGCTCACCCTCAAAAAGTGACAATTTTGACATGCTGTAAAAATGATCTATGGGGTATTTTTAGCTAAAAAGTCATACAAACTCTGGGCACATCAGAGATTTATTTTACAGCTTGTAACAACGGGCATTATAGGACCCCTTTAACGGTTCCAGTTGCTAAGATGTAAACAAAGGGCAACATTTCTTGTGATCAATTACTATTTGTATTCGCACAGTTTTCTGACAAGTATCATAATTAAATGGTGTATAATACTGTGTCTAAAACAGATAAGAAAATTACAAAAACCCCACTCTGAAACGTCCTGTGAAATCTGTTCTGGACAATCCTCTTGTTTGTTAACATTCTTACGTCTGAATCAGGCTTGAGTTGGTTTGAAATTGATGCCATCCTTAATATTTACACGAGTACTAGAGCTCACGGTTATGTAAGGGCCAGGGCGGGACATTTCAAAAACACGCGGTGCCAATCACAACACAGTGGGGCAGCTAACCAATCACAGCACATTTCATATTTCAGGAGGGGCTTCACTGTAAACGACACGTTCGAGTCAGACTGGGGAGAGAGGTGCTGTAATAATGTAAAATATATGAAAAATAATGTTTTTTTCGAACAATCAAGCATGAAAGCATATTCTAGTACACACCAAAACAAAATCAAGACTTAAAATGTTATAATAGGAGCCCTTTAAATACTTTGACGCCACTAAACACCAACGTATGTATGTATTATGTAGATATGTAAAACATATGGGCTCCATCTAGCCAAGTGTTTAGACGTCATATCCCCCCTAGCAGGGAAAAATAAAGCATTTTGTGTTTGGAGCAGGAGGCTATTTGTTAGACTGTACTTCCCCTTATAAATGAGTCCCTCTAAACATGTGTCAAACCACAACCCTTAATCAAGAGCAAGGGGCCGGTGTGTGCTGGAGGATGGCTAAAGATCGCCTGTGCGGTCGGGACACAAGAAGAGGGGGCTATTTGCGCTCAAGCATGCCAGACTGATCTCCCAGAACCGTCATAATATTTTTCATGCAGCAGATTTTTTTCTATTGGACTTAAACTTGGCTCTTAATATGGACCGATTAGGCCGTCCCAACCCACCCCTCCCTCCAGGAGCAGAGCATTGGCAGGGAGAGGGAACGTATCTCACAGCTTCCTGTGTGGGGATGGGTGGTGGTCCGAGAGCAAACCGGAGGGGCTGCAGAAGAATAACGGCGGCAGAGGTGTGTATTTTTGTGAAACAGACTCTGGAATGAGAAACAGATTCAAACTACCCAGGAGGAATTCGGGAAACCACAAATTCTCCTCAGTTGGGTGAGGAGCAAAAATAAATGCAGGATGACGGTAAATAAAAAGGATAGTTTAAATAATGTTTGCTTAAGACCTTACACCTTATGTTACATTAACAGCCATGCAAATATGTCCGCATAAGAACGTACTAACAAATACATAAGAACAAATATCTTTATATATTTATAAAAATGATATACCTATATAATAATAATATAACTCAATTTTTAGAATAGGCAATTACGTAATTATATTAATAACTGATGATTTTTAAAATAATATAATATAAATATATATATAAAAAAAAATTATATACAAAAATTTGCAAGCAAGCGGAACAGCATTCCTTCATTTGCTTGAGGGAATGACAAAGAAAATGAAATATGACATTCTGTTGTTCCTTTCGGATCCAAGAAACCGAGAAGCATCTTTTTCAGATTATAGAAGGGGTGGCCTTCATTCAGAGTCAAGCAGCATCGCACAAATGCCTTCGCGCTAATTTACCTATTGACATAAAAATGCATTGTTTATGTGGGTGACAAATTGTTTCCTGTACTCCCGGCAATCTGGATATGCACCAGTAATGATGCTTCAAAACGATGACAGGAATGATCACACATTCTGCATGTTTGGAGATTGCAGATTTTATGGAGATTGTTTCCGGCAACTAAGGATGACGCCGGGGTCTACTCGGGGTTCTGTAATCGGAATGCTTTCTTGGCGGGACGGCCGAGAGGATTGTAAAGAATAAAGGAACATTGGAGGAACGCTGATGGAGTTATGAAGGAACGTTCCACCAGATGTGAGTGCAAACACCTATCAGTATGTTATCCACAGAGACAGCTTCATCCCACTGCAAATCTGTCTGGACAGTTCCAAGAGTTCTTCACTCAGATTCAACGCCTATAAATTTGTTTGTGAGCTGCATATGAAATAAAGTGAAAAAAAGGAGGAGGGGGATGAAAATGTATAAAAATCTAAAACAGACTAAATTTTTTTATATATATATATATTATATCTATATATCCAAAAAAGAACTAATTCATTATATTTTTTCTGTAATTATTCGCAAAAGAGTTTTTAATAGTTTTATAATGTAATAATTTCAGTTCAGTTCAAAATTAATGTTGAAACAACTTAAAGACATCTTTTATGACCGATGTCTCTATGAAATTGTTTTTATTTTTAAACATTAATGATAGACATTCAACGTTACAGTATCATTGAGAGCTATACATTTCAACATTTATTAGGCTTTAAAAAATAACTTAATTTAAGTGAACTTTAAACAATCTTCACATAAACTCATAATGTTATAGTTACCTGTGCCTTCATATATAACCAATATACAGAAATTGAATAAAGTTATCAAACACTTTACAGTCTTAACTGCATAAATTATAAATTAAATATAGTTTAATCCTTAAAGCTACAGAAGACAGAAGAGAACGCGCTGACTGTGAATGTCCTGACTATGACACACACACACACACACACACACACACACACACACACACACACACACACACACACACACACACACAACAACAGAAAGACAGAAGAGAACACTGACTGTGAATGTCCTGACTATGACACACACACACACACACACACACAACGCTCAGAAAGACAGAAGAGAACACTGACTGTGAATGTCCTGACTATGACACACACACACACACACACACACACACACAACGCTCAGAAAGACAGAAGAGAACACTGACTGTGAATGTCCTGACTATGACACACACACACACACACACACAACGCTCAGAAAGACAGAAGAGAACACTGACTGTGAATGTCCTGACTATGACACACACACACACACACACAACGCTCAGAAAGACAGAAGAGAACACTGACTGTGAATGCCCTGACTATGACACACACACACACACACAACGCTCAAAGACACACGCTAATTTTGACAGCACTACAGTATATACACATACACGTTATGTGTTTCAACCAAGATTGGCTGACTTATAGTTGTCTTTGCACATTAAACGGGCACAAGAGAAGGTATTTTAAATTGGAAAGGACCTATATTTCTAAGTGTACCCAGGATTAAGGGATTACTATGGGTGGACATCCAAAAACATTGTTTATTATGAATCAGACTTCAAACTATTTGACAGCCATTTATATACTGGATTAGCAAAAGCTTGTTGTGAAAATGTATAATAAAACAGTTGCTTGATGAATCATGTTCCCAAATGGATGGAAAAGAATCCACCTATGGTGCCAAGAATTTACTGAAGATGGGTGGAGCTTGTGAATCTGGGCCAGTGCTATAGGCTAAACTGGATGGCCGGTTTTAGATTTAAACCAAACCAAAAAAACAAAACAAGAAGGGTTGAACAAGATAAAACGATGAAGATTTATGTTTTGTTAGTGCTGCACTTTCACCAGAGTTCCAGGAGATTCTTCAGAACTCCTAACCCCACCCTAGAGTTTCCATCCTGGGGTGTTGAGTCACATCAGCCCCTTCACTTCCACATTCCCCTCGCGCCTCCCTGTCTTTACCCGCTCTCAGGAGCTCACAGTGGGGCCGGCAGGACCTCTAAAGCGCTGCCAGAGTCCTGTGCCATAAATAAGAGAATGTTTCGCATATTCGGTTTGAACTCGGCAGGACACGTCATTAACACAGCGGCACCATGTCTTGCACCCCCCGTCTGCCTTTCACCATCTTCGCTTTCGTTTTCTTCTTACACTCCATCCACTGTTCTAAACTGTGACTTTTTCCTCTCATCGTTTTGCTCCTCTTCCCCACTTGGCATCTCAGACTGTTCCCGCTCCGACTGGAAACCGCCAGAACGCATGAGTCTGATTACGGCTCCAGATGAAGCCAGCGAAGGCTGAATCTCGCTGACAATCAGCGTTTGAATGGGAAAAAGCAACAGTTAGAGATCTGAGATAAGCAGACTGAGTTTGTTCGACAGGACTCTACCATGTTAACATTTTACACAAAACTATGGCACAATCTGCGTACAATTTGCGCCCACAGAAAGCTACACAGATGCCTGGCATTTACACAGTTCTAGATTTTTCCTCAAAATCAGTGCAGATTCTGCATGGGCTTTGCTGGTCAGCCATTTCTAACAGACTTTAGTTTGAGCAAAAATTATTTGATGTGACATTTTTGTCCAATCCCATTTCTACACTTTCGATTCTCTTGGAGGGACCAGATAGCCCTTCAACCGAAGATTTTTCGGGACCCCACTCCAAACAAAGAGGTGTGAGAAATGTCCCTGCATACACAGACTACAGCAGAAACATGTAGGGCCCAATGATCTCCACGATGCCCGAAAACACGGACGGAATCACGGAATCCAGTCATAAAAACGCTCTTACGCAGAATTTCACAGAATTTGTCAAATTTAGTGACTAAAACTAGTGTCTGTGAATATTAAACTGCAAAAAGACTATTTAAATATGAATCTTGCATGTTCTATGAGTCTCTATGTGTCGTGAGAATGAATGGTTTTTGTGCATCTATAATCAATAATAATACTAACAATAATATTCAATTATTAAAACTTTATTTAAGGAATAATTGCTCTTCCGTGTTTTAATTGCTGTTTGAAAAAAAAAAAAAAGTTAAATTCATATGATTAAAAGATAAATTAAATTAATGTTTTATGCCGACATTTGATTGCCAGAAAAATTAAAATACACAACACAAAATTTCTGAAAAAGAAAATCATAGAAATATATTTTTTTAATAAATAGTTTTTAGTTTTTAATTAAATTAATTAGATATGCTTTTGTAATCCAGAAAATAAAAAAAACCGAAAACACAGAATTTGGTAAAAAAGAAAACTTAAATTGAGAATAAAAAGATAAAATAAAATAAAGCCCATAAGGTCCTTTTTGAGGATTAAGGATTTCAATTAATTCGATTAATTCATATGCTCTTTGATTACTAAACATTTTATTTAACCATTAAAAAATGGTTAAATAGAAAAATTTTAATTAAATTTTTTCTCCCAAAAAAATAAAACAATTCAAAGATCCCTAAACCTGGCTGCCCAAGCGAACAAGGAGAGAATTTGTTGGCATTAATCATTAATGCCATTTGTTTTATATGTTACTCACATGAGATCAACCAATAGCAAACCACAACGATCCAATGATCCAACCAATTACCAACTCAAATACACATCATAACAGGAAAGAAAAGACTATCGCAGCTACCATTTCATGCCGACTTTAATGTGACAAAAATGCAAGTCATATGTGGGATATTCCTACTTTCTTTTTTAGATCTCTTACCATTAAGGGTCAAGAGTGACGTGAAAGCAAATCAGCAATATTCAAACTGTAGATCTACGAAAAGTGCTTAATTAACCGTGTTTTAAATTCTCTCAGCTAAACAAGTTCTGTAGTCACCATATTTATGTCCTCACATACACGCAACTCAGTTTCCTAGAGTTTCAAAGTTGGAAAAATGTAGTCCAACTTTAAGTGGAGTTTAGCTGCATTTTTCCTCAAATAAACTGGAAATTCCAACAATCGGAACGCAGCATTAAGCTCCTTAGTAACATAATATTAGGTTAAATAGGACCTTAGATTGACACCCAGATACACAATAGTACAACACTTTGTCAGTTTGAACATTGTCGGTCCTTAACAACCCAGTTTACTTCGGTTCCATTCAAAATACATATGCCAACAAGGCTGGGTAATCTCTGTGATAACCAATAATGTCATCATGTAAATGATCACGGATCAGTGTTATCATTTAGACTTGGTGTGTCAATTCCCAAAACTATTCTGAAAAACTTGGAACCAGGTATTTTTCCCTGAAAAAAGATATTTAGTTTATCGTCCAGTCGGTAAATGGAGCTGAAACGCACGCTGAGTCCAGGTATCTGAGCCAACGGTTCTGCTAAACGATCAAATATGAATAAACGCTGTTCAGAAACTCAGCTGTTAGACATGCAGCGTGCAAAACTCCCACACACACTCACACGGGGGGCGGGAAATGTGTCAACTTCTAGAACAAATGTGAACGGATCAAACAAGTCATCTCACAAACTCCACCATCTCCCTTTACTATATAAACGTCCATTGGGATTAAGGAAGAAGTAATCTCCATTTTTCCCAAAATGTGGATCTGCAGAAGTTCCCATGGTACTCCCACCATTCCCATTTCTTCCCGTGCTTTCTCTGCGATTCCCGTCCCTCTGAGGAACTCCTGCAACTGCCCTGATGCAGATTTTTATGCGCCGATAATTCACATCTCTGGCCCCTGCCCTGGAAACATTATCTAAACTGAGAGGGGAGGGAGTGTAGGAGAGGAAGTGGATGCAAGAGTAATAAAAGCAGTCTGCAACAAACGGAAAATAAAAGAATCCTTTTACTCTATATTTCATATTCCAGAGAGTTGCTGTTTGACTCACTCAGGAGTCGACGCTAGCGGACCTCCACTCCGTGTAACGTAACATGACTCTTAGAGGGTCTCGATGTGCTGTAAGTTATGGATTACGGCTGCGGGGCTGTGAGAGGAAGATGTGGAAAGGAATGTTCTGCAGTTTTGTGTTGGTGTATATACGGTCCCCCTTCCCCGGAGGAGAGACGGAAACGGCTCTTTCACGGTTCTAAGCGTACCGTCGAGTCAACAAGACTGCCCTCAGGTCCTCTTAGCCATGCAGCGCAACCGCCGGTTCACCGGACTTACACTTCCTCCTTTACTTCCTGCCACTCTGTATGGTTCACAAGGTCAAAAGGTCACACTTTCATCTGTTCCATCTTAACCATTTCCACAATCCATTAAACATTACTTGTGGGGTTGGGGGTAACTGAAGCATTTTACTTCTGCTGGCCTCCTTCCTTTCAAAACACAGATTATTAAATTAACGTTCAGATAGATGCTTTGCCTATCACTGAACCAAGAAACAGCCGGAGAGATCAAAAGCAGGCTTTTTTTGGCTGCCAGTGGTTTTAAACGGATACACTTGGGGGGTTTTATCATCACTGTTGTGAAAATGCTCATTTTGTTGCTTTCTAAAGCTGGCTAGGTTACTACAGCGGTTTATCACAGCGCAATATCAACAGACGGCAGATTCTGAAAGCAAATGTACTGTTTTATAAACCTCATAGCACTTGAACTAAAGCTACAATAATTTACCAGTTCGAGAACACATTAATAAAAACAAGACTTTTACATTTTCTGAAATAAATATGAATATAATCAATATTTAACATTTTCTTGGTAATATGACTGTACATATATGAAGAAAATATGAAAATAAATATTATGAATATTTTTGCATTTTCTGTGAAAAAAATTAAGACAAAATAGAAAAAAACATAAATAAAATATTCTTTACTTTTTCTGAAAATAGTACAAATATAAAAATATGAAAATACATATGCATGCTGTGAATACTTTTACATTTATTTTGAAAAAATTATAATAATGTAAAATAGAAGTATAAGAAAAAAGTTGATGAAAATAAATATGAATATTTGTAAATTTTTTGTTGAACAATTAAGACACTATAGAAAACAAATAAAATGTTTTCTTTTTCTTAAAAATATGAGTTCAAATATAAACAGAAAATATGAAAATACATATGCATGTTATGAATATTTGTAACTTTTTTGTAGAAAAATAATAATTATGAAAAATAGAAACATAAGGGGAAAAAAAGTCAGTGATGTTCAAAGAAGAAGAAGAAAAAAAACTACAGTAGTTGCCAGAATGTTGCTATGCTGTTGTTATGATGTTTTGGGGTTTTGCTAGGTGGTTCCTGCCAAGTCAAAAGAGCCTCTATAACATCCTAGTCACGGCTTAGGTCCCTCGATTAAAAAGTAATTTTTTGCAAGTTTTAACACCCACCACTTCAAATGATACGTCTGATCACAAATTGAGATATAATGTTCATTGTCCATGTCCATAGCTTAGCAAATACCAATAATAATGTAATAACTCACCATCTTACAAGTAGTCCGTGCTCTAGGAAGTTTTTCAGGTTGGGTAAAGTCTGACGCAGATCTGGGGTGGAGAGTCCATGCTGATACCTCAACTGTACAACGAGAAACACAGAGGAAATATGTTTGTTACAACCATCATCACCTGTCTGAAAGATGAGTATATGATCACTATATGGCATCACCTGGGCATCGTGCCATCAGCTAGAGCAGCAGGTTCATTCATTACCCCATAGGTGAGTGAACACACACACACACACACACACACACACACACACACACACACACACACACACAGGATTTCCATTTGCAGATGTTTAAGTTATTTAGTCTGCATGCTGTAGAACCACTGACAGGAGACATTAACCAGATCCTGGTTTTCTTAAGTTTCAAATTAATATTTAATAAAGATGGGGTCATAAAAAAAGAGGATTTTGTAAAGAGTGAAAGCAGTCCTAGAGCTGTTAAGGCACATTCACAGAACCAAAACGGACACAACATTATTACAGACCAGTAAAGCAACCAAAAAAAAAAAAAAAAAAAAAAAAAAAAAAAAAAAAATTATATATATATAATTAATACATATTTACTATTTTATAATTTTACATATACACACACTATATTGGGACGCCCCTCCAAATCACTGAGTTCAGGTGTTCAATCCCTTCATGGCCACAGGTGTATAAATCAAGCTCTAGGCATGCAGACGCTTCTACACACATTTGTGAAAGAATGGGTCGCTCTCAGGAGCTCAGTGAACTCAAGCGTGGTACCGTGATAGGTTGCCACCTGTGCAATAAATCCATTCCTGAAATTTCCTCACTACTAAATATTCCTCGCTCAACTGTTAGTGGGATTATAACAAAGTGGAAGCAATTGGGAACAACAGCAACTCAGCCACGAAGTGGTAGGCCACGTAAAATCACAGAGTGGGGTCAGCGCATGCTGAGGGTCACAGTGTGCAGAAGTCACCAACTTTCTGCAGAGTCAATAGCTACAGACCTCCAAACTTCTGTGGCCTTCAGATGAGCTAAAGAACAGTGCGTAGAGAGCTTCATGGAATGGGTTTCCATGGTCGAGCAGCTCATCCAAGCCTTACATCACCAAGTGCAATGCAAAGCGTGGGATGCAGTGGTGTAAAGAACGCTACCACTGGACTCCAGAGCAGTGGAGACGTGTTCTCTGGAGTGACCAATCACGCTTCTCTGTCTGGCAATCCCATGGATGAGTCTGGGTTTGATACTTGCCTGACTGCATTGAGCCAAATGTAAAGTTTGGTGGAGGGGGGATTATGGTGTGGGGTTGTTTTTCAGGAGTTGGGCTTGTTCCCTTAGTTCAAGTGAAAGGAACTCAGCATACCAACTCATGCTTCAGCATACCAAGACATTTTGGACAATTTCATGCTCCCAACTTTGTGGGAACAGTTTGGGGACGGCCTCTTCCTGTCCTAACATGACTGCGCACCAGTGCACAAAGCGTCGGCCCATAAAGACATGGATGAGCGAGTTTGGTGTGGAGGAACTTGACTGGCCTGCACAGAGTCCTGACCTCAACCCAATAGAACACCTTTGGGATGAATTAGAGCGGAGACTGCGAGCCAGGCCTTCTCGTCCAACATCAGTGTCTGACCTCACAAATGCGCTTCTAGAAGAATGGTCAAAAATTCCCATCAACACACTCCTAAACCTTGTGGAAAGCCTTCCCAGAAGAATTGAAGCTGTTATAGCTGCAAAGGGTGAGCCAACTCCATATTAAGCCCTACGGATTAAGAATGGAATGGCATTAAAGTTCATGTGCATGTAAAGGCAGGTGTCCCAAAACTTTTGACAATATAGTGTGTATGTATGTCCCAAAACTTATATATATATATATATATATATATATATATATATATATATATATATATATATATATATATATATATATATATATATATATATATATATATATATATATATATATATATATATATATAGCTCCCGTTACACCACATCCCAAAGATGCTCTATTGGGTTGAGATCTGGTGACTGTGGGGGCCATTTTAGTACAGTGAACTCATGGTCATGTTCAAGAAACCAATTTGAAATGACTTTGTGACATGGTGCATTATCCTGCTGGAAGTAGCCATCAGAGAATGGGTACATGGTGATCATAAAGGGATGGACATGGTCAGAAACAATGCTCAGGTAGGCCGTGGCATTTAAACGATGCCCAATTGGCACTAAGGGGCCTAAAGTGTGCCAAGAAAACATCCCCCACACCATTACACCACCACCACCAGCCTGCACAGTGGTAACAAGGCATGATGGATCCATGTTCTCATTCTGTTTACACCAAATTCTGACTCTACCATCTGAATCTCAACAGAAATCGAGACTCATCAGACCAGGCAACATTTTTCCAGTCTTCAACTGTCCAATTTTGGTGAGCTTGTGCAAATTGTAGCCTCTTTTTCCTATTTGTAGTGGAGATGAGTGGTACCCGTTGGGGTCTTCTGCTGTTGTAGCCCATCCGCCTCAAGGTTGTGCGTGTTGTGGCTTCACAAATGCTTTGCTGCATACCTCGGTTGTAACGAGTGGTTATTTCAGTCAAAGTTGCTCTTCTATCAGCTTGAATCAGTCGGCCCATTCTCCTCTGACCTCTAGCATCAACAAGGCATTTTCGCCCACAGGACTGCCGCATACTGGATGTTTTTCCCTTTTCACACCATTCTTTGTAAACCCTAGAAATGGTTGGGCGTGAAAATCCCAGTAACTGAGCAGATTGTGAAATACTCAGACCGGCCCGTCTGGCACCAACAACCATGGCACGCTCAAAATTGCTTAAATCACCTTTCTTTCCCATTCTGACATTCAGTTTGGAGTTCAGGAGATTGTCTTGACCAGGACCACACCCCTAAATGCATTGAAGCAACTGCCATGTGATTGGTTGATTAGATAATTGCATTAATGAGAAATTGAACAAGTGTTCCTAATAATCCTTTAAGCTTAGTATATATATATATATATATATATATATATATATATATATATATATATATATATATATATATATATATATATATATATATATATACACACACACACACATACATACATACACACACACACACACATATACACACATAGACACACACACACACACACACAATAATTTAAATACATAAATAAATAATGTGAAGTGATTGATATTTATGACTATTATTGTGTCAATCTCAAACATTTATAGCCTTGTAAACCAAAATAAAATCTGTGCCATACCACAACACTTTTAGAGCACTTTTATAGGGGAAAACAAGAAGGGGAGAGAGCCTCAGAAGAAATACACTGACCGAGAGAAAGAGATGTTGTGTCAAAGAAAATATGAGACTGATCTACGTGATCGAAGACATAACATGCTCAAACGTTTTATTTCCCCCTCTTGTACAATCGTTCAGTCTAATACACTGGCCATCAATGCTCTCTGACATGTTAACACCAACACACACTACAATAACCACAATAATACAGCACGTGCATGTGTACAGATGGGGATGGGATGTGGGAGGGGAAAAGACAAAGATAAGAAAAAGAAAGAGAGAGAGAGAGAGAGAGAGAGAGAGAGAGAGAGAGAGAGAGAGAGAGAGAGAGAGAGAGAGAGAGAGAGAGAGAAAGAAATGGCACACATCTGGAATGAATGAAAGACGAGAGAAAAAAAAAAAAAAAACCACAACTCTTCTCCAAAAGGCAAGAATTTCTGGAAACATACTTCCTTCCTGGACTGTGGCATTGACAAAACTGTCTTTCCCAAGAGCCAAGATCCAAACAATCAGACATGTGAACCTTAAGCGAGAATTAATCATGTAACAGTAAAAGTAACAACGTTTTCGGAAAACCACAGCGCCCCTTTTGTCCTGGAGGTGAAACAACTACAGCAGTCAATCTATTTTAATTGAAAAGCAAGTGCATGAGGTCTTAAGGGCAACTAATGCATTAAGGACACCCCTTGACAAACATCTGGTTTATCTGGCTGCATGGCAGCACCCGCCGCATGTCTTCATAAAACCTGATCAATCATCATAACACCATAGTGACAAATGATCCGCATGCGATTTCAATTAGAACTGATACTGCTGCCACGATGACACTCCTACAGGCCAAGAATTCAATAGGGATACCAGGGGCGAGAGAGAAAATGAGAGACAGAAATACTCTGGAAAAATGGAGTAAGTGAAAACTAAATGACAACATGGAGCAAAAGCCATTTCCACTGGTTCTGCTACACTTTATGGTTATTTTTTCTACCCAAATCCTGGGTTGAGCCTTTGGGGTAATTTTTTCAGTGTTTGGGTAGTTTTTGTGTTACACAGATCCTGGGTCAGATGTAACAACCCAGCGTTTGGGTAGTTTTTGTGTTACTCAGATCCCGGGTCAGACGTGACAACCCAGTGTTTGGGTAGTTTTTGTGTTACTCAGATCCCGGGTCAGACGTGACAACCCAGCGTTTGGGTAGTTTTTGTGTAACTCAGATCCTGGGTCAGACGTGACAACCCAGTGTTTGGGTAGTTTTTGTGTAACTCAGATCCCGGGTCATACGTAACAACCCAGTGTTTGGGTAGTTTTTGTGTAACTCAGATCCCGGGTCAGACGTGACAACCCAGTGTTTGGGTAGTTTTTGTGTAACTCAGTTCCTGGGTCAGACGGTAACAACCCAGTGTTTGGGTAGTTTTTGTGCTACCCAGATTCTGGGTCAGACTTAACAACCCAGCGTTTGAGTCATTTATTGTGGGCTTCTCTTCAGGAGAGAGCAGTGCAGCTCCGTCAAATTGGTGCATGTCTTCGGTAAAATACTGGTTTGTGTTTTATCTATACATTCATATTTGTACTATATATCGTTTAATTTTATGCAAAGCAACATACAGGGGCTCGATGTGAGTCACCTAAACCAGTGTCGCGTCTGTTTATTTCATAATACTGGATAGACATTGGGGAGAAGAGAATGTACAAATAAATATGCATTATCAACAGATATATATATCCATTATCAAAATGGTAAAACTTTAAGCCTAAATTGAAGATTTATGTATTTGGATCGCATATAAAACTTCTATCCATTTGGATGACATGGTTTTAACATCAACAAACTAACTTAATGTGATGCATATCTGCCAGTCGTGTGTATTGTGCAAATATCGTAATGTCAGTTTGATACCCACGTCTTTGTATTCATTGTGCTATTTCTGTTTGCCTCCCTGGAGCAACTTGACATCACTGTGAATGTGTGTAGTTTCTTTTCAACAAAGGACGCCTGGGATCTACCTTTTGTTTCTTTATGGAGGGCACTGCTCCAAGTCTCCACTGGTGATGAAATGGTCAATTCCACACAGAACTAACAGCCTTATTCATTCATGGATGAAAGTACACCTCTGGCTTTGACCAGATGACCATGTGCTGGGATCCGCATGTGGACCAAAAGGAAAAAGGACTTTTGGAAGTACGTGCCAACAGCAACAGCATTCCGTATTAGAATCAGAACGGGGTGTACCACTTATGGCTGGCCAACTGCCTAAAACCATATTTGTTCAGTGTTTCTCTGACAAAGATACTGATTAGATTAAACCCAAAAGTCAGTGAGAGTTTCCAGAAAAGTGAAACTGAAAATGAAGTAGGGCGGACATGGTTGAAGAGCCAAACACCGACCCCCTCGTAAAGCGTTGACTCGGCGTGAATGCTTTTTACGAACCGTCACTAATGCTGGGGAACGTGGCTTTCACTCTGTGGCGATGAAGACGATCATTATCGGTTTGCCTGATGAGCTTCCCTGATGAGGAGTCTATAGGTCTGTTCCAAAACCTGAAAAATGCTAGTTTTGCAGGCAGAAGATAACTCGTTTTGGTCAAATTTCAATGCAGCATTGTTTTGCAGTAAAAAACAATCCCAGAATGGATTGCACAACTGTGAAAAAAGCAATGCGCACCAAGAAATCTTGATTAGAAACATATTTCATTCAATGTAGAAGAGCATCAATACAAATAGCTTGGTGTAATTAACATTAGATATTTGTAAGTGTAAATATCACACTGTAAGCTTAGCGAAATGCAAACGTAGCTCTATTGAATCAGTTGTGTGTTTAGTCTTCAATGCAAAGTGCTATGTTGCTTGAAGAGGGTTACAAATTAATCACATATGAGGTTATAATGCTCCCTTTGTAGGCAGCATGCAGCGCACTAGGTTTTAGAACAACGCTATTGTAAATACATTCTTAATCACAACTATTTTTACTTTGAATTAAAGGATTAGTTCACTTCAGAATGAAAATCTCCTGATCATTGGCTCTCCCCCATCTCATCCAAGATGTTCATGTCTTTCTTTCTTCAGTCGAACAGAAATGAAGTTTGAGGAAAACATTCCAGGATTTTTCTGCACATAATGGACTTCAATGGGAGCCAACGGTTGAAGGTCCAGATCAATGCAGCTTCAGAGGCTCTGCACGATCCCAGAGGAATAGGGTCTGATCCAGACAAACCATCGGACATTTTCAAAAATAAAAATAAAAATGTATATGCTTTTTAACTTGCTCATGCATGCGCACACCACATATTGCGTAATCACGTCAGAATGGTCACGCTAGACGTAGTACCTAGTTCTGCCTAGTTTTAGTCCTCTGAAACTGCATTGATTTGGACCTTTCCTGTGGAGAAAAATCCTGGAATGTTTTACTACATCTTGGATGAGATGGGGGTGTGTAAATCATCAGGAAGTTAATTATTCCTTTAATGGAATTAAATACTGTAAAAATGATCATAATGTTAATATAATGTATTTAAATGAATGCTGTTCTTTTGAACTTTCTACTTATAAAAAATCCCAAAAAGACATCTGTTTTCAACTTTGATAATAATAAGAAATCAGCATTTTACAATGATTTCTGAAGGATCATGTCATCAAAGGACTAAATTACATTTTAAATCATATTAAAATACTATAATCATTTTAATCATAATTAAAAAACTACTTTAAATTGCATTATATTTAATTTTTAATTTTTGATTGAAAAAATTCAGGCTTAGTGAGCATAAGAGACTACAACAGCATTAAACAGATCTTACCGACCCCAAACCTTTGAACAGTGTTGTTTTTTTCTATAATTTCTTTCACTGAGCTCATTGCAATGCATCATGGGATTGCTTTTCGATGACTTGCTCCAGACTGTGACCAAATGGTTGCATTTTGCGACGTTTTTTCCTGCTGGTGAGACACGAGGCTTTGTGCCCAACTGATAAGAGCTGCCATTTCAGTTACAAATGAGAAACATCAAACGGCAAACGAAATGAAAGCGGAACGGAACCGGGAATTCTCAGTTATAGAGCACAGATTTCAGGTCAAACAGAGCTGATGTGGAGAGGTTTCAGTCCACAAATCACCAACATTCACCGTGGATTTACTGTAGTAACACCACATGGGACTGTGGAAGAAATAGTTTCTTGTTTTTTACATTATTCATCTCAGGGTACATTCAACCTTTTGAGAGTGGGGCTTTCAAGCACTTTTTCCAGCACTTCAAAGCTCTAAATATTATCCAATATTTATTTTTCATGTGATGATTCTATTAATTTTATTGTGATGACGACTCTAAAAGTTTAAAGGTGTAGGAAAACTAACACTTTGTGGCAAACGAGCACTTTTAATTAAAACAAACATGAAATTGCCACTATAACCAGTAGATGGCGGCAGAGGAGCACTTATTTGACTTCTCCTTAATATATGGAAAAAAGTAGGAAGTAGGGATGTGACGGTGAGGAAATTTTCCCACCGGTTAATCGACTTGTGGCAACACAGATAAAACCGGTATCACTGGTGGGGGCTTTTCAAATCGCTAATTGTAAACCAAAAGTAAAATGCACACGGACGCTTGGGCCTTCATAACGGAGCAGTGCGGAGCAAAGCGAGTGTTTTTAATGAATTCCTATGAAAGTTAAGCTTCCATAGGCATGACCTGAAAACACGGCAGACTGCACATGCAACGTGAATGCATGCGCGGCCATGAATGAACGCCCATGTGGCCGTGCTCATTTTACTTTCGGTTTGGAATAAGCGCCAATTCGAGGCGGGTTGCTTGAATTGCGGGTTCATTAGCCTATTATTCTTAATGGAAAACACAGCAACAAAACAGTACAACGACAAACTCCCTTAAATAGGCGCTTTTACATTTCACTTTGAAACCAAATCTTCCGCGATCATCTTGTCTGTCAGCTCCTCGCTCTCATGATGAATGAAATCTGACTGCTGCGTCTGTGCTGCGACTCTCGTTCGGCTCACGCTACATGTTCAGTTTTTAATTGTAGTGTCTGTTCTCTAACTGAACTAAATGATTAAAATCAAAATGACGGTGGGAGGTGTAACACCGGCAACACCGACTATCGCAGCAAGCCTAGTAGGAAGTCACAATGTCTCATGAAAAACAAAAACTTTTCTTCAAATTGTGCCTGAATTACACAGAAAACAGGTAAAGAGCTCCTTTAATAAATCACTGAAGCTCTCTGTCAGTAGAACAATAAGAGTAGAATATTTAAATTAGGTTTTTGCACATTACTGTTGTTAATAAAAGTACATTTTAGTCAATTCAAGCTCAGTGCTTCACTGTTAAATTTCCAATAAACAAACATGTAATATTAAGTAGTAACTGCACTCATTAACAAAACAATCTGAAACAATTTTATTATTGAAATCAATTTTCCTCCAAATCAGGTGTTGGCGCCACCATCTGTAGAAATGAGTAGCACTGGTGCCACTGCTCTCTAATGCTAGTCTGGAGCCCTGTTCAGTATTTAGCCATTTAAAAGTGGCATAATTAACTTGTTTAAATTGAGTGTCTTTGGGCTAATGATGCCTTAAAATACTGTCTCTGTAGGCATATCACTAGTCTTGGAACAGAGTATTTGTGCGTGTATTCATTCAGGAATTGTAATTCTTCCAAAACCAAGAATTGAAATGCAGCCAAGGGTGCTGATCTGAAACCCGATAGGAAGCCCAAGGAAGAGCGGAATGGTGACATCATTGGATCGAAAAGGGCACAATCGCAATTGTTTCGACTGTAGGCTTGCGTCAGTGTGTGTGTGTGTGTCCTAGAGTACCATTGTGAGTGCCTCCTCCATCTGCACGCCAACCCTTCTCATATCACAGAAACAACAAAATCCCTTTTTATTCACACATATGCAAGCATATAAACGAACAAAAGGGAAGATATGTTTTACACCGTAAAAAAAAAAAAAAAAAAAACCTCAAGTAGCATGTCGATAATTCAACTAGTAGTCATTAATAATCACCCACCCAGTCCCTAGGGCGGCCTGCCCCTACAAAGCAATGCATTGCGGGAAGAAATCTGCTCCTGCAATCTTGCAAGTCAAAGGCATTTGGCATGCACATTTGATTTCATTACTGCCTTTGTTCATCCTTACAATTTTTGCTACATGTGTTTAAGAGCAGAGCACATCTGGCCCACGATCCCCACGCTGGCGTGCTGCGTGACGGAGGTATGCGCGCTCCTCTTTCCCCTGTGTGCTTCACATTACACTGTAGCTTGAGTTGCAGCGTTTGTGAATTGCTTTTGGCAAAGAGCACTGGGATAGATTATAGTATAAACCTGGACATAAAGTATTTTTAAGCAAACAACTGGCCTTTTCCCCTCCCTAAGCTCAAGCACAAACAAATAAATATCCAGAACACGGAAAAAAAACGCGCCATCGGCGGAGACAGTAGGAGCGTCTTGGGGAACTTGGCCCTGCGCAGAACAGCACAGCGGTCTTAATTAAAAGCGACAGCCTGACCTGCTGACAAGTTGAAGCAACAAACAGAGCGGCGGGTGGCATGGGGCTCTCACAAACAGATTTAAAAATGTGCGAAAGAGAAGAGAGAGACTACCACGACAGTATATTTAGTATCTCTTTCGCACTGTAGACAGTTTTAAATCAAAGCGGGTGTTGACAGACAGTGCAAAGTGAATTGTGGGTGAATAATGTGTTGTTAGTGTAACGACGGAGGTATCTGCTGTGATTTAAAGCCTTGGTGAGGATTTTGATAAACATTATAGTGCCGGGGCGTTTGAAACTATGTGAAAGCTACTGAAAAAAGTAAAAAAGAATAAAAGCCAAGTATGCAGGCGTTTCTTGCCTTTTCCCCCTTGTGGTTCTATCGGTTTCTGTTTGCTTTTGATGCTGGTGTTGGCATCAGGTCATCTGAGAATAAAGATAAAGTTGTGGATGCATGCTGTGAATGAATGAAAACGATACAGAAGCATTGGTCTGCTGTGTCTCCATCATGACCCAGGTGCTCCAGACTCGACTCAACCAAGGTTCTTGAATTTCTTCTATGCATGGGAATAGCCACATAAATGAAATGTCCAGATTGGTTGTGGATAAAAGACAGGTGGTTTTCCAAGTGCAGGTTTGAAAAGGTGCATGGGATACTACAGCAAACCAACATGTCCTGATGTCCCAGTAACACGAGAAGATCTGGAATGAGTTGGGTCACGACTTGAAAATTTTTAACATATTGGTCAAACTTAAAAGCATGCAAATGTGGCACTATAGCAAATTCATATGGCACAAAGTAACCTTTTCCATTTTCCTGTCAAAATTTGACATTAACCTAAGACTTGAGATGCTTGAGACTATTAGACCATCATTCTTAATTTAACATGCAAAATTAAATAATAATAATATTTTATAACAACAAGTATAATAAAATATAATTCAATATATATTCTTTAATTAAATAAAATAAATTATAATACAAAATAATAACAATATATATAAAAAGTGTAAAGTAAATAAGTATTAAATTACATAATATAATTAGTGCTGTCAAACGATTAATCATGATTAATCACATCCAACATAAAAGTTGTTTTATATATATATATATATATATATATATATATATATATATATATATATATATATATATATATATATATATATATATATATATATATATATATACACACACACACACACACACACACAGTATATGCATGCAAATATTTATTAAATATATACATGTATGTGTGTGTATTCAAATATACATAATTATACACAACACACACACACATATATTATGTAAACACAAACTTTTATTTTGGATGCGATTAATCATTTAACAGCCCGAAATTAATATCATTAATAGAATATAATATTATTAATATGAAACAATATAATGTAATAGAATATAATATTAAATAAAAAGGGAACAACAATTAAAATAAGAACTCCACTGTGTAGATAGAGTTCCAAAATAACAAAAACATTTAACAGAAATGAATTTAACATCTGGAATCTCAGCTGTATTTGTGTTCCATCATCTGTATTCAAATTAACATTTTTGTCCCCTTTTCTTCCCTTTCACCCTGTTATTTTTCCCACTTCTGCCACGGCCAATTTTCTTACATACTAAAGGCTTAAAGAGGTTCTCTTTTTTTGAGGGAAATTAGAAGTGTCACAGGATATGAAGACTGTGTCCCAAATGAAGCCTTTTGAAACCATCAGCGGTCGTGTTGGTGAGTGTTTTTTCATCGAAAAAGTCACATCAATTCAATGCAAAGGGACGCAGAGAATCTCTTGATAACACAGCAAGGCAGATGCTTGGGAGGTTCGGAAATGTGTAAGGCCATAACTTTTCATCAGTAGAGTCATTTTACAAACGTAGATGGCCGAGCAGCAACTCTGGATCCAAACTCCAGAGATCTCGGAGAGTCGGACCCACACAGTGAGCTTTTGCGGTAAATTACAATAAAAACCAAATACTTTAGGTAAAAAATAGACATGGGGAATGGTTTTGCTGGTTGGCCGAGTTCTTGCCCCCCCAAGGGATGGTAATCAGGGGCCCCGGATGGTCCCCTATTAGTCTGCTTAGGAGGGGCCGGCACAGGTGCTTTCCTTATGTCACCCACCCAGGTCAGAGATATAAAGGGGCCAGGAACAAACTATGGGTGTAGACGCGCACAAAGTCACGCAAACATCTCTCGAAGTGTCTCAAAGATTGCAATGAATTATCCATTTTTGCATGTCCTTAATCAGGTTTTTGGTCCCCACGTGCATCAATGAGCCTTAGCCACCCAGGACTAACTTCCTTTTCTCATGTTATATGGAAGGTATACAATCTCATAAGTCCACAAAATGGTGGCTTTGCTCTAACCTGGAGGAGAAAGCATTTCTAAAGAGATCTCTCCTCAGATCCGACTACTTACAGGGCCATCCCTTATAAATTAATAGATGAGAGGGAAGAAATTTTGACACGCCTTGGCACTGAGCACTTGGTACTTGCTTATACTCACTCTGACCCTGAATTTTAGAAAGTTTAGAAAGAGACAGGCCTTCAATAAGGTGGCCAAATGCCTGTAAATGAAGTACTGCTCTATATTTTGTACTGATAAGCCTCTCCATAAATGTAGCATCTATTATTATCTGGGTTACTTTTGATTCTTGCTTGCGTTGTCAAAGTCATTGTGACTCCAAAGCCTAACTGTTTGGTACTGGAGACTGGGAACATGATTGCATAAAACAGTATAGCAGAAAGGGACCATATTGTTCAGGTTATTCAGGAGAAAGGCATGCATATATTAGCTTTCAGGGCTAATGCACATGCCAAGTATATGTTATAAGGATTTGAAGGTAAAAACGGCCTGAAGATGTCTTGGCTTCAATGGTGCAAGGTACTTGTTTTGAAACAACCATCAGAAAGTGCTCTCGAAAGGTTCCTCATTGTGTCCGAGGCCAACATGGGAGTGTAAATATATGCAACAAAACACTCAAGCCATCACTAAACGTCTAGGCAACAACTCTGAATGCACTTGGTTAACTTGTATAATGCAGAGCTTTGGTCTGAATGAGCAGCTGAAGTCTCCAATTCACAATGAAGCAGGCTTATGTAAACCAGAGCGACTGCTTGAAAACACATGCTAGGCGTTCTGGCTGCAACGCTAACAAAATTAGCCATGAAAACTCTCAATGGGCTGCGGCCATAAAGATGCCTCTGAGCAGATATCTATCCAGGTTTTAAGCCAATCAAAATATTGCGTACATAACATAACATTATGACCACCTTCCTAATATTGTGTTGGTCCCCCTTTTGCTGCCAAAACAGCCCTGACCCGTCGAGGCATGGACTCCACTAGACCCCTGAAGGTGTGCTGTGGTATCTGGCACCAAGATGTTAGCAGCAGATCCTTTAAGTCCTGTAAGTTGTGAGGTGGGGCCTCCATGGATCGGACTTGTTTGTTCAGCACATCCCACAGATGCTCGATTGGATTGAGCTCTGGGGAATTTGGGGGCCAAGTCAACACCTCAAACTCGTTGTTGTGCTCCTCAAACCATTCCTGAAGCATTTGTGCTTTGTGTCAGGAGCATTATCCTGCTGGAAGAGCCACAGCCAACAGGGAATACCGTTTCCATGAAAGGGTGTACATGGTCTGCAACAATGCTTAGGTAGGTGGTACGTGTCAAAGTAACATCCACATGGATGGCAGGACCCAAGGTTTCCCAGCAGAACATTGCCCAAAGCATCACACTGCCTCCGCCGGCTTGCCTTCTTCCCATAGTGCATCCTGGTGCCACGTGTTCCCCAGGTAAGCCACGCTGCGCACCCGGCCATCCACGTGATGTAAAAGAACACGTGATTCATCAGACCAGGCCACCTTCTTCCATTGCTCCGTGGTCCAGTTCTGATGCTCACGTGCCACTGTTGGTGCTTTCGGCGGTGGACAGGGGTCAGCATGGGCACCCTGACTGGTCAGCGGCTATGCCGCCCCATACGCAACAAACTGAGATGCTCTGTGTATTCTGACAGCTTTCTATCAGAACCAGCATTAACTTCTTGAGCAGTTTGAGCTCCAGTAGCTCGTCTGTTTGATCGGACCACACGGGCCAGCCTTCGCTCCCCACGTGCATCAATGAGCCTTGGCCGCCCATGACCCTGTGGCCGGTTCACCACTGTTCCTTCCTTGGAGCACTTTTGATAGATCCTGACCACTGCAGACCGGGAACACCCCACAAGAGCTGCAGTTTTGGAGATGCTCTGACCCAGTCGTCTAGCCATCACAATTTGGCCCTTGTCAAACTCGCTCAAATCCTTACGCTTGCCCATTTTTCCTGCTTCTAACACATCAACTTTGAGGACAAAATGTTCACTTGCTGTCTAATATATCCCACCCACTAACAGGAGCCGTGATGACGAGATCATCAGTGTTATTCACTTCACCGGTCATAATGTTATGCCTGATCGTGTATATATATATATATATATATATATATATATATATATATATATATATATATATATATATATATATATATATATATATATATATATATAGTAAAGACAAAGTACAGTTGGTACCATCCTCTCCTAGTCAACACACTGTCCAGATATCTTTATCTTATGTTTTAACAAACGTTGTGATCTTTAAGCCTAGTTTCCTCGACCTTCAAAACACTGTTGACAGTTGTTAAAACTGTCGGAAAATATGAGGACAGAAATTTTTAACAAGGACTTAATATTGGATTTAGAGTGATTACACTGAAATGTGTTTTCTTGATTGACAAATGAGCTTGTGCCAATTCACAATGCTACTTTTGAGAGCGCTTTTTTTTGTTGTTGCTACGTTTAGAGGAAGGAGACAGAAGCCCTTAACTGTCACCTCAGGTTTCACAGTCCTCCACCCTTATATCGCAAGCCCTCGGTAACACTTTCTACCACTTCTTTTCGTCTCTACCACTACTTATTTCTCTTCCTCCATTCTTCCCTTCTTTCTGTCCAAGCCTGTAATAATAAAACACAGGTGTGGTTATACGTACAGATTCAGCCAATGCCAACAAGCTTAATTCAAAACATTTCCAGCTCTTGCGTTATTCAACCTTATACTTTATTGAGTATCATATGGACACGTTACTGAGACAACATATTTACATAATTATGGCAAAGGCTTACTGAGACAAATGGGAAATTTAATTTGGAGACCACCGGTAACAAGGGCCCGCTGTGTTTCCAGGCCCTCATGAGACAGACACACACACCAATGCTGCTGTATAACAGGACTATAATTAGACTGACACGCTTCAGTCTCAGACGTGTACATACTTTTCATTCTTTCCTTCGATAATACAATAAAGGGTTGTCCGATAAAGGCTTTGCCTGGTGATCTCGTCGTGTGTTTAAGGGTGTAGATGTCTGGGAACTAATGTGCCATTTTTTATGTGATATCATAGACTGGGCATCTACACAACACTCACTGATTTACAAGTCAAGTCTCTAAAAATGTATCTCACAGGTAATTTCTGATAAATCCGTCAATTGTTTTTACAATCATACTGTATATTAAATGTGTTAATTTTTATCTAAAAAAAAAAAAAATACATATGGGCTAATTTTAAATAGGGCTACCCAGTTGAAATATGGAATATTGAAAATATGCTATCAACAATACCAGCTTAAGACTAAATATGACAAATTACAAAAGATTTAGAAAAAATATTGAAAGATATATTGTCAATAAAAACAAATTTAGACTTAAAATGCTAAAAGAAAAATAATAATAATACTGATAAAAATAAAAATACTGTCAGTGATAACACATTTAATATTGAAAATATACTGTGAAGTGTCACAGATTTATACAAAATATTTAAAAATCTATTGAAGACAGGATGACAGGTAAAAAAAAAAAAAATAAAAAAACAAATAAATATATTTTTGATATTTTTATATTTGCTTTTGTCCATGACTTTTCACAAACAATGGTATAAAAGACGGTAATATTGAACGTTTTGGCAGACAATATCATTGATTATAATATTATTGGTTGAACAAGTGTTGATATCAAAAGACAGGGAGAGAGTGCCTATTCATTAGAGGCCGTCAAAAAAGATTATGGCTTTTAATAATTGGCCTTATAATATTATAAGAGAATATCTGAGCAGTGAGTCACAAAATATAATGGGAAAGCTATAGTCTATGGTTTGTAATATTACAGGCACATATGGTGCATATTAATCGCACATGTAGAGTAAATGATGACTGGATGTTAAAAGGAACATTTACACAGCCAACATTATGAAATTTGTTCCTTTAAACTTTTTACTTACAGTGATTATAATATTATGCCAAATTGTTTCTCATTGATTTTTTTGCATAGATAGAATGATAGAAAGACAGATCGACGAATGGATGGATGGCTGGATAGAACGAAAGAACGATTGAAAGATGGATGGATGGATGGATGAATGGATAGAAGAAAAAATAGATGGATGGATGGAACGAAAGAACGACTGATAAATGGATGGATGAATGGATAGAATGAAAGAAAGCTAGATAGATGGATGATGGATGGATGGATGGATAAAACGAAAGAACGATAGATATATGGATGGATGGATGGATGGAACGAAAGAACGAATGATCAATAGATGGATGGATGAATGGATAGAATGAAAGAAAGATGGATGATGGATGGATGGATAGAACGAAAGATAGATGGATGGATGTTAGAAAGAAAGAACGATCGAAAGATGGATGATGAATGATAGAACGAAAGAAAGAAAGATAGATAGACAGATAGATAGATGGATGGAACAAAAGAATGATAGCTAAAAGGATGGATGGATGGATGATGGACAGAACGAAAGAATTATAGATAGATGATGATGATGGATAGAATGAAAGAACGATGGATGGATGGAACGAAAGAACGATCGATAGATGGATGGACAGAAAGAAAGAACAATGGATGGATGGATAGAAAGAACGATGGATGGACAGATGGATAGAACGATAGATAGAACGATGGATGGATGGATGGATGATGTATGAAGTCTAATAGAGTGTAATCAGGTTCGATGAGCTCATGCCCTGGCTCCTGTGCGAGGGGTCCCAGAGCCATCGCTGGAGTCATAAACTCGGCCTGTGTTAACCTAAGGAGGGCTAACTCTAAACCAACACTGCACTCGGAGGGGTCAGAGTGACCTGTTAACACCACAGTGACACACAAACACAGCCATTCATCCCATCAAGTGGGGAGGGAGGCACCACCATCCTAAAGCATCCACAAAATGTGTACAGGACACAATTCTTGAACTGTCAACAAGACATTTCTTACTACATCACTGTATTTACAATCTAGACAAATGGGACAGTGCCTCTTCCGTTTAGCTGGTTCTACTTTTATAACCCAGTATGGAAAGATGGATTAATTATGGAAACCCACACATAATGAAAAACCCTTGTTTAGGTGTAACTGCCAAATAAAGCCATTAAAACATGATGTTCATGTCAGCCAAAAAGTCTGGCAGGGTTATAATCACGCTTTATAATTTGGAATAGAACTTGTTGAGGGTTTCTTTATTGGGCCTGTTATTTTAGGGCAGAGGAACAGCTCCATAAAGGCCACGGGGAAAAAAACATGACACGGAGCAGCTGTGAGATGCCCAACCTACACAGAGCCAAGCACAATCACAGCTTATTGCAATAAACCCTCCATCTCCCATTCACTTGTGCTCCGCTTTAATACAGGGACTTTACGGATTGTGTAAAAGCCTCTCAGCAAAGGTCAAAGGTTAGTGCTCGAGCCCTGAATGGTGCACATTCTTGTTCATCTCTCTTGGTGACGACACCTCCCGGTTCCTTGGTGTAATAAGAGGTAAGATAAACATTTCTGGTGTCAATGAAAATGTTTTTGAGGCTGTATGGATAGACAAGAGAAGCTAAGATCAATTATTCTGACGTTGAAACGAAACCCCACAGCGCTATGGCATAATTTACAGTGATGTTATGAGCGGTTGCCAGGACAAACAGTTAATATAACCTAAAAACAATAGACAGAGGATCCATCAAAGCCAAGAGGCTCCTGAAAGAGGCCGTTCCAAATCCGAGATGAGGGAATTTCTGCAGTAAACACTTCAAACCGGAAATTTCAAGCCATTTTACACCAATGATAGTTAGACAGCAAGTTTTATCATCGTAATTGCAGTTCAGGCTAAAGGGTGCTGACAACCTCCTGTTTCGAGATGATGATAGATCTGTTTTTTTGCTTTTTTGGAGTTTAACACTAGGCTGTACGTGTTTTTGGCGTGTGGCTCAAAGAGCCATCTCTCAACACAGGTATGCGAGTCTGTGCCTCCTCGCAGACCAAACACACACAGACACTGTATGAAGCTCTAGAAGGCCCTTTGTGATGGGTTTTTCAAATGCTGGGTGGCCTTTGGTTGACACTGTATAAACTACAGTACTGTAAATCAATCTGGGTCAAGGGAAAGCACAACTAAAAAAAGAATAAATACATTAAAGTATATTAATAAAGCCACGATACTCTCATGTCGAACCGAACGTGCAAACGCGGTGGCACGCGCTGTATATCACTTCATATAAGCGCAAGAAAAACTACGATCATGCAACGTAATCATAAAATAAAAGTATCAATAAATCACGTAACTGGTACACCGTGTGTGAGCTGGGAAGGATTTGCATGCAGGGATGATGTTCATTCTGTTCATCGGGAGCAGTTTTCATCTTTCATTAACAGTCCATGTTGTGTATTCACAACAGTCTTCCTAGCATTGTTCGGGAAGCAGACACACTCTGTCAGTTTAAATCTAGACTAAAAACGCATCTCTCTACTATGGCTTACACATAAAACATTATCAATTTCTATTATTCTAGCCGGAACCGGGAACACTTCCCATAACACCTGATGTACTCGTTACATCATAAGAAGAATGGCATCTATGCTAATGTGAGTCTCTCTGTTTATCCCGAGGTTTACTGCAGTCAGCCGGATCCGGGCCGTATCCAGATCAGATGGTGGACCAGCGCCTGGACATGACCAACGCATCCCTGAAATGTCTGCAGAGAGCGTGTCAAATAAACTCCCCCCGTAAATGCTGCATCGACACGACATCCTCATTAAACCCGTCTCCGGCGTGACGACTCCAATCTTTCAAATAATCTTACGAATATCTATTTGCCTAATATGACTTAAGAATTATAATCATACACTGTTTGTTCGTCGGCCAGAGGAGAACTGGCACCCCGACTGAGCCTGGTTTCTCCCAAGGTTTTTTTCTCCATTCTGACCCAGAAGGAGTTTTGGTTCCTTGCCACCGTTGCCTCTGGCTTTTGGCTTGCTCAGTTGGGGACACCTAAATCTCATCTATATTCCTGATCTGCCCGCATTGACACTATATGATACTGAAATGAGCTGGATAGCATCACCGTTTCACCAGAACGGCTGTACAAATTCTGCTGCATTATTTTCCTGTTAACAATGTGAAGCTGTTTTGAAACAATTGGACTTGTTAAAAGTGCTGTATAAATAAAGGTGACTTGACTTGATTTGATTTGTATTCGCCATGGTAACTGTTGTGTCCATAGCCCCAAAATGGCACTTTATTTTCACTTTATGTTACTTTGTATATTTTTAAATTAGTGTGGTGGCTACTTTATTGTGTTACAAAAACTGCTATTTAATAGCTTTAACTTATAGGCCTATTTATTCACCAGTATTAGTCATATTCATACAACATATGTGTTTAAGTAGGATAAAGTCAGACATTACTTGTGTGTGGTCCGACTTTTTTGGAATCGGGTTAGTATTATAAAAAGGAAATCTGACAAATGTTTTAAAATTACTTTTAATTAAAAAATATTTTAGGAGTAGTGATAGAATTTGGATTTTTGTATGTGGAATAATTATTATACATATATATAAAAAAAAGTATATCTCACTAGCTGTGCTTACATGGACCCTAACAATCTGATTGTAATCGGACTAATAGCACAGTCGGAATAAAAAAAGTCACATGTAATTAGGGGTGATCATTATGACCAAAATCTTATATCACGATACAGTTCTTTTTGCTTTAAATAAGGTTTTTGATACTACTGAAAAATATTCTTATCACCATTTTAAACAATAATACAAAAAAAGACAAGAAAACTGTGATGCAACTGTGAAAAATAAAGTCAGAATTGTGAGATATAAAGTTGTAAAGATGTAAACTCGCGATTGTGAGATATAAAGACTCAATTATCTTAAATGTTTTATTTTGTGGCGGAAATAAGCTTCAATACTCTTGCTGCCTGCCGTAACTAGGTAAACGTAAATGTGTGTCTGCATACTATATGTACAGTTCTATAAGAAGTGGGCCATATTCCAGCACTGAGCCAACAGCGAGATAAGCCTGAAGTATCGGAGGCAGGAGATTATGGTCTGCTTCAGAACAGCCGCAGCACAAAGTCCACATTATGCCAAGACACCAAGAAAGAAAGAAGAAAAAGACAGGAACAAATATCAAACCAAATGTTTTTACAAGGGGAAAAAAAAGCAGTAACTATTGAATATCCATCCATATATACATTCCCAAACAGAACTGGGGGCGCTGGGAGACTCGAGCGAGCATGAAGACTTATCTCTTCCAAAACCTTTTGTGTTCAAAAGAAGAAAACACTCCCAGGATTTGTCCAGCTGAGGTACGGCGTAATCTTCAGAGATAAAGCTATTTATTTTTCTTTTGTGAAACGAAAAGTGCAAAAGTTATACGCAAACAAGAGTGGGAGCTTATGATAAGAATCCACAATTCCTGTGCAATATTACAGATGGAGATCACTGCCAAACACCACGACTGTACTTATCAAAACTAAATAATACATGTGATATTATATAGAATAACTTTAGACTATGCAAATAATGAAATAACCAGATTTGGCCTGTGCATCTCCTCAATCATGTGCCTCTATTTTGGGTGATTTTTTTTTAGGAATCCTTTTCTCATTCCGGCTCATAATCACTATTAAAAGATCAGTTAAAAGCTTGCCCAGTTTAACATCAACTATAAAGCGAATTATACCTGCCTAAGACGCCATGATCTTTCCAACACACCGACTAATCCCTGAGAGACTGAGATAAACGCCAAGCCGATATCAGTTTTCCTAATGCTACCGCTTTGACTACATCCTGCTCCCACAACACCCCGCAAATGTGGGCATTTTCATGGGCAGACCTAGAGATGGCAGAGACCACAAAGTTTCCATTCTCCGCTTCCTGAAAAACAAGAAAGGTGCAGGTAGAGAGGGGAAAAAAGGAGGGAGGACTGAGATTAAGGGCTAAACCTTCCGATCAACTCTGAAAAAGAGTCGGGCATTATTCTCGGCCTTGGACGCAACTTCAGAGAGCAATTCAAAAGGAGGCCATGCGAATATGATTAGCAGAGAAAAACTACAGCACGACTACTATAAAGTCTCAAATTATGAGTAACGTCCTGCATTTTTCCGCTCCTGACACCTACTTGCCAAGGCCAAAACCCACAGCGTGTCCTGTTAATGGTGATTTGGTTAATGGCCATTGGTGGAAACAGGACTTGGCCAACGGCTCTGAGCAGGAACAGACTAATGAGGGGAATGTGCATAATGACTACATATTCCTTGAGTCATTTAACACATTGTAGCTCTCACCACCTTCCTCTATGGGACCATGTCTAAGTGAGTTTTACTAACTTTCTTTTACTATTTTTCTTGAGAAGCAACACTGCACGAGTAAGATTGTGCTCATGCAGTGGCAATCACTCATGCATTCGTCACTATGACGATAACCCTACAAAAACACAACATAACAGAAACTCTTCTAAACTAGCATAACAAAATATTAAACACTACTAAATATCCTAATATTGCACACACACAAAAAAACATAATATAACACTTAATTTTGAGTGTCATGGCAAAGCATGCTGGGAAATAGAAATCCCAGCACAGTTTCGGTTATACTGAAGTTAGTCTAAATTAAAAGAAACAAGTTCATAAAACTCATGAAACAATTCAGATGACTTAAAATGTGTCAGTTTTGAGAATTCAAAAGAATCTAAATAAGTTCATCTGTTTGAGCTAATGTGTTAATTTGAGTTGGCTCTATAATTTGTTTTTGTTTTTGAGCGTTAGGGTTTACAGTGGATTTTTGTCTAATATTCCAGGTAAAATATCTAAATATCCTTGATTTATTTTTTTCTTGAGAAGCAACACATGCGAAGGATTGTGTTCAGAAAATATGTATTTAAAATATATATTTGTCATTAGGGCCCGAGCACCGATGGTGTGACTATTATTATTCTTCTCTGAAATGAATCGCATTTTTGAGGGCCTAAACATGCTTGAACACACATGAAACGTGGCTAGTGTCTAAATGGCTCGATAGCGCCACCTACAAAATTTAAAATAAGTGCCGTTCACACTACGTTTCACGTACAAGTATGGAATGTGGTAGACACGTGTAACAGCCCAAAACATACAAAAAACTCCCTGGAAGCAAAATCTGAAAACCCAACAGGAAGTGGGATTTTTAGAATTTTATCTGCACATTTTTTTTGCCATTTCCAATACTTTAACAAACTCCTCCTACAGTTTTAATCGGATCATAATCAAATTTGGTATGTGTAATCTAAAGGCCTTTGTGATGTTAAATTGCGAAGATCTTGAGTTTGAGTTTTCGCTGAAGGGCGTGGGTGCGTGTTTCACCATGAAACAGGAAGTTGTTGTAACTCAGGCATACAGTGTCCAATCTGCCCCAAACTTCACATGTTTGACAAGAGTCCTGACCTCAAGACATCTACAGGACAATATTCAGTTAGTCATAGCGCCACCTGCTGGCAAGAGTGCTAGAGTGGAACATCAAAGTGACTGTCATTTTCCCCCTATATTTACCTGCTTAAATGCATGTCTATTCACTGCTTTCCTGAGGCCACCAGGTGGCGGTGGCCCCGGGTGCGAGGGCTCTTTCATCACTGCTTGCAGCTTTAGTTAAAATTTGTATTTGTCACTGTACTGGCAGATTTGTCCACTTGTTTCACATATAAAGAAATTTTTAACAAGTTAAAAATATAAAAATAATTCAGGATTCAATAAATGAAATAATCAAAATATCATATGCAGTGTTGCTTCAATTTATATTTTAAAGAGTTTACAGGAAAACAAGTAAAAATAATCATTTGATCAAGTATTTTTTTTTGACCATATGGACAAAAATTATTCTAGCAATTTATAGTACACTGTAAACAATGTCTCTAAAAATAGGGCACAATTTACTGTATAAATATGAAGAAATTTTCCGGGTTTTTTAATTTTTTTTATACAGGCGTTTTACTTTTGAATTCGTATTTTGAATGACGCATTGCATTGTGTTATGTTTTAGGTTTAACATACATTTGCGTAAAAAATTACTGGATAATGTCCTGGCAGAAAATGAATCTTCCGTTTTTATTTTTTACAGTTTAGTAGAGATCTAGAGAAAGTAAACGGGAGGACCAGATTAACGGCTTCAGGTGGGAATTGTCCCACTGGCAGGATGATGGAGAAGCGTACTTACACAACACATCAGAAACACGAGGAAAGGCCTGGATAACTGGGATGTTAAGCCTTCCTCAGGAGACAGAATGGATGGATGGTGTTAGAGGTGAAAAAGTAAAAGAGAGGGGGGGAACAGCCAAAGAGACCAACAGGCGAAGGCAACAGAATACTGCTTTGTTGAAGAAGATATTGAAGAAATGCGTTTCACATCCTGTGCAATGTTTTATTATACATCCGGCCTGAAAGGTTGAGCATCTGAGCATGCTCTACTCAACAAGGCTCATGGTAACTGGTGCTAAAGCCAATTAGTGTCTATTTAAATGGCTCATATCTGACTGAAAAAGATGTTTCAACTACTGAGTGACATCTAACACCAATTAGAGGCGATACAGTGTGTGCTTGTGTGTGTCTGCATGGGAGAGAGTCAAATTAAGCAATTCCAGACTGTTAAACTTCAGCAGTGTTTATTTAACAGCCACTTTCACTGGCCAGTTAACTCTTTTTCATCAGCTGTGAAACCATTACAGGGGCCCTGGGAGAAGAGGGAACCGGTAGGCCTCACCCCATCACCAAACACTTCATTCACTTTACTAAGATCCACAGCTTTCTGTAAGCTCTTGGGGTGAAGTTCATGACTGATGGTTTTCAAAAATCCTTGATAAATATCCATTCCCCTTCCAGGCGAAGTAATACAGGCTGACAGGATGGACGCAAGGTAGAGATGAGCCTCCTTAATGGAGTGATACTTTATGGGCCCCGAGAGAGTCCGGAAACGCATGACAATCAGCGTGAATGTGAACTGAACAACGAGAGAGAGTCGACGAGGGAATGGAAAAGAGAGAGAGAGGAGCAAAAGAGAAAAAAAGCCAAATGAAGGATAAATTATGATGGAAGAAGAAAGCTAGATTATAACAGAGCGCTTGTCTATTTCTTCCAAAGATCTTCTTCAAAGTACAGCAGCTCATCCATTGTGCCCAAATGAGATTGAAAAGCTGCAGATCTGTAGTAATAAAACCCAGATGCTTCAGTTTTCAGGCTTGAAAACTACCAGAGCATCAGGCTTTCACTCTTTTTCCCCCTCATCCTCATCTTTTTTAAATCTCCACCAGATGGAATCGAGCTTTTTCTCCTGTATGTTATTTTCCTGGGAGATGGTTTAACTTCATCAAGGGAGAATTACCCAGCAGATGTGTAGAGCAAGTTAAGCGTGACACGTTAAAATAGCCCACAAAGGTTTGGTGTGAATTAAGAAGAACAACAAGTCTTCCAGCCCTGAACGCATAAAACTTGCCCGGAATCTGCAGCTGGGACAGAGGAGAGCCGAACATAGCGGTTTCCAATCTCTAAACCAATTGACATTCCCTTTGTAAGGATGTGCTCCGTGACCACCGTGATGACAATCTAGACCGCTTTAAAAACTCGCTTTGAATTCCAGCCAAAATTCACTGTGATATGGGTCGAATCATGCTCTACATGAATTTCATGCATTATGAAATAATGCACAATTTATGCACAATTCATAATGCAAATTCTTCTGTGGTCAGTTTTCCCTTTCAGGTTGAAAACCGCCATAGTGGAGCAATAGTTTCAAGATAATCTGGCTGAGCAAGTTAGTCTAAAGTTAGGTAAACTGTCAACATGTTCATAGTTAGCAACCTAAAGGATAGGACTGTAAAAGAAATATGGACGTAGTGTCCGTGACATCACCCATAGGTTTCTGAAAAGCAGAAGTCAGCCATTGCCATCTTAGCAGCATGTCATCGCGTGTCACTCCCGGATTACAGAAGACGGGCAAAGAGGCGGGACGTGGGCGGAGCTGAGGTGAGGTGATGACTTACAGACAGCAGACAAACGGCAATCCACCTGTCACTCAAAGTGGCCACGCCCTTAATTATGCAGAACTTTAAGGCTTTATATAATGTAAATGAATGAGTTATATAAACGTTCACCCCCTCACAGTTGTCATGAAGGGCAAATTTAGCCGTTTAGACCAAAACCACAATTTGTCCCAGGCTGTAAACATGTTTTATTCTGCTAAAGTTGGGCATTTTAACATGGAGCTCAATGAGATTCTGCTCCCTTCTGGAGCCGGTCTCTAGCGGCCAAAGTCACTTCCGTATTGGCTTCACAAGAAACTGGGGGAAGTTGCCGCTTGGTATTGACACAAATTTCACGATTCAATTCTTAGTGTACCTCCGCGACAGAATTACAGCACCACATACTGGTCTGGCATGTATACTACATCATTTTGAGTCGGTTTCAGTGGTTTCGTGTGTCCGGAGATATTTCTTGAGACGACAAAAAAAAAAAAAAAAAGATATGGATGTGGCCTCAATATTGATTATTTTGGATATATATCAGATACAGTACATGAAAGAAAATGCTGTAAACTCTACAAGGAGTCAGTTGGTACTACATTACTATAATACTGAAGGTTAAAATGAACCGATTTAAATGCAAACTTTTTTTTTAATAATAAAGTTATAATACTAACTTTACAATTACATAATCATATTTCTACTCCAATTAGTTTTTTGAAATAAATGCATTAATATTGAAGAACATTGAAAATTATAATGAATATGTAATATGGTGCATATATTTATCAAAATGCTCCTCTCTAGAGATCTTTTTTTTACTGCCTAACGAGTTTATGGACACTGAATATGGTTTTTCTGAGGTAAATGCAATCGTGACATTGTTCTCAAGCTGTTTTATTGACGTCTTTCCGAGGTTGAAACACTGATTGAGCCATTACTTGAGACATGATATGGATTCGGTAAGTTGTACTGTATCTTTTAACATACTTCAGATGTTCATTCATGTTTATTTCACACTGTAACTGGCATTAAAGCAGAGGAGATGATCCGTTCATATGCACTTGAACTGAGGCGCTGTCACAACACATTAAACAGCAGTAATTATTCTCTAAATTTCACAATGAAATGGATGTAATTCGTAATGAGACTTTGTTTCATATCAAATGTAATAAAGCACAAAGATTTTTTTGGGATGGGAGGCGCGCTACACAGTTCCGTTCAGTCATCAACTGAAAACAGGATGACTAATCGATCTTGGGATTTAAGAATCGGTATGGGTTTATAAAAATGAGAATCGATTAAAATAAAGAAACCCAGGCCTACTAAATAATAATGACTGGTTTAAATGGCACAGACATTTGACGGTAACTATAGCGTAGTTGTAGAGTTTTATTACTGGCACAGTTTTGGGTGATGGGCGTTTATCATTTACTCACCATCATGTTGTTCCAAACCTGTATGACTTTCTTTCTTCGGTGGAACACAAAAGAAGATATTTTGAAGAATTGTTTTATCCAAACAAATCCATCTGATCCAGTGACTGGATGGACAAAACAAGAAAACACAGAGACCGTCTATCTTTTTTTTTTTTTGGTCCGCAGAAGAATGAAAGCCATACATGAGGGTGAATAAATGACAATTTTAATTTCTGGGTAAACATTTATTTACAATGGAACCGCACACTTGTAATACACTGGCACAATTCTCAGTACAAGGGCACGAGCTACTTGTAAACGCAGTATGTTTTGGGGTTGGTTGGACCACTGTGTGTGAATGAACTGGATTTTGTTATGTGAATCGGTAAACAGTACTCTTGAAACAGTCAAGAAACAGATTTTCACTGTAAAAACCCTTCAGTTGAGCTGTGGAACAGAGCCTCGACTATCACGCGGTCTCTTTGTTCCTTCAGCGAGACAAATGACAGCCCTGAAAAATGGCAGCCAGCTTTACATCACCACACTGTCTTGATAAGATACTCAAAAAACAGTTGGAGAATAACAGGAACTTAATAAACCCTTTGCAGACTACATGACGACTTGTTTTCTTTATCCCTGAATGTAATTTGTCAGTCATTATAAAAACTGTATTTGAAGAGTAACGCATAAGAATTCACAGAGGTTATCGATTATAAGGAAAAAAGGTACACTTCACTGAAAAACAGAAGAGAGCCGATAGAGATTTTAATTTAAAAACAGCTGGAAACAGTAGCCCGGCTATTAAGTCATTGACGATGATTGTCCGCCAACTCTTTCTTACATCTGTGAGAACATTTTTTCATTTTTATTTGGTAAAGAGCTCTTGTCAGCAGAGCTAAGGGCTTGGCAGGCGTAGACTTGAAACATGTTCTTGAAAAACCTCGGGTATGAAGCTCAAAGTATGATATGTATTCTTCTAAAGATCATATATTTGCAGACTTGGACGTCTAGTTTTTCACCAAAAAGGTCATAAATTCAAAAAAAGTGCATGGAATACCAAATAACCTGATGATATAGAATTGGCTTACAACACATTTCTGGCTCACAGTCAGACTCAGGACTCAAGGGGAACCCTTCTACTGTTTGTGAGCTTTCACTTTCCATAGAGCAGTAAACAAACACACAAACACCTACATTCCCCTTGAGACACACTTGCATCATTAGTGGACCACTGGAGACTGGGGACTACCTTTCCTGGCACATATATATTTAGTGGCTCTCTCTCCTCGTTGCGGTGCGAGGCGAACCCCTGGCTGCCGACCTAAAACCGTGGAAATTCAATTACAGCCATTTAAGTGTTTCATAAAGCCATAGGAGGCTAGCCAGAGGTATGCTTATAAAACCAGGAGCAAGTGAAGGTGACGAGTGCTAACGGTCCAGTGCTCTCTCTTTTTATACTCCCTCTTTCCATCTGTCCCCCTCTCCTCACTTAGAAACGCTGAATGGGTTACCAGAAGGACAATGACAGACAAAACAACAGCCCCAGATACACTCGTAAATCACGGTGGGTTGGCTGAAGTCCCGGGATAAGAGTACGCCGCTTTACAGGCATCCAAAAGCTCACAGGGAGACCCACCCAGACAGTAAGGGTCACCAGCCAATGTAGAATCCACTGATAGATGAATGAGCGAGAAATGGAAAGAGGAAGAGATTTTGAATTTTCTCTACAGCTGGATCAAAAGAAGGACAGGCAGAAAGTGTGGTGTTCCTCAGGGCCCATTTATATTTTATTTAAAGGAAAATTCTGGCATTGTTTACTCATCCTCACGTCCTTTCAAAATTGCATTACTGTTTTTTTCTTGGAGCAGAAAATGAGAACATTTAGAGAATTGTACCGGTCAAACTTTTCCATGTATTTAGAACAAAGCTATTACCGGTGCTGGCACACGTCGATTAACCAGTGGGTTTCCTCACCATCACATCCCTACTGACTACATTTCTTCAAAATGTGACAATTTGACAGAAAAAAAAAATCATACAGGTTTGGGAAGACATGGGTGAGTAAATGATAGGGTAATTAAAAATGGAAGACCAGTCAAGAGAGCACATGTAAGCTACAATTGACGGTTGGGCGCTACATTAATAGGCATGAAGGGGGCAACTCCTTGTGGTGACATGCTCAGTAATTTCTTGCGGTGTGATATAGCTTTTATGAGTGCTGGAAGGCATCCCCGAGAGGTTTCCAGCTCGTTCCGCAGGCTGGTGTAGGTGCTACAGCAGCAAGCTATGAGGAGAAGCAAGACCACACAAATCTAAAACTAGTGGGAGTAGTAAAAGCAAGGGAGGAGTGTGTGCTAAAACACATAATGTTACCAGACAGACGAACAACCACAACAGCATGTGCTGCAACAGTTTAGAACCAGACCAAGTGCCAGGTTTAAATTAAGAGTCAAGGGCCCACCTTGTAATGGCTCTGGCATTGGTGCCCAATCATTTTAAATAACTAAAACACTGCTGTGACATGCATACATCAAATATGACGACCAGGGGCATCGTTGGCCTATTTATGAGAGGGCATCAGTGGCAGTCCTTTAACCAGGGCACGACATTAAGTCTTTTCATGTGCTCGTCCTTCACTTGTCCGAGTAAAACATTTGCTTGTCCAGAAAAAAAATTAAGATTTTTTTTTGTTGTTGTAAATATAACTTATTCTGACGCAATATTCTCATTAGTGTTCAGTCAGCTTTGACATATTTATGATATTTTAATCTTTATAAAGGGCATCTTTCCCCTAATCGTTTTAAAGATATTGATCAAATTTTAGAATTTAAAATGAAAGATTAAGCATATATTAAATTTGAATAATAAGACACTATAGGGCTGTTATCAATCAAATTAAATAATTTACACTGAAAATTTACAATGCATTGATTAAATGTTATGAAATTGTTTTAAATATATTTTTATTTAACAAATAAAAAATGTTAGAAAGAATGATACTTTTAAAACACAAAACTAAACCGGCAGTAGGTGAGTCATTGAGTCATTCATTCAAACGTCTGATTCGTTCAGGAATGAGGCAGTTGTTTATGAACGAGTCACGGACTCGACCGATTCCTTCAGGAATGAGGCAGTTGTTTATGAGCGAGTCACTGACTCGACCGATTCCTTCAGGAATGAGGCAGTTGTTTATGAACGAGTCACTGACTCGACCGATTCCTTCAGGAATGAGGCAGTTGTTTATGAATGAGTCACTGACTCGACCCGATTCCTTCAGGAATGAGGCAGTTGTTTATGAACGAGTCACTGACTCGACCGATTCCTTCAGGAATGAGGCAGTTGTTTATGAACGAGTCACTGACTCGACCGATTCGTTCATTGACTCGACCGACTCGTTCAGGAATGAGTGTTGCTGTGAGATGTGCTGTGGTTCTTCTGTGATCTTGGAACTATTTTCGCTGCAGAACAGAAACAGTCAATATTGCTTCTAAAATGTAAGTGACTTAATATTAATTTGTTTATTGAGCTATCATATGAAATCAGTGTCACATTATCAATAGTGATGGTATTCAGCACTCTTAGTCGTGTGATGTTGCTTTACTGTATCGTGTGTTATAAATATAAAAACTCCATTTGTTTCCATTTCTCCTCATGAGGCTGCACAAGTCAAACAGCACAACCTTGTTACCATCAGTACATTATATATTATATTATTATTCACTATCAATCACCACTTACACTAAATGAATGCAGAATCGTTCTCGCGTTTTGGTGATTCCCTAGTTATTGACGTTTTAATCAGGATACTTGTCCGATCGGGCAAGTAAAATTCTCTTTCTCTTGCCCCTTCAAAAAATCCCAGACAAGCTTTAATGTCGAGCCCTGCTTTAACTACTTTATCTGTGTCTAAGAAGTCTAGTGTAGTTTTTGATCAAATAAATCTATATAAAAAAGTTGCTTTTAAAAACCACTTGGCTCAAAAATATAAAGGGGTATGATGCTTCTGATGTGGAATCAACTCAAATCTTATTAAACTAAAAAGAAAAACACGAACTTCTGAAACCCTGCCCAATAGGGGAAACCTCCACAGACATGCTGTACGAGAAGGTTATATTTAAGAGTGAAGTCTAGTAAAATGAGCCGTTCTGCCAAGAGATCAGCCAGGAGAAACTGGGATCATATATAAAGCTATGAGAAAGGAGAAAGTTGAGAATCTCTTAGGACATCTGAATCACGCGTCCCTGAACAGAATATCACAGTTAAGAGGAGCAAACACTCGCCAACAAATTCTGGACAAGAGCACAGGGCTTCCTCCGGTGACGTGACACAGCCGTATAAAACACTGGAGAAATACTGGGCACAGTATCAGAGCTAATCTCAATGTTTCATCTAGTCAGTGACCGTAGAGGGACGGAGGGAGGAGGAAATCATTAAGAAAAAGGTTGACTAGAAGAAAAGATGCAAGGAAGATTGGACAAATGGAAGAACAAAAAAAGTATCAATAAATCAATCAAATAAATAAATCTAAAATCTGTTTAATCTACAGTGCTGCTTGGAAGTTTGTGAACCTCTTGCAGAATCTGTGAATAATTTTAACAAAATAAGAGGGATCATATAAAATGCGTGTTATTTTTTATTTAGTGCCATCCTGAATAAAATATTTGACATAGTTAAAGTTCAGAAGTTCATGAACCCTTGATTCTTAATCCTGTGTGTCGTTCCCTGATGATCCAAGGCTGTGAGTGTGTGTGTGTGTGTGTGTGTAGTGACTGTGATTCTGAGGACGATTGTGTGTGTGTGTGTGTGTGTGTGTGTGTGTGTGTGTGTGTGTAGTGACTGTGATTCTGAGGATGATTGTGTGTTTGTGTGTGTGTGTGTGTGCAGTGACTGTGTGATTCTGAGATCTGAGGACGAGAGTGTGTTTGTGTGTGTGTGTGTGTGTGTTTGTGTGTGTGTGTGCAGTGACTGTGTGATTCTGAGATCTGAGGATGAGTGTGTGTGTGTGTGTGTGTGTGTTTGTGTGTAGTGACTGTGATTCTGAGATCTGAGGACGATTGTGTGAGTGTGAGTGTGTGTGTGTGTGTGTGTGCAGTGACTGTGTGATTCTGAGATCTGAGGACGATTGTGTGTGTGTGCAGTGACTGTGTGATTCTGAGATCTGAGGATGAGTGTGTGTGTGTGTGTGTGTGTGTGTGTGTGTGTGTTGTGTGTAGTGACTGTGATTCTGAGATCTGAGGACGATTGTGTGAGTGTGAGTGTGTGTGTGTGTGTGTGTGTGTGTGTGTTTGTGTTTAGTGACTGTGATTCTGAGATCTGAGGATGAGTGTGTGTGTGTGTGTGTGTGTAGTGACTGTGATTCTGAGATCTGAGGACGATTGTGTGAGTGTGAGTGTGAGTGTGTGTGTGTGTGTGTGTGTGTGTGTGTGTGTGTGTGTGTTTGTGTTTAGTGACTGTGATTCTGAGATCTGAGGATGAGTGTGTGTGTGTGTGTGTGTGTGTGTGTGTGTGTGTGTGTGTAGTGACTGTGTGATTCTGAGATCTGAGGACGATTGTGTGTGTGTGTGTGTGTGTGTGTGTGTGTGTGTGTGTGTGTGTGTGTGTGTGTGTGAGATTCTGAGATCTGAGGACGATTGAGGGACTCAAACACAACTATTAAAGAAGGTTCACGCATTCACTGATGCTCCGGAAGGAAACACGGCGCATTAAGAGCCGGGGGTGAACACTTTTGCATTTGAAGATGAAGGTAAATTGAACTTAATTTGTCTTCAGGGAAACATGTAATTATCTTCTGTTGCTTCTGAAGGGCAGCACTAAATGAAAAAAAAGTATATTTAAACAAAAGAAAAATCTGGACATCTTCATCCTGTGCTAAAGTGTTCACCCCTGGCTCTTAATGCGTCGGGTTCCCTTCCAGAGCATCTCAGAATCACACAGTCACTGCACACACACGCACGCAATCGTCCTCAGATCTCAGAATCTCTCTCACACACACACACACACACACACACACACACACACACACACACACACACACACACACAGCATTTTGTATGATCCCTCTTATATTGGTAATTATTTTAATAAGTAATAAGTTGATAATAATAACTGATAATAAGTTCACATAGAAAATCTAATGTTCAAACATTTTGGGTTGGTAAGATTTTCTTTTTGAAAGAAGTCTGCTAGAAAGAAAGAATATAACTAGGTCTTTTCCAGATTCATTCATCACTGGCTGCATTAATATCAGTAATTTCAGCTGGGTTTGAAATACAGCAGCCATCTGTTATCTTACAATAACTGGTTTAGTTATTCTTTATTACTGACTGGGTGGGCATGTACAGTCTTAATGGATGAGGTGTAACACACTTCCCAGGCCTGAAGGAAACTCAGCTTATTAAGCCTGATGACTTATGGAAAACAAATCGCTCCTAAGATAACAGCGAAAATGTGCACCCGCACTGCAATGCAATTACACGGAGCGCTATTACATAAAGCTGTTGAGAAAAACCAAATAATCAGTCTTTTTCTCAGAAATTCCACACGTCAGGTGCAGCGGTAGGCTGAAATGGAATGAAATCTCTTCATCTAGACTAGTTGAGTCCAGTAGTCCGTTAAGTCCGTTTTCCCTCCCTCGTCTATAAATCAATTCTGAATGAGGAGACGGCGGGTTCGTTCCCATACCCGTCTGAGAACACAGGGTGGTCCCATGCTAGTGCAGCCAAAAACAATTCTGCGGTTGAGATGGGACAAATAAAGTGGGTTAAAAAGTGGTATTTTTTTATAGTTGGGACACAACTCGTAACCCTTTTAAAATGGCACCTAAATATATTAAAATATAAACCACATTTTCTGCAGCTTCGCATGCAGAATGGCTCTTAGTACAGTAATAGCCAACATATGTTCGCTACAATCGCATTTCGATTTCCTCTATAGGAAAATGAAAATTACCAGTACAGTGAGTGAACTCTCATAGGGCTAAAAGACAGAAAACAAGATTCATTATGCAGTTCACCAAAGCAAACTTCCTTGAAATGGAAAGCGGATGCCGTCTGGCTTGGGAGCGATGGAGAGCTGCTTAAAGAGTTGATCAGTTCCAGGTCTTCTCGTTTGGCGGTGAATCTAGGGGGACCAGGGTTCACGGCTAAGCAAACAAACACGGCGTAACGCTGGTTTGGATGGACTCACTGAGCCTGGTTTGTGAAGATGAGGCTTTTTATGGAGGGCCGACAGGAGAAGGGCTCTCATTGTGCGAGGGCAGGCGCATACGCAATACGGCGGCTTTTTCTGGAGGGTCCAGTTCACCGCGCTGGGCTGACTCACTCACCGCAGGCAGGTCTGCCGGACGGGAGGAAGGATTCTGGGATAGCCTGGGAATAGTTTGTGCTATATATGCTGCTCTCTCGGGAGTTCTCTCACACACTCATCAACTCCCACTTTTATTTACCCGTCTGATCTTAATTAAAAGGAGGGAGAGTAAATAAGTAAATATGAGCTGTCAGCCTTTTTGACTCAATGGGCTGAGTTAGGAGTTGAGAGGTGGGTGTTTCTTCAACTACTATTAGACACATAAAATAAACACCTTTCATATCCGCACTAGTTTACTTCATTTTTCTACTATTTTTCTTCTTATTAAACATTTCCACCCCATCTCATAATAGCATTCTGTGATGGAAAAGACATTTGACACTTTTTTTTTTAATAAAATTACAAATCTAATTTCATAGCTAGCATTTTATGTATCCCAAATAAATCATATTTTTAACTTTTTTTATGATTTCACAAATTTTGATTAGAAATTATACACAATAAAACATTCTGCTATACAAAGAAAATTACATTTACCTTGATTTTTTATACTGACACGGTTGTGTTATGGTGCGGTGGAAATTGTCAGTCACTGGCTGAAGGGATAGTAAAAAACCTAATGTAAATCATCTTTGAACAATACATACTGAAATGTTCAAGTGCCCCTGTTATGGTTTTTCGAATATTCCCTCTCATGCAGTGTGTAATATCGCTGTTTGTGAATGGAAGCGTTCTGCAAAGTTGAAAGTGCACGATAAATAAAGTTATTGTCCCCTAAAAGAAAGAATCGTCTCTGAACCGCCTAAACGAATCATTTTTATTTCGAATCTCACGGAGTTACGGTTCTACGTCACTAGAAAAGACATTTGCACAACACCTGTGTTATACGTGGTCCACCCGCGAACATCTTGACCCGCCGTCAAACGTCATTTTACTGACGACTCAAATCTCAGATTCACAAACGCTTGCTCTTAAAGATGGGTCAGTCCAGTTTATGTGGACCAGCTCCTCAGAACCATAACCTGTATGAATAATTATTGATGTATATATTTTCTACCAAGTGTTCAAAATATGTGTTTGATATTGTGTAAGTTTCCGGCTAACTCTCGTCTTACTGAAATACTTCTGCTCATCAGCCGTGGCCACTATTACCTAAAACTGTGTGTATTAATGCAGATCGTCTGTCGTTCTTACTACTGTGAGTGAAGATAAAGGATGGAGCAAGATGTGTTTATGTTCCATCAGTCATTCACGTTAGCGCTGGGCTAACGTATGCGCTGTTATTGATACGGTTCCCGCATGTGCGCCGCAGTAAATCAGAAACACACACATGGGTTTGTTGATGGACACACACTTGTTAACGCTGATGGTGAGGAATTACAGCTGCAACATCTCATAATGAACCTCAGAATGAGCAGCGCATCACTGAGAAACGTCCTGCTCGAGTCGTCCTTGTGATGGAGGTTCGGGTTGAATAACTAGTTCTTCAATGTTTCATCATCGGACTCGCGCTCGGATTGATACGGTCAAATCATCGTCATCGTTACTGTCTTTATACAGTGTGTGCAATCGCTGAGCTTTAGGAAGCCTCCGGAGCTGAAGTTCAGTTATGGTAATGAGCTGTACGCGGTAGACCAATCACAACACACTGGGCTGTCTGGCCAATCAGAGCAGAGTAGCTCACGGAAAGGAGGGATTTAGAGAGACTGATTCATCCGTCGAGTCGTTTGAGAATCATTGAACAATGTGGTGATGTGCAATGTGTATTATGAGAAAATAAAAGTGTTTTTGACCTTTGATGCATGTAAACCTGTTGTAGGAGACTAGGAACATTTAAAAGAGCATAACTGGGGCACTTTAACATTTTTTATAGTTGAAAATTCATTTTTTTTTGTATCTAGGACAAGAGCACAAATATAAATCTACACATAAAATGCACATTTCAATTCTTTATTGACACCATTGTGTCCTTGTTCATTACTAACGTCACAAACAACTTTTTTAGAAGCAAAATTGTTCGGTGTGGTGGAAATGATGGCAAAATTAGTCGTTCTCTACTTAGGTACAGTAGTCTTTTTTTTTTTTTATTGACAATTTATACACAATAAATATGGGATTAGCCTTGTTTGGTTTAGTAGATTTGTTTAGATAATCATTGTTTTAAAAAAAATTATTTACAGATTGAAAAGTCTAGTTTGAGGGTAAGGCCAAAACAAAACAAGCAACAGGCATGGCGTTATATCGTTATATAAGGCCTTATATCATATGATAAAAATCCACCTATGGGACGTAAAAGTGCCCAAAGCTGAAGAAACACCCAGGTATATACACAAAGGGAAGGGTAGATCAGAAACAGGCTTGTGCAGATCATTAGATCGAAGTCTCCATTTCAGAAATGCAACTAAAAGAGATTCAAAAACACGATTTGATTCTCGAACTCTCCGTTTCTCTCAGTCTTTGGACTCATCTTGAGGTCAGCGATTCGTGATGGTTATCACATTCAACTCTGTGTTGATCTTTCTTTCACAGAACACAGTAAATCAAGATAAAAGCGCAGTCATGTTAGAATGCATTCAAACAGGAGGAAAACCCTGAGTCAAGAGCAGGAAGAAACGTGAATGGAGACAACATACGAAAAAGGGATTAAAACCCAAGTTAGTGGGGCTGGAAAAAAACAAGAAGAGAGCGAATCACTCATAGATGAACACGTACAAGAAAATACCACCACATCTAACGGAGAGTCATTCCCGGCTCACACTCTGAGGTTAAGTACACAGTCTGATGGAGGTAAATGCTGAACGTGACATATGGAAATTCCTGCTTAATATACACAAATAAAGCCACTTAGCCTGAGTCATTAATCACACAGAGGTGATTTTGTTCACAAAGCACCGTTGTGGCCTTGCTAACTCTCGCATTAAGGAAAAACGCTCTCACAGGAAGGCAGGTATGTAATAGTAGTAGTTAACTTCTTATACAGGAACCAGCAGCCTTTCACTACACGTGTGACACAGCGAATGAAAATGAGACTGAAAATGAGTGCTTGCATGCATATCTCCTCTCTCACCTAAAGTTCATATGGTTTCCATCCCAGAAAAGTCATGTTAGATAACAGCCATGACACTAATGGCAACCAAGAATCTCTCAACTCTGTGAGTTCATGTGCACCTGCAAGACTTCAGGGAACGAAACCTCGGGATGATTCAAACGCAAGTGGTCAGAGGTATAAAGGTGTAAACGGGAGGTTTGAAAACACATGTGACTGTAGCAGCACATATGCTAAATGTGCAGTCACATTAGCAAAATAGCGGTAGTGTAGTGATGCATGAAGCACAGCTCACACAGAAGTCACTCTTCTAAATCAGATAGCTTTCTGTTATTTAACATGGTGCACCTGCGTGTGAACCTCAGATTGCACAGAATCCTATTGAAATGGTGGTATTTCATCAGCAAAAACATCTGCTTTGTTTTAACACTTTGCCAGTTGTGTGTTCCTGGCTGGGAAGCGTTTCATCACCAGGTAAACAACTAATAACAAAAGTGTTTAACCAGTGTTATTACCATGAACGAAAGCTAAAATCTAAATGAAAACAATGGCTATATAAATTAATCATAGTATACCATAAAACTTGTGATTATGCAACTAGATAGCAATAACACTAGACTGCAACATTATACATTACTGATGTGCATAGAGACAAAACCGTGACATAGAAGTCCCCCTGTAGTCAATAACTGTATCCCTTCCAACTCATCTTTGATCACCAAAATGACATATTTAAATGTTTTTTCATGTGAAAATAGCTTGAATGTAACTCGACACCCTTGCTTCCTTTAGTATACGCGGACTCATGAATATGCAAATGAGCCCCGCCTCCACTCACTCACAGCTCAGAGATCCACTCGCTCAACTTTACTGGAGTTACTGTAGTAAACACTGCACAATGGTGTCGCTCTTTACCACGCCGGACACATAACGGTCATTAATATGATTAGCCTTTGGCTTGACTACGTTATCAAACAGCTAATAATGTGTTGCTAATGTTACACAAACCATGTTCCCGTTCGCCATCTCAGTCTCAGCGTCCTTAGAAACGCTTTGAACATCACAGAACGTCAGTGGAGAAAGGCATATAGTTCATCGTAATATACATCATATACATAATTCACCCGCTATATTGATAAATCTACACGAGTTTCATATCAACAGAAGAATATCTGCTTCTCTCGAGACTCCCTGCTTCATAGTTAATGATATGCTAAAGCCCCGCCCACACGTGACGTGATTGGTTAGAAGGTAGTTTGTGAGGTCAGAAACACCAGCGATTTCAAACCGTGTTTTTGAGACGGTCTTTGGTTCAGAAAATACTCAGCAATGTTGACTGATGAAGTTTGTCTTAAAGTATATTAAAAACACCACATAGACAAACAAACAACATTAAAAACTTGATTTTCACCACAGGGGGACTTTAAGATTGTCTGTGAAACCGGGGGTGAAAACTAAAAATATAAAATTAAGACTAAATAAAACAGTCTACACATGAAGAATGCCACCTCTTGGTTCTCAAGTGGAAACTCTCAATCCAAAAGTGCAACCAAAGCCTCCTTATCAAATGTACAATCATGAGTGCACCGAAATATGCGTATTAGCATTAGAAAGACATAGATCCGGTCATCCAGCAGCACTGACACTGCCAGGTATCCTGGCTTAGCAGAGAACAGGGCACAATGCTAGACCTACACTCCAAATTCCCCAATAATCTTCAACCCACTCTGGGTTTAATTCCAAGCACAGCCCTTCCTGCTGAGCTCCTTGCCAAATAAGATATCTGGCTATAGCTTGGCAACTGAGTGCTAATTGTAATATTTCTTTCAGCGTTGTGTTTATGCAGCGTCTCGGGAGGAGGTAATCCGTCCTCGGAGCGCTTCAGGAGCTTCAGCGGAGGACTGGTCACTTCAGTGCTTCTGCCCCCTAGGGGAAGATGAACCATTTAGACAACACACACATTCACACATGCACATGCTAAATGGTTTTGAAAGCTTGGAAACTTTTTCAAACACTGTTTGACCCCAATGATGTGGTGTCCAAATCTCCAAACTAACCTTCCGAACGGTCCATATGAAAGATATTAAAAAACAGCAGCACAAGAGTGTTTGTTGTGCTGCCAACAAGAAAATTTTTTAAAACATAATGACTATTAAAAGCCACATTCACAACATTCCAGATGTTGTTGTGACAGATGAAGGAAGGCTCGGCAGCGGTGTGATGAATCAAATGCTCTGTTATTTAACATAAACAGAAAAGATGTGAAAATGTCTTGTGTTTTTCTTTATGCGATGTTTAACTTGTATTCCTTGTGTCCAAGCCAGAGGAAGTGCACTAGCCAAGCCTGACTACCTAAAAACAAGCCTTAATTTGAAGACCTTATTGGCAAACATGCTCCATAATGCAACAAACATATCTCTTAAATCTATCTCTCACACACACAGAAATCAGCTTCTGCCATTACCTCGCTAACGCTGTCCAAATAAGTCACGTAAGGTAGCGATTTAAGGATAATTTCACAGTTGGCTTGTCTGTGTGTTGTCAAGAACAACTAGTCTAAAGAAGCCCTTTATAATTACATTGGTTTAGGGTCAAGAGACACCAATAAGATGCATTTCTTAGGTCATTCACACAGAACGTGCTTTTCTGCAGAAGTGTTTGTCCATTGTGCTCACTTCTTGCGTCTTTTGCAGCATGACGGCGTTCTAATAAAGCAGCGGTCAAGATTAAAGTAGTTCAGCTTTTAACCCTAAAACAGATACACTGGGTTAAAAACAACCCAATTTGGGTACCATCAGTTGTAACCCAATGGCTGGGTAAATATAGGACAGAACACATGTTGGGTTAATTTTACCCAGCAAATCAGGTTACTTATTAAAAGATTAGTTCACTTCAAAATGAAAACTTCCTGATCATTGGCTCTCCCCCATCTCATGCAAGATGTTCATGTCTTTCTTTCTTCAGTCGAACAGAAATGAAGTTTTTTTGAGGAAAACATTCCAGGATTTTTCTCCACATAATAGACTTCAAATCAATGCACAGTTTCAAAGGAAGGGCTTCAGAGGCTCTGCACGATCCCAGACGAGTTTATTTTTGTAAAGGGTGTTTGATTTAGTCTTTGTGTGTTCGTTTTAACACTGGGTCGGGACTTCCACATACCTTTCCGACGCGATGGCATCATACGCCATGAATGAACACAAGTCACACATTTGTGGTTAAAAATTATATAAATGTTTATTTTTTTTTAGAAAATGTCCGATGGTTTGTCTGGATCAGACCCTATTCCTCTGGGATCGTGCAGAGCCTCTGAAGCTGCATTGATCTGGACCTTCAACCGTTGGTTCCCATTGAAGTCCATTATGTGGAGAAAAATCCTGGAATGTTTTCCTCAAAAAACTTCATTTCTGTTCGACTGAAGAAAGAAAGACATGAACATCTTGGATGAGATGGGGGTGAGGAAATTATCTAGCCTGGATGCCAGCCGAGCTTAGCCCCGCCCACAACATTTGAGGTCAGGAAGTTCGGTCTGGACTTGATCCGTTGTGGAGCAACTATGCTCAAACCAGAGCTGCTCGGACCAATCAGATTGTCAGGGCGGGCTTTACACGATGATGGACAGATGATCAACAGTAACGTCACCAAAGAGCGCTTGAGTTGAATTTGCTTACTAAACGGAGAACTTGTTCGTATGCATTCACCTTTACTATTCCTCTCAGAAATGATGATCGTGTTGCTAAGTACTCCGTGTATCCGAAAATTCTTTTACAACACCGGCAAAGATCGTATACACTCATCTTCTTCTTCTACTTCTTCCAGCGAGCGTGCAGTTGAGTTCTGTTGACTATGCGTCACTCAACATGCGTCACTCACTCCGTTGCTCTGATTGGTTGTAGGTCTATCCAATTGAGTGCAGAGGCATTTTCTTTCCTGGTTTGGTTGAAACACACCCCATAATCACAGCCCAAATGGAGCAGAATATTCTGACTAGAATCTGAGTATGACCATGTCAGGCTATAAATTATCAGGAAATTTTCATTTTGAAGTGAACTAATCCTTTAAACCCAGCATAATGGGATGATTTTATTCATATATGAATTAGAAACACAAACACAAACAGTGAACAGCTCTGAGGCACATTCAACATCCAAAGTATTTAGATTTAGTATCTTTATGAATAAAATCATTTATTTTATATAGGGCACCAGGCGTTTTCATCGCACGAAAAGGCCGAAGTGACACTCGTGTAGGTGACTCGCATCGCATCCCTGTATGTTGCTTTGCATAAAATTAAACGATTTACAGCACAGTGCGATTTTATAGATAAAATAAAATACATACATAAACCTGTATTTTACATAAGAAATGTACCAATTAGATGTCTCTGAGAACGGCTCTCACCTGAAGAGGTCCGCGAAAATGGTCCGCGATAAAAAAACTCAAACACTTGGGTTATTTTTTCTACCCAAATCCTGAGGATTTTGGGTCATTATTTTGCAATCCGCCTTTTGCAGAACTCGCTCTACTCCCTTTTCCCATCACATATTAGATTAGAAAGGCATTTATTTTCAATAACAATAAAAAAAATTAAAAAAAATCAAGACCCAGGAAAACAGTCTTTTGAATTTAGTATGTCATTAGATTGTTTAAAGTATAAGAAACAAAGTGATTTTTTATTTTTTTAAATGATATTTTATTCATATGTTAAGCTATGTCCTTGTATGTGGACACCGAGAAACAGTTGTATAAAAATAATATTACATCAATTGTGCATCAATTAAAAAAGTTACACATAGGTCAAAAATGTCCATAACTGTCATGAAAAAATTCATATTGGGAGCACAAACTTAAGTTTGGTCTCATTTTAAAGAAGACCCTTGGCAGATATTGTTAAAGTCAAAGAAGTTTAAAAAAGTTATAGAGGTTTAAGTTTATGAAAATGATTTATGAATAATATTTTATATAAAATATGTATTTTATGAAACATGTTGAACTCTAAAACTGCAAGAAAATCAAAGCCATAAATCTAAAAAAGTTGTGTTCCAAATTTGAGGTTGATATCTCAAAAAATGAGCTTTCAGTGTGATTTAGTTTGTGCCACATTTTCCCCAATCAGACGCCAGCAAAGCTCCACTGATACACACAGTGTTTGGATTTGTGTGCGGTACAGTTGAGTTTCTCTCTCAAATATCACAAGCACGCACACACAATTTTTTTATTACACACATACAAACCACACTCTGACATCCATACCAACACACTCAACACAGTTATAGCTGCATCATTTATCCAATTGTCTTTATAATATGCAGAAGCAGAAAACAGGAATAAAGTGAGTTTTTATTTTGAAGCCTTGTCAGCAGAATGAAACCCTATTAACAAAGACTGCATTATTTTATAGTTAAACGGCACTGGGATTAAAAATTGCAGTTTTAATGGGCTCCAATGGGGACATTTTTGTCCAAACCTAGTAGGAAATGGGGGTGAAATAGTAAAATTCCAATAAAAATATGCACCCGTGCCAAAATGTATGTAGTTAGCATTAACACGGGCAAAATGATCAAAAAAACAAAACTAAAACAGACAAAAATGTCCATAAGGATGCACAAGGGTTAATGTGTTCTTGGAGCAACATGTGATGAAAAATGAAGTGTAATAATGGGAGTAATAGTTGGCAACCTTTTCATAATAATATCTACTATTTTACAGGAACATTGATATGTCATTTATTTCCCTGTTCACTTGTGTCTCCTAAAATGCCTGATAAGCATGCTTTAAATCCCGGTGTCCTCTACTGAGGACGTGTATGAAATCAATGCCCTGTTTTGTAACAAAGTCATATTTTGATTAGAAACCCCATAACATTTTCCTGAGATGTTGATTTATAACAAACAATTTGAAAATGTGTCAGATGTAAATGATAATTACAAAATATTGTGTTAAATTTGATCAGTCATTTTTAAAGAAATGTCCTAGTGAAAAGCCCCTGTTCTCTGTGAAGAGACTTAAAACTGTGACATGCATGCTGTCAGAGAAATGCACTAAAATATAAATGTCATATACAGTGTCTAATAATAAAGTTAGGTTATTGTATTATTGCATGCTGTTTAATGTACAACAACACTGAGGTGCAAATAGTATCAGACACTATTTAGACGTATAAATATCATCTATCTATTACACTTATTGCAAAGAAAATACTGCTATTTTTACATAGTGTAAATAGAATCTAGTTCAAATAGCCAAATTATATTCCACAAATATTGCACAAAACTATCGGTTAAGTACACACAAAGGAAACTGATCTTGGCAGTATTGTACTGTTGATTGTGGTGCGCTCTGATGGCAACAGTGGCAGTGCTTTAAAGGGAGCGGCTTTAGAGACTTCTCTACCCGACAGTCTCACTGCACGCTAAAAAATCTCTCGATTCAACCCTTTTAAAGCACCGTCACCAAATATTAAAGCAAAAACTAAACTAGCTGTCTATTCTGACTGACTGATAGAAATAGTTTTTATCACCAGGTTGCTAACTCATCCATCACAGACAGAAGTACCCGGGCGAAACCCCGCCGGCCACCTGACATTCTTCTCCCTTCCTCCCACGACACGAGGACTAAATAAAAACAACATCCAGTCAGAGCGCCGCTTCAAAGCAACTAAAACACCCCTCCTTTCTCTCTCCCTCCTGCCTGCTTGGATCGTTTTCAAACACACACAATTTAATAAAAGATAGACGTTTAATCTCCTCCATTCCAGAACAAGAGCGCCGCTGTGAAACCCGATCTCTGCTTAGTCTCGGCAGCCGGACACACTGAGCCACCGCGGCTACGGCTATCGAACGGAACGCATTAAAGAAGAGAGGGACAGACGGGGAGAGTTAGAGGCGGAGACCAACGAGAAAAACAACAACAAGATAACAAACAGCTAGTTATTCGCAAATCATGTTCGGTAGGAAAAGCCAAGTCGATTTTCTAATATTTAGGGGTCGATGAGTCGGGAAAGACGCGTACATCAGGCCTAGCTGTTGGGATCGAGACGGCAGAGATAAAGCTAAAAAGAAATTACAAGTAGCGTGACTCAAGGGCAAAGCGTCATGCATTCTCCGGACAGAACTCAAACTGGAACACATGTGCGATCGGACACAGAGGCCCAGAAATTCAATGGGTTACAGCTCATCTGTTTTGCTACGTAGCCATGTTAACCAACATTAAAAGCCGAGTTCAACCAACTCAAACGCTTCAAAATGTTGAGTTCACTGAGCTCATATGGATCGGCTTGACTCCGGGCGAGAGGCTTCACAAACCATGAGTTTAAAAACGGTCAACATACCGAGATAAGCTCCATTAGCTTGGCCTACAGAGAAACACTGACAAGGTTAATGAAGATTTCTGGCAAAGGTGCAAAGCATTACATTCGCTCTGATTAAGGGGACGTGGAATGGAAATGCTGGGCGACAGGCAGTATGAAGATCAAGCTGCGGAGGGCATCTCGCAGTCAGACTACAAATGGAGGCATATATCAAACATGACAGATATATAAGTTTTCCCCTCAGAGTTGGCTAAGCTTACATATCACTCCATACCACGTACAGCGAAGTTTTTGTTCTAGCGTGCCGCTCGTGCGGGTCAGAGACGGACCGATTCGGTCGACCTCCTTGCTTCTTTCTGAAGTCTATTCTGTGTTATTCATCTCCACCTTAAGTTGGGGCAACAGCTGGAGCGCAGGAGGCCTGGATTCCTCTCCCAGAGTCGTGGAGGCGTGTTAATCCCACACTTAACCAGGGAAACTGATTAAATTCATGTTGTATGATTATGACCAAAGCTTAAACTTGAACTGGATTTGAGCCATGGCTCATTTTAGATGATGTTAATGCAAGTGATTCTACAAAGAACGTCAGTTCTGGAAGTTCAGCTGTGAAAAGTTTGAGAGCAAAATCTCAAGTCTGTACCGACTCACTGGGAAACATTCATCCATCTTGATTTTTAGTGGAACATCAGGGCTTGAAATGAACTTCTGAATGAACACCGGTGCGCCCAACTTCAAAAACACAATACAATTTTAGGGGCACCACATTTAAAATGTTTATATATTATATAATGTTTAAATGTGTGTGTGTGTCATGTTCAAGTAAATCGATTATTCAATTGGCAGAATTAAAAAAAAGAAAAAAAAACAAAGGATTTTTGTGTTGTAAATATAATTTATTCTGAAGCATTTCTCACTAGTGTTCCATCAGCTCAATCATATTTAAATCTGCATATTTGTGATATTTCCCCCGAGGGCATTTTTTCCCTAATCTTATTAAATGCATGCTTCATCTTTCATTTTAAATTCTTAAATTTGATCAATAAATTCAATTAGAATAATAAGACACTATAGGGCTGTTGCCAAACAAATTAAATAATTTACACAGAAAAATTACTGCATTGAATAAAGCACACACACTCTGATTATTACAGTCCCTGACAAAGTCTTGTCGCTTATCTATTTTGTAGAAACAACTGCTATTAACCTGACTTTTAATAGCTCATATGAAAAGCTAAAACCCTCCCAAATGATGTTTAATGCACTGAAATAAATTAGTTTCACTGAAAAAATATTTATCATTTAATCAAGACAGAAAGGTCAAATTTCGGCAAGACAAAAGTTGTGTCACCTATACAGAAATTGAACAAGCACTGATTTACTGCAAATTCAAAAATATGCCAGCAAATTAAGTGCTGTGAGATCCAAATGTAATATCTTGTATGACTTCCATGAGCTTGAAGGACTGCATCCATGCGGTTTGGCAAGGATTCATACAATGTATTGATGAAGTCATCAGGAATAGCAAAGAAAGCAGTCTTGCATGCCTCCCAGAGTTCATCAATATTCTTTGGTTTCGTCTTCCATGCTTCCTCCTTCATCCTACCCCACATATGCTCAATGATGTTCATGTCTGGTGACTGGGCTGGCCAATCCTGGAGCATCTTGATCTTCTTCGCCTTGAGGAACTTTGATGTGGAGAAGGAAGTATGCGATGGAGCACCATCCTGCAGCAGAATTTGGCCTCTTTTATGGTTGGGAATATAAGAGGTAGCTAAGATCTCTTGCACACCCCCATACTGGATGTAACCCCAGACCATGATTTTTCCGCCATCAAACTTCACTGTTTTCTGGGTGAATCTCGGATCCATGCGGGCTCCAGTAGGTCTCCTGCAATATTTGCGGTGACTGTGGTGTAATTCAACAGAAGATTCATCTGAAAAATCCACCTTCTGACACTTTTCCAGCGTCCATCCTTTTAGCAGGCTGTGGGCCTTGGCAAATGCCACACGTTTTTCAATTGTCTTGTTTAGTGCTGGCTTCTGGGCACTGATTCGACCATGGAGGCCATTTCGAGACAGAATCCGACAAACTGTTCTGGTTGACACAGGGACTTCAGGTGACCAGGTCTCGTGGAGCTCTGCTGCAGTGGAAAATGGGCTGGCCTTGGATTTTCAGCCAACAAACGGTCCTCTCGAGCAGTTGTCTTGCGGGGTCTGCCTGACCTGGGCTTGTCAAAAACATCTCCAGTCTCTTCAAATCTTTGTTTTATCCTCTGTACTTGACGCTGAGACACATTGAAGCTGTCTGCCACATCAGCAGTGGATCTGGTCTTCAGCCTCTTGATAATCAAACTTTAGTCTCAGGGTGGATCTTAGGCATGTTTGCAGAGGTCTAGCTGCAGTTGATGTGAAGGTCTAGTGTACTGGGGTTCTTTTTATACACACCTGAGACCTAATCGATCCATTATTAGTCACAGGTAAAGCTCATATGACAAGGCAAAGCTTTACCAAGCTGTGAATATTAGAATACTTTTTGACAGTTTCATTTTGCACTAAAACATTATTACAAAAGCTGTTGGGATTAAAATGAGCAATTTCTTGTAAAAAAAAATCTTGATTAGAAATATATTTCAGCGGCACTTCAGGTCAATTTGTACACAAGCGACAAGACTTTTGTCAGGGACTGTACACACACAGGGATACGCAGCACGCACACACACACACACACTCTCTGATTATTACACAGGGACGCGCAGCAGCACACACACGCATGCACGCACGCACATTAAAAATAAAAGGATTCCTCTCTGGAGAAGCGTTCAGTCTCTTCTCATGTAAATAGTGAATCCACTCATGGTGCGAGCACAACTGGCTTTTAAAGGGAAAGGGAGATGAGACTCTGATTGGTTTATTGCACGTTACGCCCAAAACACACCCAGGCCAAGCACGCCAAGCGTTTTTTCCAAAAGCAAAAGTGGATTTGGACATGCCATAAGTGCACCTGCGCCATGAGCTTCAGACCATGTGCTCAGATCGGTAAAATAGGGCCCATTGAGTAATTTATTCAAATGATTTGTTCAAACGGCTGATTCATTCAAGAACGAGTCAATCTTTGACTCAAATGATTCGTTCAAAACGCTGATTCATTCAAGAACGAGTCAATCTTTGACTCAAACTATTCGTTCAAAATGCTGAATCATTCAGTAATGGAAACGCTGTTGGTGTGAGACGCGCTGTGGCTCTGTGGTGATCTTTGTTTGGAACTATTTTCACTGCTAAAACGGAACAAAAACAGTCAATATTGCGTCTCAAATGTAAGTGACTTGGTTTTAACCATTTATTGAACTGTTGTTTGAAATCAAGGTGACATTTTCAGTGGTTGCTTAACTGTATCACATGTTAAATTATAGTACGTACATTATTATCCACCATCAAATCGCCACTTCCACAACATCAGAATCAGTCTCGTGTTTTGGTGATTCCCTAGTTATTTTTGGTTATTGATGTTTTAATCAGGCACCTCAACAATTATTCACACTCGCACAAATGCTCCCACATTTTTTTTTGAGATCGCACAGATAAAATTTCGGGTGCATATGCGACCAAATGGAACTTGTTGAGATTCTTACCTGGGCGATGTTTTTGTTGAGCAAATAGACGCCGTATTCAAACTGGAAACGCTCTCCTCTGGGATAAAGGGGGAACCTGCAAACAAGAGCAGCATCATGAGAACGAGTTTCAGCACTCACCTCTGAACCATTACACATGGTTCCCATACTAAACACAACGCAAAGAAAAACTTTTACGAGGTCGTTATCAGTTCATAACTTTGCAAAGGACAAGCGCACACAAAACAAAGAAAAGCAGCAGGTCATCTGGATAAACAGCTAAGCAAAACTTTAAAGCCTGAAACTAATAACTGTATTTACAAACCAACATTCAGAGTCCAGATTCTCTTAGTGTTTAAGGGTATTCATGTCCTGTGAAGTTAACTGAGCAATGATGATGCTTCAGACTCTTCACAAACTTGGCCGGTTTCTGACGTAAGACATTTGTGCAGATGTTAAGAGATCGCCCGGAGCTCTGGAGGTCTGGTTCTGATCCGCTTCTCAAACGCATGTCTGAAACACAATCTATTATCCCTTAAAATCATCATTCTGGCTTGTTTCTTTCGGTCAGTTCTCATTTAAACCACAAGCGTAATCATGATTCAGAAATGGCCGAGCGGCACACAATATCAATGTCTACATCAGAGCCACGAATAATGAACTAACCAGTCAAGATGCACAACAGATGAACACGCTGGAGTATTAATGCAATTCTGAAGGGTGCACATTGAAGCGTTTACTGAGAATGTAAGGCTTTAGAAAAAGCTTGTATCATAAAAATAGTGCAATGCAATGGTGTACATATTCCAGAGATCACTGGATGCCTGTGATGTGGACAACACTCATTTTTATCCAATCAATGCATCCTATTGAAGCAATACATCAATATAAATATTGATAATTACTCAATAAAATATGAATAAGAGCTGAGTTTGCAAAGAAATGGAAGCGCATGGAAGGCACCAAAAAAGCAGTCTGTTTAGTTTGGTTTAATGCAAAAACATTAAATGTAAAATGAATAAAATAATAAAAATAAAATAATAAAATGTAATAAATTAAATTAAATAAAACAAAAGAAACAATAAACAAGACCTAAATCTGCATTGATTTGTTATTGTTTTAAAGTACACTTTAAAGAAATATTAAAACAAAAAATCTAAGATTAAATAAAATAAATAACTAAGGTTTTAAACTTTGGTTCAAAGTAAATAAATTAAAATAATAATAAAGATATGTTTTGATATTTGTTTTGTTTTAAAGTGCACTTAGATTTTAAGCTTTGGTTCAAAGTAAATTTGAAATTTTTAATTAAGTAAAAAATATACTTATATATTATATAAGTATAATAAAAGTATATATAAGTAATAAATATATAAATAAATAAATCTAAATTTCCATAGATTTTTATTAGTTTAAAAATAAAATAAAATAAAATACAATAAATGGAAAATGAAAACAAAGCAAGCAAGAGTAGCTGTGCAAACAGGAATATAGAAACATAACGTAAGTGCCACAAATGGTTTGGTTTTTAACGCTGATCGTTCTTCTGAATGTCAACAGGAGACTTTCAAGCTTTAATCTTACATGTTCATTATATTTATATTTACTGTGCTAGCAGTTAGCAGTGGAAGCAATGGACACGTCTCAAAAACAAGCAGACGTCATATTAGTTTAATTTGAAAAATACAGCCTGAAAAAACCCAGCTGGAAAGTCCCTCTGAAAAAACAGAAGCTCAACAAACAGACAGAAAGACAACCTGTGAATGTATCCCTCCTCAAACACCTGACACAACGGCGGCCCTCCTAATGTCAGAGTACGACACTCCTGCCCTGTTATTAAGAGACAGAGACAGAAAAGCCTCCAGCTTAAGCACCTGTGATCAACACAAACATGACCACTTTAACCACAAAGCTCCCGTGACAGCATTAAAACACACCTGAGGAATGCATTCACAAGAGTCTCGCGATTGTGACCGTACAGTCATTCATCTTTTATTTTCATAAAAACTGCTCGGTAGGAGAGGTCGTGGACTGTGGCTGGCCTGGGGTCGCAGACTTCAGCCTACGGGCGGCAGACAAGAGGTGTGAGTGATCCTCCGGAAGTTCCTCTGTAATCCGCGACGCCTTTTCTCAGTCGCACCTGGAACTCGTGCTTTTAATCGCGGAAGAGTGGAGACAGACCCAGCAATTCCCTCTACTTCCTGTCTTAACAATTCTGTCTCTCATACACACACACACACACTCACATACTTCCTGTCTGACCCGTAAGACCCAGGGGGGCATAATCTTGAAGCAGGTGCATACTTAAAACCCTCAACGGACTGAACACACACACACAGACACACACACAGACGCACAGGCACAGACGCACAGACACACAGACACACACACACACACACACACACACACACACACACACACACACACACACACACACACACACACACAGAGACACACAGAGACACACAGAGACACACACACAGACACACACACACAGACACACACAGACACACACAGACAGACACAGACAGACACAGACACACACACACACACACACACACACACACACACACACACAGACACACACACACACACACACAGACACACACACACACACACACACACACACAGACACACAGACACACACACACACAGACAGACACACACACAGACAGACAGACAGACAGACAGACACACACACACACACACACACACACACACACAGAGACACAGAGACACACACACACACACACACACACACACACACACACACACACACACACACACACACAGACAGACACACACACACAGACAGACACACAGACACACACACAGACAGACAGACAGACAGACAGACAGACACACACACACACACAGATAGACACACACACACACACAGATAGACACACACACAGACAGACAGACAGACAGACAGACACACACACACACACACACACACACACACACACACACACACAGACAGACAGACACACACACCCCCCAATATTCCATTCATGTCACTTTGAGTGTAAAAGAGCAGAACAAGGTACAGTGGTGCATCTAACTCACATAAAATTAATTAATTAATTAAAATGAAAACATTTGCATTGATTTTGATTATTTTTAAAGTACACTTAGGTTTTAAGCTTTGTAGATTAGAAATATTAAAAATAACAATAATAAAAAAATAAAATAGAAAACAGAAGCAGAAATAATGTAAAATACCAGTAAATAAAATATTTACAAACATTATAAACACATATTTTAGTTCCCCCAAGGATCCACAATAAATCCTTTAAATATACATTATTCAGAATAATTGAACATATTCAGGTGCGAGTCACACTACACTGGTTGCACTGTATTAGATTAGACAGAATTAGATTAGAATTAGATTCATTCATTACGTAAAGTGTTGCCATGTATGTTTCTGATTCACTGAAAAGATTCTTTCCCGAATCGGATTACACTGGCTGCACTGTTTGGTTCTGATTCACTAAAGAGAACTGAATCATAAGAGTCATTTGTTAGACTACACTGGTTGGACTGTATGTATTTGATTCACTAAAAAAATAATTGGTTCGTTAGAGTCATTTGTTTAGGAATCAGACTTCACTCGCTACGCTGCAAGTTTTTAATTCTCTAAAAAGGGCTGGCTCATGAGAGTCATTCGTTCTGGAATTGGACTACACTGGTCACGACGTACTATATTCCTTGCTTGTGCCGTGACTAAATAAGTGCAAGAAACTGTCAGAGTATTTTAGTACAGTATTTCATCAAGAACCGAAATCAAACATCATTTGGTTCCCAATCATATCCTCACAAGCCACATCTTACCACACTCCATAAAAAAAACAACGATAGTAACCCAGCCAAAAATCACTCACACACACGCAAGCATACGCAGGCGTGCACATACCGTCACCTTACAGTGATTAATGAGCACTCTCCGGTGTGTGTGTGTGTGTGTGTGAGATCATACTGCTGTGACTCTGGTTCACAGAGCACCAGGAATTTCTCAAGGGAATGTCCAGTCAAAAATATTATAACAGAGCAACAGGGGGCAGGAAGTGAGTGAGTGAGTGAGTGAGTGTGTGTGTGTGTGTGTGTGTGTGTATGTATGTATATGTGTGTGTGTGAGTGAGTGTGTGTGTGAGTGAGTGAGTGAGTGAGTGTGTGTGTGTGTGTGTGTGTGTGTGTGTGTGTGTGTGTGTGTGTGTGTGTGTGTGTGTGTGTGTGTGTGTGTGTGTGTGTGTGTGTGTGTGTGTGTGTGTGTGTGTGTGTGTGTGTGTGTGTGTGTGTGTGTGTATGTGTGTGTGTGTGTGTGTGTGTGTGTGTGTGTGTGTGTGTGAGTGTGTGTGTGTGTGTGTGTGTGTGTGTGTGTGTGTGTGTGTGTGAGTGAGTGAGTGAGTGAGTGTGTATGTGTGTGTGTGTGTGTGTGTGAGTGAGTGAGTGTGTGTGTGTGTGTGTGTGTGTGTGTGTGTGTGTGTGTGTGTGTGAGAGAGTGTGTGTGTGTGTGTGTGTGTGTGTGTGTGTGTGTGTGTGTGTGTGTGTGTGTGTGTGTGTGTGTGTGTGAGTGAGTGAGTGTGTGTGTGTGTGTGTGTGTGTGTGTGTGTGTGTGAGTGAGTGAGAGAGTGTGTGTGTGTGTGTGTGTGTGTGTGAGAGAGTGTGAGTGAGTGAGTGTGTGTGTGTGTGTGTGTGTGTGTGTGTGAGTGAGTGAGTGAGTGAGTGAGTGAGTGAGTGTGTGTGTGTGTGAGAGAGAGTGAGAGAGTGAGTGAGTGAGTGAGTGAGTGAGTGAGTGAGTGAGTGAGTGAGTGTGAGTGTGTGTGTGTGTGTGTGTGTGTGTGTGTGTGTGTGTGTGTGTGTGTGTGTGTGTGTGTGTGTGTGTGTGTGTGTGTGTGTGTGTGTGTGTGAAAAAGTGACATAGGACATAGGAAAGAGCGAGAAATGGAGTGGAAATGAGGAGTGTTTTTATCTCTGTTGGAAATGTGGAGGATTACAGTGAGAGCTGGAGAAATGTTCACTCTCACATGGCAGGATACCTCAGTCACACCCCACAAAATGTCACGCAAAACAAGGCACAGCACAAAAGCACGAGTTTAGCTGGATATCAGTTTTGGAAGAGACCCATATATCTCTCAGAAACGGACAAAACATGACACAGCTTGAACATGAAAGATAATTTAACTGACTTGTGTGTTACTATATAACCTGCCCATATAATAATCATAGCACATTGTCTTGATTTATAAGTCTAACTAGTTTTGAAAACATATTTTAAAATCTTAAATGATAAGTTATTTTAAAACATTACATAGTGAAGTGAATAACACTGATGATCTCGTCATCACGGCTCCTGTTAGTGGGTGGGATATATTAGGCAGCAAGTGAACATTTTGTCCTCAAAGTTGATGTGTTAGAAGCAGGAAAAATGGGCAAGCGTAAGGATTTGAGCGAGTTTGACAAGGGCCAAATTGTGATGGCGTGACGACTGGGTCAGAGCATCTCCAGAACTGCAGCTCTTGTGGGGTGTTCCTGGTCTGCAGTGGTCAGGATCTATCAAAAGTGCTCCAAGGAAGGAACAGTGGAGAACCGGACACAGGGTCATGGGCGGCCAAGGCTCATTGATGCACGTGGGGAGCGAAGGCTGGCCCGTGTGGTCCGATCAAACAGACGAGCTACTGGAGCTCAAACTGCTCAAGAAGTTAATGCTGGTTCTGATAGAAAGCTGTCAGAATACACAGAGCATCTCAGTTTGTTGCGTATAGGGGCGGCATAGCCGCTGACCAGTCAGGGTGCCCATGCTGACCCCTGTCCACCGCCGAAAGCACCAACAGTGGCACGTGAGCATCAGAACTGGACCACTCCTTCCTGGGCAATGGAAGAAGGTGGCCTGGTCTGATGAATCACGTGTTCTTTTACATCACGTGGATGGCCGGGTGCGTGTGCGTGGCTTCCCTGGGGAACACATGGCACCAGGATGCACTATGGGAAGAAGGCAAGCCGGCGGAGGCATTTTATTTAAATAAAACAAAACAAAAAAAATCTAAAGTAATGTTGTTTTAATGCCTTAGAAGTAATTGTTAGAAACTGCTAAAAGTATTCAAAATGTGGGAACAGTTTAATGATGTTTTAAAAATATAACAATTATACACAATTAAACATGTTTTGCTTAAAATCACAAACAATTTTAAAAGATTAAATAATTTAATTTAATGTTTGTGACGGGACAAAACATATGCAAGAACACTGAATAATACATATTAAAAAAATACTTTACCATGAAATAAAAGGAGTGGCACCCTACACCCAAGGCCCCATCTCTTCCTCTAAATGACCTCTGAACCCCTAGAAGCAGCCAGTGGCTTGCAAAAAAAATTATGCCAACTGGTCCTGGAGTGATTTAAAGTCAATGTGCGAAGTCAGTTATCATCAAATCAAGTTACTGCAAATATTTTTCATCAATATATCTTATGTTTAAGCATAACAAACATATTTGTGTGACATATTTTGCTTCATTAAAAGTGTGCTTGTGCGGTCTTGTGAGTCTAAATACATTCAAGGCCACTGTAATTTAAACTACGGTTTGTTTATTCCTGCTTTGATCATCTTAAAATATGTCTGAAATGTTATTATGTAAACTAACATTCCATGCACACCAGCTACAGAAATGTTTGACTTATTAAATGGCATCTATGAGGAAGTTCAGATGCATATCAGTTGTGTTCCCTTCCAGTTCTCCGGCCCTGTTTCTGGTCTTAATTAAACAGCTGTGGGGGAAAATGCACCTTGTTCTCTTACACCAGCTCATAAAGAAACTAAGACGACAGAGCAAGTGACCCACAAATCCCTTTTGGACCTTTTCAAGACACACGCATACTTTAAAGAGAGCGGTTACAGCGTGGGCTATCGGCTGTGCCTGGCCCATTAAAACAGCATTGTGTGACAGATGCTCAGTGTAATCGTTTCTATGATATTGGGAGTTACAGCTATGGTAGATTTACACGGCAAGTGCTGCCATTAGCGGTGACAGTTTGAGGCAGGTGTTTGTTTAAAAGCAGCAGGGTTGATTTACGATCTGAAAGTGCATTAAAAACCACTGTAGTTATGGGGAATGTTCTCCCTTTCCCAGGTGAATTAAACGATAATGTGTGGCGAAGGATATGTTCCATATATGTGTGATCAGAAAAGCAGGAGATAGAAGCAACAAGTGTATGCATCGGAAAACGTGCATGCAAGCGTGTTGATACATAAATATGGGCTGTTCACAAATGGAGAGAGAGTATGCACCGGCACGAAACGGAGTTAGGATGACATGGTTATGTACATTTGGAGTATCAATTATGATATGTAAACAGGCAGGCGGAACACATGTGCCGTGGCTTGCGGCGAGTATACATTAGCGCAGGTCATTCAGAGAAGCTGGGAAGATTTTCAACAGTCCTGGACCGATCCGCTCCGACCACCCACCGAACAGCAGGCTGCTGCAGGATTCCCTCAACTCTCATCGGAGCCAGTCGCACGCCACACGGATGCAAAGACTGAAGATTTGTAATAAAGATCATGTCTAGTCTGGAAAACTGCAGCACGAGCACGGAAAATCTCCAAAGACCAAAGGAAGCCCTGAACGACAACCAAAAACGTGAAAGTTGTGTTGGTCAATTAAAATACCAATAAAAAGAAAGAAATTGAAGAACTATTATATGTTTGTGCTGTCAAGCTTGCATTTTCGCACATTTTTTCAGTAATTAACTGCGGTTAAAACTAGATTTTAATATTTTTATATTGTAATAATTTCAGTTACTCTACAAATGAATGTAAAAACAACTTAAAGACAATATATTTGTAAATGTATAATGCAATCAATTTCAACATTTATTAGGCTTTAAAAATAACAACTTTTAATTTAAGTGATCTTAAACTTCACATAAACCCGTTATAATAAATGTCATATTTATCTGTGGCCTTCATATATAATCAAAATACAGAAATTGAATAAAGTTATCAAACAGTCTGCACTGCACACTGTGTGTGTGTGTGTGTGTGTGTGTGTGTGTGTGTGTGTGTGTGTGTGTGTGTGTGTGTGTGTGTGTGTGTGTGTGTGTGTGTGTGTGTGTGTGTGTGTGTGTGTGTGTGTGTGTGTCAGTGACATTCACAGTGCACAGTTTCTCTTCTGTCTTGTTGCACTTAAATTTAAAAGCATTTTCATTAATAAGAGTATATTTCATTTGATAAAGCTAAGCTTTATTAAGCTATTAAAAGCCCTTTTTTTCCCCATCTGACCACAGAACCAGATCCCGTCTGAAGTTCCAGTAGTGTCAGTTACTTTTCAAACATTGTGTGGTCAAATAAAGAAAATATATATATATATATATATATATATATTTTTTATTTTTTATTACTAGATACTTAGATTAATGAGAAATTGAACAGGTGTTCCTAATAATCCTTTAGGTGAGTGAGTATACACACACTCATTCACCTAAAGAATTATTAGGAACACCTGTTCAATTTCTCATTAATGCAATTATCTAATCAACCAATCACATGGCAGTTGCTTCAATGCATTTAGGGGTGTGGTCCTGGTCAAGACAATCTCCTGAACTCCAAACTGAATGTCAGAATGGGAAAGAAAGGTGATTTAAGCAATTTTGAGCGTGGCGTGGTTGTTGGTGCCAGACGGGCCGGTCTGAGTATTTCACAATCTGCTCAGTTACTGGGATTTTCACGCACAACCATTTCTAGGGTTTACAAAGAATGGTGTGAAAAGGAAAAACATCCAGTATGCGGCAGTCCTGTGGGCTAAAAATGCCTTGTTGATGCTAGAGGTCAGAGGAGAATGGGCCGACTGATTCAAGCTGATAGAAGAGCAACTTTGACTGAAATAACCACTCGTTACAACCGAGGTATGCAGCAAAGCATTTGTGAAGCCACAACACGCTCAACCTTGAGGCGGATGGGCTACAACAGCAGAAGACCCCACCGGGTACCACTCATCTCCACTACAAATAGGAAAAAGAGGCTACAATTTGCATGAGCTCACCAAAATTGGACAGTTGAAGACTGGAAAAATGTTGCCTGGTCTGATGAGTCTCGATTTCTGTTGAGACATTCAGATGGTAGAAACAGAATTTGGTGTAAACAGAATGAGAACATGGATCCATCATGCCTTGTTACCACTGTGCAGGCTGGTGGTGGTGGTGTAATGGTGTGGGGGATGTTTTCTTGGCACACTTTAGACCCCTTAGTGTCAACTGGGCATCGTTTAAATGCCACGGCCTACCTGAGCATTGTTTCTGACCATGTCCATCCCTTTATGACCACCATGTACCCATTCTCTGATGGCTACTTCCAGCAGGATAATGCACCATGTCACAAAGCTCGAATCATTTCAAATTGGTTTCTTGAACATGACAATGAGTTCACTGTACTAAAATGGCCCCCACAGTCACCAGATCTCAACCCAACAGAGCGTCTTTGGGATGTGGTGGAACGGGAGCTTCGTGCCCTGGATGTGCATCCCACAAATCTCCATCAACTGCAAGATGCTATCCTATCAATATGGGCCAACATTTCTAAAGAATGCTTTCAGCACCTTGTTGAATCAATGCCACGTAGAATTAAGGCAGTTCTGAAGGCGAAAGGGGGTCAAACACAGTATTAGTATGGTGTTCCTAATAATCCTTTAGGTGAGTATATATATATATATATATATATATATATATATATATATATATATATATATATATATATATATATATATATATATAGTATATATATGTCCTGGATATATATATATACATATACATATATAAAGACTTCAGAAGCAAGTCCGTCTGACATTTTTCTTTAAAATAAGCATTTTTGTCAGGCTCCTATGTATAGGTTTCTAAGTACCAGTACTTCTGAAAAGGCTGAGGCTGGGATTTAGTGGGTTTGAAGTGAAAGTACTGTATGAACGTATACTATATGCAGAGAGCATTCAATCAGTATCATCTCATTAATGAAGTGGCTTTTAGAGGCTTTTGTATCTGAACTCTTCATATATATATATATATATATATATATATATATATATATATATATATATATATATATATATATATATATATATATATATATATATATATATATATATATATATATATATATATATATATATATATATATATATATATATAGAAGACCTCTGCCAGACTGGAAAACTAACTAAGCTCAAGATAATCTTTTCAACAAACAAATATGTTGACAATTTTGAAAGGAAAAACTGAACAAACAAAAAGGGCTTTTTCAAATTAGAGGGATTTCCAAGCATCATAAACAAGGTAGTCCAACGCATACAAGTTTATTCTGGCTACTCAAAACATGGTTAAAAATGAAGACAATTTGGACCCGAACAGCTGAATGATTTAAAGAACAATGGAAACATGGCTCAATCCACGCCTCAAGAACGTTTAGAAGATCGAGGGATGGAAACGAGGAGAAGACAGCCAGAGGGATGATGTATTCAGCTGCCGGGTACAGCCTGGCTCCAGTCTTCTGTCTTTATGATGAGCGCTTTTATCAACTTTCAGCCCCATCAAACTGATTCTGGCAGACCCAGACCTCGTCCCTGAGGGCCAAATAAAAGACTGACGAGTCTTTCCACTGTCTTCAGATGATATCAGCCCTTGAAGAACTCATTATGTTATGAATCACACTGCTAAATCACCAAAGTCAATGGTTTCATTTTTTGATGCGTCTCAAGAAATGCATTCAGACAAGGAGGAACTGAGCTGTGATCCTTTCAAAGATGGAAATAAAATACAACCAGCCAACCCTAAAAAGGAAGTGCAGGCCATCTTAGCAGGCATCATCAAAAGATCCTTTAATAATTTTCCTTTCCTTTGAGCTCACGGTTCCTCATGGCCACCCTCTCTGGTCTGGGAGCGCAAGCTGGCAACTCCTCAACTCATGGAGCGATGTGTCAATCCCTGCTTCCATTTTTACGCTTGTCATAAAGTCCTTCTGAAAAAGTGGGCAGCGCCATCGCACAGTTCCCAATAAAAGCCAATATGAGAGGGGGGTTTGGGTTTAATGGGCCGATCTCTGGACTCCATCACCCAGAGTACATCTGGATCGCATCTCCCGGCCTCTCAGAGCTCTGCGGCAATCAGCCGTGCTGCAATGGGAAAGAAGTGAAGAAATGTGGGTGCAACGTGTTGTTAGAGTCCATTGCATTTCAAGAATGCATCCGGGGGGGCCAAAAGAAGCTTCCAAGATTGCAAGGAACGTTACGGTAAAAGAATTGTGCGTATTTTTAGTGCTACGTTAAGGAAAGAGGAGGGCCAAGGGATAGTAGATCATATTGGTACAGGTCTTGTTTTTCTCCAGTCCACATCATTTGGTCACAGATGAGGCATCCCAGGTGGAGAAGGAAGGAAGGAACCACAGGACTGCACTCCAAGACAGTCTCACTGGGAGACAATCGGGCTAATACGCAGAGAAAGAAAAGGGGAAAAAGCAATGGTCTGGGATGGTGGTAGCGTAATGGTCAGAGCTGCTAACCTTAAGTTTACACTCTCAATACCATGTAGAACTGACCTTGGATCCGGAAATGTATTGAGATCCCATTTCTGTCCGCCCAATTAGTCACTTTAGATCGGAATTTTGGCTAAATAACAAGTAAAAGTAAGGCTTTAATAAGAAGCAAAGAAGGTTGCATGTCGAAAATTACGGTTTTATGGCTGAACAGGGATTCGTCAGATTTCATTTACGAGACTGGCGGGTCGATATTACAGTGAATGTTCAGGTTTAATGGATGAGCCCTGCACAATTTAAGAACCTGTAAAATCAAATAAACATGGAAATGACTCAGAATGTGACTTTGGAATGTGTCCTGACGCTAAAAGTTACACAATTACAGCTAAAGAGACATCAAGTGCTATATAACCATATACTGATGAAAATAAATGACATGAAAATACTGGCTCTGTTCCAAAACCTAGTGAGCTGCCTCTCCGTCTACTACATAGGAAGCATCATAGCCAGGAACCTTAAAGGGGTCCTATAATGTCCCTTTTTACAAGATAAAGTTAAGATAAAATAAGTCTCTGATGTGCACAGAGTGTGTATGTGAATTTAACTCAAAATACCCCGAGGTCAAGCAAAAACATGCCGTTTTTGTGCATTTCCCTTTAAATGCAAATGAACTGCTGCTCCCGTCCCCTTTCAAGAAGAGGCAGGAGCTTCAAGAGCTCGTGTTAGCAGCTCTGATTACCTCACGCAGACACACACTGTCAGAAACTGTTCAGCCTTTTATGATCAAACCGGAGTCGGACAATGATGGAGAGACTCAAGAAGAAAAGACAACATGTAGAATGAGACAGGACGTTTCTGAACGGATAGATGATGAATTTAAGAGTTAACTAACTTCAAGTCATTGATTAGCATATTCTGTCATGATAATCTATAAATCGCTGGTGTGGGAACTGTTGTTGATGCACAGAGTGATGTCACTAACCTATGAAGAAGCTTGTTGTAGTCCCTACCAGCCATTTGTTGTAGTCCTTAAAGAGATTTCTGTAAAAGAAAATATCTCCCTTTGCTTTGAACTTTGAGCGTCGTAACTTTGCAGATGTTGTTTAAGCTCAAACAGCAACAAAGTCAAATCATAATCAACCACCTCTTAAAGGCCATGTGTCCACCAAAGCGTTTTTAGCCAGCTGCAAACACCTAGCTTTGGGCGCTTGAGAGCTCAGCCTTTTTTCTTTTTTTTTTGTTGAGACTCTTTGCTTGTTATGATACGGAATATCCGCGGAAGTGTTACTAGCATCTCATTTCACAGATTGTTTGTTTCAGTATTGTTTCTATCTAAAAATGTCGAGACAATGTAAAGTATTTCCTCTGGCTCTTGTTTTAAATGATTTTGTTCCGTTATTATGCTTCTTGTTGTCGTCTGTTGATGTTGTACAAGCATAATGTGGCGATTGATCAGTGTTGTATTAGTCCCACCCCTCCTCCACTGTGATTGGATGGCAGGGTAAAAAGTGACAGTGATGAGTGCTGCGTTCTTCAACTCTCAACGACCAATAAAGCGCTAAAATAGGTGTTCAGTGGCTCATCACGATGTTGCCGTTTTAAGAACGTGACGCTCCCATTGAAAACAACTGGGAAAATATGCTAGCTTCAGGAAAAACGCTTTGGTGGACACACAGCCTAATGGAACCAACTCACGCACATGCCACACAAATTCACGACACTCGACACTCTGTAATTACTTTGGCGTTAACACAGAGTTTATCATGAAAGTTACCGTGAAATTAAAAAAAAGACAATTCTTGCTTTTTTTAATCGAATATTGCAGTGTTTATTAAAAATTATGTATTCGTGCACATCATTTTAAATGTTTCTGCCCTCGTAATCTTGAATCGAAATAACTTCCCCATTTGCCATGACATATCTTCTCTTCTCTGATGACGTGTTTACTGGCGCGAGGGAAGGACAACCTGTCACTCACATGACATCACAGCCATAGCAATGATCCAACAATACAATCAATTCCTGATGGACAAGTTTAACTCAAGTATATGTCACAATAGCTAAGAAAAGACTTCCATTCCATGCCACTTTCCACTTTTGAACCAACTAGAAACAAAGACTTTTACCTTTTTCTCTGGTTAGGACCACTGCTGTTTTCAAGTATTCTACCTTGATTCCATTATCTGTAAAGGATAAATGTGATGCTGCCATAAAGTTAGTCTAAAATTAGGAAGCATTATTTCACACAATATGGAACAAGCTTTGCGGTTGGAGCACATGAGACTCCCTCACATGTCTAGCTATTCAGCTCACTAGGGTTTGAAACAGAGCCAGTGTCATTTCAAAAAGTAACAGTATAGAAAAACAAGATGTCCAAATGCTTCACAGTTATGACACTGGGAATTTGGCCTGACAATTCTAGATCTCAATTTATGTACACAGTAGGCTGGAAATTCAAGAATGTTGATATCCACTGTAAAGCTCTGAAGATAACATTATCATTTCAGTAAGTGAACGCATAGAAACACAAGTCACATTCTCAATAACATCTCTCCAACATCTCATTTATTATGGGTCGGTTAAGCCTAGTCCTACAGAAACAGGTCAGCAGTGACTGGTTATGGAAAATTACACAATAATTCTTCACTTGAGTCCAGCTAACCAACTCCATGATTCATCAAAAGTCAAGTTCATCTGCCAAACGACTAGTGATTATCGCCACAATACTCGCACTTCACTCATCTTTATCCACAATCACTGTCCTGACAGCTTTATCATCAGAAGGGTGAATCTTGGCCAGGGATGGCCACATCATTTCGATCTGTGTATACACACGCTGGGCGATCGGATGAAGCCCTAAACAATGTGAGGGAGGTGAGGTCAGAGGTTACTCCAGCTTATGGGCCACCTCACTGACACCTAGGAGGAGGATGGATGAAGCTGATTGTGGGAACAGAAACGGTGCCATTATGCTCAACATCAAGAAATGTGTTCTAGTGAACAAAAGGTTGTAGGTGTGAACCCTAACAACGAGTAAACTATGATTGTGCAGTGTTCATAATTGAACTGCGAAAGCCTTTTATGTTTTAATTCAACTTCTGAATTTGAATTGCAGTAGAAAACGGATGAAGAATTTATTTAGTTCTATATATCGTTCTTTCTGGCCATAAGGCCTATAATCCTTCAAACTTTAAAGCTTTTAAACTTTTCTCTCAAAACTTTCAAACAAGACAAACTTTGCTTTTCTAGTTAAAAATTATATATATATATTTTCTGGATGGATGGATGGATGGATGGAAAGAAGGACGGACGGACAGACAGACAGACGTTTTAAAGAAAGCAATACATACACTGAATCCCCTTTCATTATTCCGTCTTTCTAACATATTTCAAATTCATCTTCCGGTGATGTGATCAATACCTTTCAAACACACTATCATGAATTGAAAGGGAGCCAATTCTTCAGTTCTGAATTTTGCCCAGCTCTGTGTTGAGTGAATGTCTGTAATAAGTGTACTTGAAGTCGCTTTGGATAAAAGCATCTGTTAAATGACAACTTGCGTCTTAGAGCTCACAAATGACAGCTTGATTCGCTCTGTTTGGCTCTAGACCACAGGCTACAAAGAAATGTCATTCAATAAGTGCAGTTATGAGGACCGCCGGTGCTTCTTCCCAAACTGGAGGAGATTAATGGGCCTAGACTGCAGCTCAGAGAATACCCACTACACAAACCCAAACCCTGCCCTGACAGAGAGACAGACATATGAACACCAGACCCAACAGGCCAAGAGATAGATAGAGAAGATGATTTAAACAGCATTCGTCAAGCGCAAGGCTGACACAATGTTAAACAATGACACTTTGGGGCTGATTACGGCTCATATTACTGTAAGTTATGGTGTGTGGAGGTCACAGGATCACGGTAGGAGTGGGGATAATAGGATCTGGTGCAGGCCCGGCTCGTGCGGAGTTAATTATGCGGGCCACATAGGTCCCTCTGTTCTCCTTCTCCTTGTAACTCATACCTAAATGAGCTTTGGAGTCCGACTTCTGAAGGGTTAGACCTTCATCTTCTCAGCGGCACCTGATTCATCTGCAAACACACATACACGGGGCCGTTTAAACAGCTGAGCGGCTTCACCCCCTGCTCAGCTGCTGCTAATGGCCGTGTGCTGGACGCCCCTCACGCAAACAAGCGTACATTCACAAACACACATCCTAAGGGTCAGGAAGAGTGTGTCCTGATTGTTGTTTGACTTTCATAACAGCGCTGTCTCCAGGGAGTCGCTGCGACTGGCGGAGAGGGGAGGAGGGCGGACCAATGTACTGTCTGTGAACTTTGTTAAAGCTTGTACCTCAAAGATGGACTATTGTGTTACGTTCATGTGGCTGAAAATTGCAGAACATCTACAGATCTAGACATCAATGTTGAACACAACAAATCGCAAAGCTCTGTAGGGGATGTATGCGCTAGACATGACTGAAAACGGGAATTGTGCAAGGCCTAATCTGAGCCAGCCGCAGCGAGAGATGTGGTCATTTCTACTGCTGGAGGACTTGACAGATTAATCAGATGCTATTTTTGGCTCTTTTTAAATATTTGGTTGAGGTTGTAGTGACACTATTAGTTAAAAGGGACAGTTCACCCAGAAATAAAAATTCAGCAATCATTTACTCACCCTCATGTCGTTCCAAACCTGTATGAATGTCCATCTAACGTCATACAGGAAGTCATAAAGGTTTTCAACAATGCAAAAGTTACATAAATGATAACAGAATATTTGCTTTGGGTGAACTATTCCTTTAACAACATTTCTTAGTAGCTTAACAGTAGCACTTTATTTTAGTTGCACTTATTATAAAATTACGTGGTTTAAGATAACGCTCTAAATTAATTAAATACATTTTTAAAGGGGTCATGAACTGCATTGTTTTATTGTTTTATGTTTCCTGTGATGCACTTATAATGTTTGTACAATTTTTACATCAAAAATGGTCATAATTTAGAAATAAAAGGCATTTTTCCTACCCTGATTTGAACGCTCTGTTTGAAGGGGCGTGTCTGCTGTGAGACTTCAGTGTAAAGGCCACTGCTGTGATTGGCTGCTGTGAGACTTCAGTGTAAATGGCCACTGCTGTGATTGGCTGCTGTGAGACTTCAGTGTAAACACCCACTGCTGTGATTGGCTGCTGTGAGACTTCAGTGTAAATGCCCACTGCTGTGATTGGCTGCTGTGATTCTTCAGTGTAAATGCCCACTGCTGTGATTGGCTGCTGTGATTCTTCAGTGTAAATGCCCACTGCTGTGATTGGCTGCTGTGAGACTTCAGTGTAAACGCCCACTGCTGTGATTGGCTGCTGAGAGACTTCAGTGTAAACGGCCACTGCTGTGATTGGCTGCTGAGAGACTTCAGTGTAAACGGCCACTGCTGTGATTGGCTGCTGTGAGACTTCAGTGTAAATGCAACACTGCTGTGATTGGCAGCTGTGAGACTTCAGTGTAAACGCCCACTGCTGTGATTGGCTGCTGTGAGACTTCAGTGTAAATGCAACACTGCTGTGATTGGCTGCTGTGAGACTTCAGTGTAAATGCAACACTGCTGTGATTGGCTGCTGTGAGACTTCAGTGTAAATGCAACACTGCTGTGATTGGCTGCTGTGAGACTTCAGTGTAAACGCCCACTGCTGTGATTGGCTGCTGTGAGACTTCAGTGTAAACACCCACTGCTGTGATTGGCTGCTGTGAGACTTCAGTGTAAACGCCCACTGCTGTGATTGGCTGCTGTGAGACTTCAGTGTAAACGCCCACTGCTGTGATTGGCTGCTGTGAGACTTCAGTGTAAACGCCCACTGCTGTGATTGGCTGCTGTGAGACTTTGTGTAAATCTTCTGCAGAGGCGGTCTTTCACCATCTATTATAGGCTCATTCACAACGAGTCGTTCTCTGGGCTTGGGTACACTAAAAGCTGTTTTTGGACTAACAAGGAAGTTTTCAGGATGTTCTTATAGTATGATGACCTCTCATATGTCAAAAGCTCAAGGGAAATTTGATTTCTCACTTCATGACCCCTTTAAAAGAATTTACCCCTTGTTTGGGGATGGCAAGATTGTTTTAATGTTTGTAAAAAAAAAAAAAAAGTATCTTGTACTCAACAAAGCTGAATTTCAAAAATCAAAAGATGCAGTAAGCACAGTCATATTGTGAAATATTATTGCAATTTAAAAGTCATTTTTTCCTATTAATACATTTTAAAATGTAATTTTTACATTATTAATATCTTCACAGCCACATTTGATAAATTTAAAGCATCCTTGCTGAATAAAAGTGTTATTTCTTTAAATCTTACTGACCCCGAACTTTTGAAAGGTAGTGCATATTAATATTGTTCAATACATTTATTATATTACTAGATAGACATCTTTGGTGGTACATTGCATCTCACTGTTTATGTCAGTGTGTTGCGTCACTTGTTTTTCAAAAGTGTCCCAATCAGACCGCAAGGTTCCTGTAGCACTAACAATACAGCCTGGCGCTAATAATGACAACATCATGGGTTCGGTTTCCAGGGAGTGCATAAACTGATTAAAAGTATACCATGAATGCGCAATGGTAAGTTACATTGGATAAAAATGTCTGCCAAATGCCAGTATAGCAAATCAAAATGAAAAATTAAAGTTGAAAAATCAATCAGGTCATGCAATTATTGTGTTTCATGAGTCATTTCCGAGTGCTTGTGCTTGTGCAGCTTCAGTGTGAGTAGAAGAGGAGAAGAGCTGGCACGATCCAGGATTATTCTTTCTCCCGCCTCTCTCTCACCTCTCCATCTTCTTCCTCCTCATTTATAAGCTGTTGAAATCAGCCATTAATCCTACATCAAAAGCGGAGAAAGGCATCTCGAGCCGTCACTCAAAAGGGGGCCCATCTGATTATAACAATCCAATTTTATTGCGAGTTTCATTAAGGGGCTTTTCGCCATGTGCGGAATGCAGGAATGTGATACCTCTCTGGGCATGTGCACCACAGACATGTAATCAGCACACACTCGCTTCTTGGATCGCTCCTCCTTAGTTACGGCACCAAAACACAGAAAAACAATAATTTCAACAAGGTCGCCGGCGCTGTAATTGCAGTGCCCACACGTTCTGGCATTAAAATGTCAGGGTCTTCGGACTCCACAGGCCAAGCCTGGAGAGTATGCATCCGTCTCCATGGCAAACACAGCATAGCATGCACACAAAAAGCCAAATTACAAGTATCTTAACACGCAGTAGGGGCAACATCACACCCCGAGGACGCAATTTAACACGAAACTATGAAGATTAGGGGGACAAGACTGCATTCGTGGTGGTGGTGGTTTCAAAAGTTGCGTAAGAATCTCATTAGATGATGAAATGCTACTCGCCGCTAGAGTTATAAACATGGACGTAAGATGGGTATCAAAAGTAAAACTGTTCACAAGGAGTAGAATGAACCTTACAAGCATTAATGCAATCATATTTCTATCTCCAAATATCAACAATGCACCTAAGACTCATCATGTGTCGTCATGATGTAAGGCAGAGCCATGGCCTAGAGGTAAGGTCCAACACGTTGAGCTGTGGCGCTCATGCAGACAACACAAGTTTGAGTCTGGTTTGCAACAATTCAGGCTGAAACAACGCAATCACATTGATTATGAAACTACGTTGATTTGAATGGAATGCGCTGACACATTTCACAGATATATGCCTTTGAATTCGTGGCACTTTATTTTTTATGTAGGGGGGGAAAAAAAGTAGGTATTTTATGAGAAAATGTTTGAATAAAACGTTGAAAGATTAAAGGGGCCATAAACTGAGAAATCTGAGCTTTTGACACATGATAGGTCATCATACTTAAAATCAGGGTGGGGAAAATGCCTTTTTTTTTCTAAATTATGACCATTTTTGATGTAAAAATCATACTAACATTATAAGTGCACCCCAGGAAACATTATAAAACAATGCAGCTCATGACCCCTTTACATGGCAGAAGTTACGGTTATTATTTATTAGAAAATAATTGATGGATTAATTGACTAATCGTAAAAAAAATATATATGTAATTAATATCAATATATTAATTGATTATCAAAATAATTGTAAGTTGCAGCACTAAAAACTTCACCATCCCTTCCTGCCCTCTCTGGACCATAAATAAACGTGACAAAAAGTATTATAAAAATAATACTTTAAAAAAAAGTGTAAAGAATTTTTAAAAAGCTGTAAATCTATTTGATAAGTGCTGCAGTTCTGCCACTTTGACAGAATATGTCAATTAGCAAGATACACAAACATATTCTACACAAACTTAAGCATGAGACCCTCGTTCGAGGATGTTATTTATCTCCCATGCAACAAAGTGTAAATCTACAGAGAGGGAGGATGAGAGAAAAAGATGAAAGAACAGGACGGGCACATGAAAGCCAGAATCCTGTGGCGTTTGAGAAGCGTTTAATTCAACAAGGGCCTTAAACCACACATATTGAACCAGACAGGTGTACAAATTACACACATGCATTAACCGCAGGTGCAAAACGATGCAGAAATATTCCTCTGTGTTAAAGGAAGAACGTCTTTAGAGTGTAATGCATAAGATAAATCAAAGGGTTTGTTTTTGATGCTTAAAACGAAGGAAAAAAAAAAAGATTTACAGAGCTATGAAAAACGTACTCCAGCTAATCAGTGAGCAATGCAACACAAAGAAACACAGAAAAACATTCTTACTCTCTCTCCTTCTCTGTGAGTTTGTCGGTGATGGTGTCTTTGATGCTGGAACGGGAACCCTTGTGGATGACTGGATACCTGAGCGGAATCTGCAGGAAGCACGAGATCATCAGCACCAGGTGTGCCGTGTAACCCAGGGCCACTGCAATACTCCCATCATCCTTTGCTGCAATGGAAAACACAGACAAAATAGGTACATATGTTAGAAAAACTGTTTAAATAAAAGACAAATGCTCAAATAAGACAGTAAATGGGTGAATCTCAAAGTAAGCTCCCAGTCATATTTAACCACAATCAAAAATAAATATATAATATTAAAAAAATGAAGCCAATTTTAGGAACATTAAAGGGTTAGTTCACCCAAAAATGTAAACTTCCAAACCAGTAAGACCTTCGTTCATCTTCAGAACACAGATGAAGATATTTCTGATGAAATCCGAGAGCTCTCTGACCCCTCCATAGACAGCAATGTAATGAACACTTTCGTGGCCCAGAAAGGAAGTAAAGACATGGTTACAATAGCCCATGTGACTCCAGCGGTTCAGCCTTAATGTGATGAAGAGATGAGAATACTTTAGTGCGCAAAAACACACACAAATAACCACTTTATTCATCAATCTCTTCTGGTCTGTGTCAGTCTCTTACGCTGTTGACACAGTAAACACAGTGCAGAGCTTCCGGGTTCTACGTCAGAACGCCGGCTCACTATTGGCCGATGCTGTTCACATGTGCACAACGACACATGCGTGTGATGCTGACGCATGGGCCAGCCAATAACGAGCCGGTATTCTGACTTACACTGCAAAAAATGCTTGTTTCTAGTCCAAACATCTAAATTCTTAAAACAAGAAGCATTTACTAGACAAGCAAAAGTTTTTGTCTGAGCTTTTGCTTAAAATAAGTAAAATAATCTGCCAATGGGGTAATTTTCTTATTTTAAGCAAAAACTCACTTAATTTTGAGTTATTTTGAGTTGCAGTAGTACCCAGAAGCGCTGCACTGTTAAATAAAGATTTTGGTTTGTTTGTTTTTTGCGCACTAAAGTATTCTCATCTCTTCATCACATTAAGGCTGAACCGCTGGAGTCACATGGGCTATTGTAACCGTGTCTTTACTTCCTTTCTGGGCCATGAAAGTGTTCATTACATTGCTGTCTATGGAGGGGTCAGAGAGCTCTCGGATTTCATCAGAAATATCTTCATCTGTGTTCTGAAGGTCTGATGGGTTTGGACTGACATGAGGGAGAGGAATTAATGACAGAATTTTGCTTGAACTAACCCTTTAAGATTTTTTCCCACTCATAATCTCATTACTGTAATTTTATTAAAGATAAGAACTTAATAAATGTTTGTAATACCTCTGCATTACAAACATTTATTAAGTTCTTATCTTTAATAAAATATACAAAACATTAATTCACAACAACAAACAATTACAATACTGAATATTAAAACAAATTATATAATATTTTAACATTGGTGTCTAATAATATAGTGTCTAAAAAAGTATATAATGTCACAATGCAAAAATATTAGTTATCCAAAAAACATTACAACATTCCTTTCAGTTGAGGTCAAGAGTCGTTTTAAAGGATGAGTCACAACAACTGAAGTTAATTCACTCCAATCTGAAGTTGTAAATCAGAGGCCATTTGTTAAGTCGATGTGAGCTGATGAAGGCCATTCATTTTGTCTCCTTAGGGCCCTTGATTTATAGGGAGCCGCATAATAACCTATTACCATGTAAAACTCGAGTTCACCTCAGCGATGCCCTTTCCTGATGGGGTCAAAGGCAACACCAGAGGCTAAAAGCTACTCAGAAACAAGGATCGGCTTAATGTTAGTGTTCTGTCTTTAAATGTGTATAATCACACTCCAGCGTGTGCATTTCCTAAATAATTATATGCAATCTAAATCACTCTGATGGCCCATTACAGTCTGAGCAACCTTTTGGGGCATTTCTGGCAAATTCAAATAAAAAGCCCAAATGCCAAGCGAAAAATATTTAGTTGCCAAGCAACTGGAAGGACAACAGGTCATCTAGTAATTATGTGTTGTAAAAAGAGCTTTTTTTCTCCTGCTTTATCATAAACATACATATAAACTACATATCCCAGAACACCCCTGCAACTACACATGCTCATTGTACTCACTACATTTCAGCATACAGAATGTTGCCAGGCTAGAACATGCCACGTATTTGCAGATGAAAACAATGCGCTGTGGACACAGACCATATCACTTATGGGAAGCGGACTTATTTTGCATAAGAAATAAGTTGTATATGCATGTGAGCTGTCATTTTGTGCTTTCAAAATGCATGAATGAGAAAACTGTGCCAAGCAATAGCCACACATGTGAAGGGCTGCATATGCATGCGTGTGAATATGCATGTTGTTGCGTGCGCAGTTCAACCTGGCTTTCATTAACCTCTCTGTTCTTTTGAAGTCATGCCTCTCTTGCCTGAAAAAAAGCCAAACCTGATTCTCTGCGACACATACAGTGCTGCCTAAAGGACACATGGGAAATGAGATGAATAACTCTCCCCACCGCCAGCACAACAAAGGACATCACTTGTACCCATCACACACAATTCCTTCTACTTATTAAAAACCCCAAATGCCTAACTATAGGGAACCGGGAGATGAATGCACTAATAAAATCCTTTTCTCTCATATAATGTGAGGAGTCAGAAGGTCCGGCCGTGGTTCTTGCTGTGTGAATAACTGACTAGAGTGATCTCACTCTTAACCACACGTTGAAGGGTTCCATGGACACAGGGTTTTCATTGATCAGAACAGAGGAAGATGATTGATTGATGGCCTGGAGCCTGTGATCCACAGCCAGACTGAAGAAACACAGGAATCAAGAGAATTACAGCCAGTGAAGCAGAACTGACTGGGGATTCAAGAGCTCCTCACCAGATGAGTCTAGATTCGCTAGGGAGTAACAGTGGACCACAGTTAACAATCTGACATTAATATTTCCGACTTTTTTAAGACAGACAAGCACTATATTGCCAAAAGTTTTGGGACGCCTGCCTTTACATGCACATGAACTTTAATGACATCCCATTCTTAATCCGTAGGGTTTAATATGGAGTTGGCCCACCCTTTGCAGCTATAACAGCTTCAACTGTTCTGGGAAGGCTTTCCACAAGGTTTAGGAGTGTGTTTATCTATCGGGTTGAGGTCAGGACTCTGTGCAGGCCAGTCAAGTTCCTCCACACCAAACTCACTCATCCATGTCTTTATGGGCCGACGCTTTGTGCACTGGAGCGCAGTCATGTTGGGACAGGAAGGGACTGTCCCCAAACTGTTCCCACAAAGTTGGGAGCATGAAATTGTCCAAAATGTCTTGGTATGCTGAAGCATTAAGAGTTCCTTTCACTGGAACTAAGGGGCCAAGCCCAACCCCTGAAAAACAACCCCACACCATAATCTCCCCTCCACCAAACTTTACACTTGGCACAATGCAGTCAGGCACATCCTGTTCTCCTGGCAATCACCAAACCCAGACTCATCCATGGAGAAGCGAGAGAAGTGTGATTGGTCACTCTAGAGTCCAGTGGCAGCGTGCTTTACACCACTGCATCCCACGCTTTGTGTGATTGGTCACTCCAGAGAATGTAAGTTGGTAATGTTGGTGATGTAAGGCTTGAATGAGCTGCTCGGCCATGGAAACCAATTCTATGAATCTCTCTCAGTCAAGAACAGAGAGGGATTTTCTGTTTGTCTTTTGTTCTTTGATGAACATTAATTACAGACAGCAGCAGGAATATTAGGCTGCTGTCACTTTAAGAGTTTATGCACGGACCAAATATACTGTTACACAACATGCGTTGTCTTTCTCAACTATTTTAATGTTCCAAAACTGACTGTGTTTAACTGAATACTCGCCAAGATGTGCATTTTGACATTTTGTATGTATTTGACCGTTTAAGCGCATTTTGGTGCTTGTGACTCTCAAACTGTTTGAGAAGTGTCTTGTGCACTACTCTAATATAGATCAGTGGTGCGCATGCTTTTGGTGTGGCGCAAAACCAGCAGGAATGAGTAAAATGATGCGCAATACTAGCACTATTTAATCAGAGCGAGTGAGTAAGAGGAGGCGGGTGTGTGTCACTTCGCTGTCAGAAAGAAGAGAGAGTGAACGCACAGCTGACGTTATTGCCTTTGCCGCTGGCTACCAAACAGACCGGGTCAGAATTGTAAAGACGTGAGACTGTCGGTCAGTGCAAACCCCTGAAATTCATGAAAAGTTTCTTGATATTCCCTCAAAAGCCACTGAAATTACTGATATGAGCTATTTTGAACAGTATGTTAATTGACCAAGAGGGCATGATCGTAATTTCAAAATGGCCAAATATCAACTGATTAATCCACTCGGCTCAGTTCCCTCTTCCTGTGTAATGATGTGTTCACACTCGGCATGTTTGGCTGGAAAACAAACTCTGGTGCGACTGACTGTTAGTGTGGTTCATTCAAATAAATCTGATCACTGCCATCAGAACCCTGGTGTGCACCAAAATAAGCCGACCGAGACCGACTTCTGATGCGGTTCGACCGAAATATGAGCTCAACATAGACCAAAGACATCTAAACGAACCAAAAACAGAACGTGATGTCACAAGATAAGATCTCTACAAAGGACAGAAAGCTCATGCATAACTATTTTTACCCATCATTACAATTTGGAAATGGCGTCTCCATGAAGCATATCTTCAGTTGTGTGTGTGATGGAGGAATTCCTGGCACTGTTTTGACTCCTTTACACATTTTATGAGCTCAAAATACCATCACATGTAGGCTACACACACACAACGAGCGCATTTAGGCCAGCACACAGCAATGTTTTGGATGTTCAGTTGAAGAAATTGCGTCATAAAAGCCGTTTATTGGGGGGATTTGTATCTTTAGGTTTGGTGTTGTAAGAAAAATAGACTAAATGTATCATTCTCTTTTTTTGTCCAGACCAAAGAACACACCCCTAAGTCTATGAACATTTTGAGCTTATTTTATCGTGGAACCAAGTGCAAACGCTTAGTCTGAACGCTTGGAAATATAAAACCAACACTTCATTCATGTCCACAGCACAACACTTTACTGAAGTTTCCTGGATGTTAGTGATTTAATAACATTACTCACTCACTCAACAGAAAATGTGAGCTTTGTTGAGCTGTTTGTAGATTTTTGGACTGACTCAAGGGAGAGCGTACACTTTCGTTAAAAAACTAAAAATATTGCCCAATGAATTGGTTAGTTAGCCCAATTCAAATGTGTCTCTGGTATATTTATTTGCCAAATCAAAACTTACCTTGAAAGTCTTCAGAATTGGGCAGTTTAACGCCACAAATGACATAATCGTTCTGACTGTTCTGCAAACAGAAAAAGAAAAGCAGTCGTGAGCACAGCATTCTGGAACAGCATGAGCAGCCGATAAATCAAATCCTTCATACGCCGACTGAAAAGGCTTGGCAGAGGAGAGTTTGGTCTGAATGTGGTTTTCTGCTCATTTTCAGTGGCTTCATTTTGTAAACTGATGTGACTGGCAGCGGGACTCTGTGGGCACCAGGCACTGAACAGTAGTTCTAGGTCATCCTGAAATGGTGAGAAACCAAAACTCGTTTAAAGCCAGTAACTCCAGAGTCCGCAAAGACCCCGACCTCTAATATTCCCAGCATGCCACGAGCTCCAGCCATCAGCCCACAACATGAGAAAGACAGGAAGCTGCATTACGAGTGTTCTTGAGTGTGAGTGAGTGTGTGTGTGTGTGTGTGTTAAACACTCACCACATCAATGGGATAGATGTAGGAAAGCTCTGATATGAGCTGACGACAGCGGAAGGTGAGCTGGGCGTTAGACTTCAGAAACAGCTCTCTGTTGAACAACAAACACACAACAACTCCATAAATCATTCACTCCGTATTAAGAGTAAACACACATATATTAAACAATAATAATAATAATAATAATAAATTATCAATCTTTATTTTTTATTTATTTATACATTATTATGTAACATTAATAATAATACTATTTATTTGTTTAGTTATATGATTATCTACATTGATATAATTTAATACATTATTATTCGTTTTAAATGTAATAAATAAATACAAATAAATTAGTGCTGTCAAACGATTAATATACAAATAAAAATAAAATGTGTACACATTAATACACGTGACGTAATATACAAGGAAACCTGTGTATTCATACATCCACTAAAAACAAACTAATTTGAAACCATTTAGTTAAAAGTAATTGAAAATAAAAATTGCTTTATCAAGTAAAATGAAATTCACACATTTGATTTTAGTGCCCAAAGGTTACTAAATGCTTTTTGGGGCCACTGTATAACCAGCAAAAGAAAGTTGCAAGACAGCAAATAACAGGGAGTCACAATGACATGGAGACGAAAGAGAAAGGGAACAAGAGGAGGAAAGAGAAGAAGAATTAATTGCCATGTTTATATTGGCTTCAGGAAGTTCACTTCACTAATGATGCTCTGAATCATCTCTGTAGTAATGGTAAGAGCCACTCAATTATCATAACTGCCAAATTACAATGAACTTCCTCCAACTCTGACCCCATCAGAACACATCTGTCACATAAGGGACACACCATTACCTCAGGACCAGGCGGAGGCTGGAGACCAACACCGGTCTAGGTGAGGTGCACCGGGATGACAAAAATGATTATTTCTCATGTTCAGATTTACGCTACTGGTTCTCTGACTTGAGGAGAAGATGAAGAGTAATGATAGAGGATAATGTGGGATGCATTTACAGTCATGAAAAGGAGGCAGGAAGGAAATAATGATGAGGTATGAAGGATATACCTTCCTTATTGGACTATAGCTCACATGTGGGTCCACCAGGCCTGCTCTACACCACCCAAAGTCCCAAAAAACATTTCTATCCAACCACTGTTAAACTGTGAACATAACTTGATTTGTCTTTACTGGAACTGGGTGTCCGATGTGCCAAAAAAGGCACGAGATGCAAATCAACGCCCAGAGACATCTGTCTGAATGTGTAAGGCTGTAGTGGAGGTACTTTAAGGGGGATGAATTAAAATTCGGGATGCACCGATATGACAATTTTGACCGATCATTCTTTATATTTGAAAGCCGATAACCGTGATATTGGCGGATAAATCTAAATCCAAATGTTATATAATTTTTGAGAGCCTGATTACACAAACAAAAGTCTCACCTTTGAAAGCCATGTCCCAAGCTCACAATCCTAGTGTTCTCATTATCATTTTATGTAGCCGATACGACAGCACATGTTGCACTGAACTCTGTTGTAAATCCAATTTTAAACCCATTAAAACCCATCATGGGGAACAGTGCACATCTGAACAAAAGTGCATATTAAAGTGCCCCTATTATGGCAGTGTGTAATATCGCTGTTTGTGAATGGAAATGTTCGAAAGTTGAAAGTGCACGATAAATAAAGTTACTGTCTCCTAAAAGAAAGAATCGACTCCGAAGCGGCTAAACGAGTCGTTTGTAATTCGACTCCGGTTCTACATCACTAGAAAATACATCCGCATAATGCCCGCCTATATTATACGTCGTCCACCCATGAACTTGACCCGTCCTCAAACGTCATTTTACTGATGACTGCTTCTCAAATCTCAGATTCACAAACGCTTGCTCTTGAAAGATGGGTCAGTGCCAGTTTATCTGCACCAGCTCCTCAGAACCATAACCTGTATGAATAATTATTGATGTATATATTTTCTACCAAGTGTTCAAAATATGTGTTTGATATTGTGTAAGTTTCCGGCTAACTCGTGTTATGACTGTCTTACTGAAATACTTCTGCTCATCAGCCGTGGCCACTATTACCTAAAACTGTGTGTATTAATGCAGATCGTCTGTCGTTCTTACTACTGTGAGTGAAGATAAAGGATGGAGCAAGATGTGTTTATGTTCCATCAGTCATTCACGTTAGCGCTGGGCTAACGTATGCGCTGTTATTGATACAGTTCCCGCATGTGCGCTGCAGTAAATCAGAAACACACACATGGGTTAGTTGATGGACACACACTTGTTAACACTGATGGTGAGGAATTACAGCTGCAACATCTTATAATGAACCTCAGAATGAGTAGCGCATCACTGAGAAACGTCCTGCTCGAGTCGTCCTTGTGATGGAGGTTCGGATTGAATAACTAGTTCTTCAATGTTTCATCATCGGACTCGCGCTCGGATTGATACGGTCAAATCATCGTCATCGTTACTGTCTTTATACAGTGTGTGCAATCGCTGAGCTTTAGGAAGCCTCCGGAGCTGAAGTTCAGTTATGGTAATGAGCTGTACGCGGTAGACCAATCACAACACACTGGGCTGTCTGGCCAATCAGAGCAGAGTAGCTCATGGAAAGGAGGGATTTAGAGAGACTGATTCATCCGTCGAGTCGTTTGAGAATCATTGAACAATGTGGTGATGTGCAATGTGTATTATGAGAAATTAAAGTGTTTTTTGACCTTTGATGCATGTAAACCTGTTGTAGGAGATGCAAAAACACAATCAGGTGCCCCACAAACAGGGGCACTTTAATATAGTGCCATTATTCAGCAGAAGCCAGTACAGTTCAATAATCGTGTAAAGTTCAATAATAAAAAGCATTAAATTCAGCTATAAGTCAGCTCAATGTTGATTCAATTCAACTGATTGAGCTATAAAGCAGCTCTGAAGAAAACGATGGTTCTCATCCAATAGCGTCAGTGCAGTCAAATCAATAACATTACTGAATATTAAGTGTCTTATAAACGCCAACTAAGCAAGCCAGAGGAACCAGGCGCAAATGAACAAACATGTTATTTATGAATATACAAATAATATATAAACTGGATTAAATGATTTAACTGGATTATATAATTTCATGATCCCGTTTCCCCTCTATTGAATGTTGCAAAAATACAAAAATAATAGCAATGGGCCTGACAACTGTGCTTCAAACAGGCTGATGAACACCACCAGGCATGCCAATGCATTATTTCAGAGGTCAGCCCAACGTGCGTGACCCTTTGGGTCGTGTCAAACCCATTAGGGTTGGCACAACATAATCTGTTTATTGTCACACGATGCAATTTGAGTGGGTGAGAAAACAAACACATCCAGCATGGCCGTATAATCTCCCAAAGTGCTCGGAAAAACCGTCAGAATGAAGCGGCGCCCCGTTCTGCGGCCCATCACGGTAATGTCTGACAGATGTGAGACCACTGGACAGGGTAGAGAACGAGGGATGAAAAGGAGAAAAGCGAGGGACGGATAATTGCAGGTTGACAATCACTCACCTTTTGGCAGTGCATTCCTTCTGCAGCTCCGTCAAAGACTTGCGCTCAGACTCCAGACCCTGGTGCTTGGTAGACGACGCCTCCTCTGAGGAGAACAACAGACAGGTGGAGGGAATAAAAGAAGGGAACGAGAGAATGAACAGGTAGTGTCGTGTGTGTTTGTACAGGTGGGTAGGAGTGTCTGATTTTAATGGCAGTCTATTAAACAGAGTCTTTCATCATTATAAAAACATTTCCTCTACAGGCAACATAAAACTAATTGACATTCAAAAAATGCTTGTAGGGGTTTTTTACATAAATATAACTGCTCAGAATTATAATAAAAAGACGAGACCATATAATCAAAAACACTCCCAACATGAAATTTGGATAACGATTCCCGGGAGCAGGATAAGACACGCTTAGATTACAAAACGTCTGACAGGTTTTAATGATGAAATCCTGAAATCTCATGATCTGAAATACTCGCCAACTGTGAGCACTTTGACCCTGTGAACTTTAGTCAAATATCATATTAGTGCGGTCAATCGATTAAATCGATTTAATACAGTATATTTTAAATATTGGTTGTAATGGCATCTTTTTATGAATGAAAGCCAGTATCACTGATACTGATACTAGGGGTGGAACGGGTCAAATTACTCACGGTTCAGTTTGTATCACGGTTTCGATACGGGAAATTAGGACATTTGTAAAATAAAAATAAACAAAATAAGAACAACTAATCAAACTACAAGCAACAGCACAAATACATACAACAGAGCAACGATGCATATAAAATAAACCCTGCTTTTCAGGTTTTCCAGGTACAGAAACTGAATAAAGTAATCAAACATAAAATAACACTGCATATTATAATCTTCACTGCATAAATTAAATAAAGTTTAATCACTATTGAAGTTACAAAGGCTATTCAGTCAAGAGCAGTGAGTGATTTCTGTGACCAACATTAAAAACAGACAGCAGGAAAAGGCTTCTTTCCCTTTAAGACATAATGCACGGATCCAGTACATGCACATGCACATGAACACGTCTTTATCGACGGTTTACATTTTACTTAACACATAACCTACTATGTGTTCGCTAGGATTACTCACCAAGAAGAGCATGTTGACATGTTTGTGTGAATTTGTCTGTTCAAGCTAGGGCCATACGGAGCATTCAAGCTAGGGTCATAGGGCCATACGTCCGGATTTTAGACGGACAGTCCGGATTTTAATCCCCTTGTCCGTCGCAGTCCTCCTTTTTGGAGTTGCACTGCATTGGCCTGCTCTAGAATCTTTATTGGGATGCAGCAGCATAGTGTCTAATGCTAAGATCTCTGGTCAAACAAATGATTGGCTGAAAGCGGTGTCAAATGAATATCTGATATATCATTGGTTTAAAACGTAAACAAGCCTCCACGTGCTGGCCACGTCATATCATAACGTTAACATGCCGAAACGTCAGACCTCGTTTAATCCAGAATGGACAAAAGAGCATGAATTTATATCAAAAAGCAGTAGAGACGCTTTTCATGGATTTTGCACACTGTGTCGCTGTGAAATGTTCTGTGAAATAATGCACTGTGCCAGATTATTGGTTTATGCATTTCTTTTATTCCCAGAAGTCCAGAAATGTTATGTTTTCTGGCACTGTGCACTTTGCAAGGTTCATCTCAGTGGTCAGATTTTGAAACAGACATCACAATGTCTTGAATAAAAACAAATACTGTGAACAAACACTTTTTTGCCTCTTCTGTTACACACAGGTCTAAATCAGGATATATCGTAGAGTGTCTGGCAATGAATAGAGTAGGCTATTGCAGAATCACTGTATCATGGTACCATCGATATGATGGACAAAATTGTATTGTAGTTGCGAGTACACCAGAGTCCTATGCAATTATTCTTGCCTCACTAAATGCCGCAAAGTGTCCTCCTTTTTGGTGTTATGGAAATGGCCACCCTACGCCACAGCGCAAGACTTGAAAGAGAACTCAATATCTGCACGCTATCGGTGCGCTTCAGATGAGCGCGCACACACATATTCTCTCAGCGTGCGCGAGTTCTCTTTCGCGTCTTGCTCTTGAATGTTTAGATTGGCAAGGCTTAAATGAGTTGAGTTTAAACACAATGTGTGCTGTTCAGGTCTCACCTGCGCTCGTGCACTATCAACACCCGGTGATGACGTTCGAGCATACGGCGCTCGCACACAACACTGTTTTGGCCACGCTTTTTGATCACCACTGAAAATATTCTGTACATAAGTAGTATTTACCTGGATTTTTCCATTTCATCTCAACCATGGTATATTAAGTATAGAAAATTTGGATAAAACATTATTGGGAGCAAAATTGTTGGCTGTGGTGGAAATGATTCCATAACTGAGGTAAATTTTGAAAAACAAAATATGCAAATTTTTCAAAAAAAAATTTGAAACGTTACATTTAAAATGCATATTTTCATTAATTTCATTTTCCATATTTTAAGATTGGCATAAAAGTTAAAACTAAATAATGTGAGCTGCAGGAAAAGAATCATCTATTAGTTCTAATAAACATAAAAGTGCCCGAAGTTCAACACACCCTGCAACAGAGCTCCAAAAAAATAATGCATATTAAAACCCCTACATTTCAAATGTGCAAAATAATATTGTGGCTCTGTGCAGAACTCCAGTATGTTTGTGTACATTCAAAGGAAACAGAACAGTAAATCTCCATCTGATTTCTGGAGAGATACACACTGCCCAGATTGACTGGATCTAAGGGTTTTGCTGATGGTGTTCAAAAGACATTTTCCAATCCAGCCTGCATGACCACACCACCACCATGTCATCAAAGCATCAGCGAGGAATGTGTGTGTGTGTGTGTGTGTGTGTGTGTGTGTGTGTGTGTGTGTGTGTGTGTGTGTGTGTGTGTGTGTGTGTGTGTGTGTGGAATGCATGTGTCAGCCCCACTTCTATGCAATACTGTTGTGGTCCATTATTTCAGACACAATATCCACAGAAGAGGGAAAACAGAGCACGAGACAGAAAGCAAGAGCGATCATTGAGTGAGAAAATTCTTTCTATACATGGATCAAACGTGAAAGTGGTGTGACTCAGGTCCAATAAGACCAAATCATATACAGTACATGCATGCATATACTGTATATGAAAATACATACACTAGCATTCATAGGGTTTCTGGTAAATTTAAGACCTTTGTAAGGCCAATTAAAGAAAATTTAAGGAATAAATTGAAGGGAACATAACACGTCAATATGTTCTCTAAATGTAAATGTCTAGGAAGTGCACAATGAGTGCACTTCAAAGTTTGAAAATATAATTTCCAACAGATCTCCATTACTTTCTAGTTCAAGTTAGAACAGCTCTGCTCCCAAACACTGGAAATAACTTTTGCTGAACCTTCGGCTCACACTGCAGAAAACTGATGCTGTTTTCAGCAGTTGGGTCTTGTTTTCCAGTGCAAATATCTAAAAGAGTCTTAAATCAAGACACATTTACTGGAGAAGCAAAATGACATAAGATAAGAAATCTTGTGAAAGTGATTTTATGATTAAAACAAGCACAAATATCTGCCAATGGGATGAGAAAAATCAGCGTAATTCAAATGCAAGTAATTTTCAAAGCCATTGACAGTTCTCTTTTTAAGCATAAAGTCACTAAATTTTTTCAATTTCTTGTTCAATGTAGGATCTTGATGGTTTTTATTTTTTTGCAGTGCATGCAATTTATTTTAGAAATTAATTTAGACCTTGATGAAATCCGTTTTATTATTTTTTTTGACTAAAATAAAATTTTATTTTTTTTATTGATGCCAAAGCATCACACTGCCCCCGCCGGCTCGCCTTCTTCCCATAGTGCATCCTGGTGCCATGTGTTCCCCAGGTAAGCCACGCACACGCACCCGGCCATCCACGTGATGGAAAAGAACACGTGATTCATCAGACCAGGCCACCTTCTTCCATTGCCCGCGGTCCAGTTCTGATGCTCACGCGCCACTGTTGGTGCTTTCGGCGGTGGACAGGGGTCAGCATGGGCACCCTGACTGGTCAGCGGCTATGCCGCCCCATACGCAACAAACTGAGATGCTCTGTGTATTCTGACACCTTTCTATCAGAACCAGCATTAACTTCTTGAGCAATTGAGCTTCAGTAGCTCGTCTGTTTGATCGGACCACACGGGCCAGCCTTCGCTCCCCACGTGCATCAATGAGCCTTGGCCGCCCATGACCCTGTGTCCGGTTCTCCACTGTTCCTTCCTTGGAGCACTTTTGATAGATCCTGACCACTGCAGACCAGGAACACCCCACAAGAGCTGCAGTTTTGGAGATGCTCTGACCCAGTCGTCTAGCCATCACAATTTGGCCCTTGTCAAACTTGCTCAAATCCTTACGCTTGCCCATTTTTCCTGCTTCTAACACATCAACTTTGAGGACAAAATGTTCACTTGCTGCCTAATATATCCCACCCACTAACAGGAGCCGTGATGAAGAGATCATCAGTGTTATTCACTTCACCTGTCAGTGGTCATAATGAACTGAACCCTAACCCTAACCCTTATGGAAGAGACCTGCATGAAGCTGCATGAAGATATATTTATTTTAAAAAATAAAATAAATAATAAATCTTTTTTGTTCCACAGAAGAAAGTCACAGTGGTTCAGAATGCCATAAGGGAGAGTAAACAATGACAATTTTAATTTTTGGGTGAACTATTCCTTTAAAGAGTTGATTCTTGTCTGTTCTTTTCCACTTCACTAACATAAAATGAGAAGATGAGGGAAGATGAGAGTGGAAAGAGAAAAAAAATCAAAGCAGACTGTCTGGTAAAAAAAAAGGCAAACCTCCTTTGTTCTGGCCCGCACTTGTAAAAACAGAGAGTGTCTGCTTTATAATACGCCTCACATTCTCTTTTCTTTTACAGCTCTGTGGGATCTCTCTGTCCTAAAGCAATGCTTGGCGGGACATCCTGAACCCTGGTGCTGTCTTTCTGAAGACATGGGAGGTGTGAATCAGGGAAATTGGAAGAGAGATCATTGTCGCTGGAGCAAAGCGGTCCCATATGCAAAGCCTTGAACCTCTCATTAGGATGAGACGGAGAGAAAGAGAGCCAGAGGCAGAGAAAAATACTGAAAGGTCTAAATGCTTTTGTTCTCTTTAAGCGATCCCCTATGACACGCTCTGCTTTAGTAATATCGCCTCTCTCGAGCATCAGAGTTGTCAGCACCAGGTTAAGGCCTCCTCGTTGCCACCCACACCTTTGCTAAAGACTACTGGCAGGAAGTCATCTGCGTTTGCTCGGGAGAAACAACAGCAGAGGTTAAAGGGATAGTTCACCCAGTAATATAAATCCTGTCATCATTTACGGACCCTCATTCCTGCTGTGGGACCTGTGAAGAAGACATTTTGAGGCATGCTTCAGCTGTTTGTTAACGGGGACCAAAACAACCCTGGACCATATAAGTGCGCTTTCAATACAAATTTGTGAATTTAACACTATGCACTTATGTCCCTTAATATCTGTAAGAAAAATGGAAGTGGATGCAATCTGAGCCTGAGCACATGGTCTGAAGCTCACGGCGCAGGTGCACTTATGGCGTGTTTGAATCCACTTTTGCTAGTTTAGCGACGGAAAAAACAGTCAACGTGTCCAGCGCATGGTCCAAAAGGGTCATCCCTAGTCTCTTAATGAGTCATGGGTGTTTTGGGTGTGACGTGCAATAAATCAATCAGAATCTCCCTTTCCCTTTAAAAGCCAGTTGTGCTCGCGCCATGAGCAGATTCACTTTTTACGCTTCTCCAGAGAGGAATCCTTTTATTATTAATATTTAAACGTGTGTGTGTATGCTGATAATCAGATTGTGCGTGTGTGTGCTGCTGTGTCCCTGTGTGTGATAATAATCAGTGTGTGTGTGTGTGTGTGTGTGTGTGTGCTGCTGCATCCCTGTGTGTAATAATCAGAGTGTGTGTGTGTGTTTGTGTGTCTGCTGATAATCAGATTGTGTGTGTGTGTGTGTGTGTGTGTGTGTGTGTGTGTGTGTGTGTGTGCTGTGTGTCCCTGTGTGTGATAATAATCAGAGTGTGTGTGCTGATAATCAGATTGTGTGTGTGTGTGTGTCTGTGTGTGTAATAATCAGAGTGTGTGTGTGTGTGCTGCTACATCCTGTGTGTGTAATAATCAGAGTGTGTGTGTGTGTGTGTGTGCTGATAATCAGATTGTGTGTGTGTGTGTGCTGTGTGTGTGTGTGTGTGTGTGTGTGTGTGTGTGTGTGTGTGTGTGTGTGTGTGTGTGTGCTGATAATCAGATTGTGTGTGTGTGTGTCCCTGTGTGTGTAATAATCAGAGTGTGTGTGTGTGTGCTGCTGCATCCCTGTGTGTGTAATAATCTGTGTGTGTGTGTGTGTGCTGATAATCAGATTGTGTGTGTGTGTGTGTGTGTCCCTGTGTGTGTAATAATCAGAGTGTGTGTGTGTGCTGCTACATCCCTGTGTGTGTAATAATCAGAGTGTGTGTGTGTGTGTGTGTGTGCTGATAATCAGATTGTGTGTGTGTGTGTGTGCTGTGTGTCCCTGTGTGTGATAATAATCAGAGTGAGTGTGTGTGTGTGTGTGTGTGTGTGTGTGTGTGTGTGTGTGTGCTGCTGCGTCCCTGTGTGTGATAATAATCAGAGTGTGTGTGTGTGTGTGTGTGTGTGCTGCTGCATCCCTGTGTGTGTAATAATCAGAGTGTGTGTGTGTGTGTGTGTGTGCTGCTGCATCCCTGTGTGTGTAATAATCAGAGTGTGTGTGTGTGTGTGTGTGTGTGTGTTGTGCACCACCTATAGGCTCATATTACTAACCCTTTAAATAACACACAGATACTGCACTATTGACTTTAGAGCAGGTTTGTGTTGGTCAATGGTCAGTGGTTTTCAGTTCCTCACAATAGCAACGCTCCAACAATGCTCCTGAACACACCTGGTGTTCAGACCAGACGCCCATGGGTGAACAGATGCACCAGTGCATTTGATATTTGTGACCCTGCAGCTCAACAGCAGCGCTGCGTCTCACAGGTATATCTGTGGCAATAGCCAACAATACATTGTATGGGTCAAAAGTATTGATTTTTCTTTCACATTCAAATCATTAGGATATTAAGATCATGTTCCATGAAGAATTTCCTAACGTAAATATTAAAAAAATATATATATATTAGCAGTAGTGATATGCATTGCTAAGCACTTCATTTGGACAACTTTAAAGGCGATTTTCTCAATACTTAGATTTTTGTTTTGCACCCTCAGATTTTCATATCTTAAACCACACATCAATGGAAAGCTTATTTATTCAGCTTTTAGATGATGTATAAATCTCACTTTCAAAAAAATCGACTCTTATGACTGGTTTTGTGGTCCAAGGTCACAAATAGGTGGATGGAAACAGCGATTGACTTTCATTGTAAGGAAAACTCAACAGTGACACAATATTTCACATGCTCCACAATCTTAGTAATGAAAATTACAGATGAAATTATTCAATGACAAGGCTTTTTATCATCATTTTTATCATCATTTTATCAATGATATTGAGACATCATGGCGTTACTGCCGTGAAAGCTGAGCCACAGGAAACATGGTGAAGCCAGCAGGTGTTTCGTGTTCTAATGACCAGTTAAAGTGTGTCCTCTCACTGTTTTTCTTCAGCACTTTACATTTTCCTCTTGGTTTGTGGAGTGCCTCCACATCTGACGTTTACAGGCCCACGGTCCAGAGCGCAACTACCGATCATAACAACGTCAAATCGCTTTTATGAGCATAATTTACAACATGTGCACGGACGTGACGAGAAATTAGAGCGAGGGAAACGGTGACCCTGCGAAGCTTTATTCTGTGCTTCAATGGAAACGAGGAAGCGCTCAGTGACCAGAACCGGCGGGGGAGAGCGAGAGCGCATGACTGCAGCTTTGTACATTAAACAGAGATGAGACGTGGTTACACTTAAGTCATTTTCTGCAATTTCTGGCAATCTCCCTTTGTAAGTGGGATAAACTACGGTAGTTTTGGAAGGAGGCTTTCATGCTGTTTCACAGAGTGCTGGCCCGGTTAGTATCACAGCAAACAAGCGCTGACTGACAATAGCTTAAAGGACCATTAGTGTTTCAGTGAAGTTTAGGTGTGGGGGATTTGTTAGCGGGAATGGGAAAGGCGGGAATTAACTGAGAGGGACATGACGTTTTATCATGACATGTTTTTCTCATATCTCTCCCAGAAGAGACGCTTTTTTCCCTCTCTTCTCTTCACTACTAATAATAACCCTTTGAACATCTTTAACTGAAGAGAAATCTAACATTAGAAAGTTAAAAGTGCATTAGATATAATTTCAAAATCATGTCCAGTAGTTTGCACAAATATACTTTCCTGTAGCTCAAACAATAAGAGCGTGGCGCTAGCAACACCAAGGTCATGGGTTCGATTCCCAGGGAAAAGCAAGAATGTATTTGTTTATAGCCTTCAATATCAATATTGTTTTTATGACATCATTGGGCAGGACGTGAAAAATAAAATTATTATTAAAATAAATACAGATTTTTTTTTTTTTACACCCAAATAGAAAAACCTAGAAAATACTGGGATCTATACCGTGTACAGCCTCATGCAGTGCAACACAACGTGCTGAAAGAAAGAAAGAAAGAAAGAAAGAAAGAAAGAAAGAAAGAAAGAAAGAAAGAAAGAAAGAAAGAAAGAAAGAAAGAAAGAAAGAAAGAAAGAAAGAAAGAAAGAAAGAAAGAAAGAAAGAAAGACCCATAAATCAATGAATGAATGGATGGAGGTGAAGCGGTGTGCCATCACCCTTTCCTCTCACTCCTTCGGCTCTTTAAAGAGCATGAATGTGAATGGGCCACTCCTTTGGGCTCCCGTCAGGACAGGCTCCTCTTGGCAGAGTCCGTTGGGCAGACGTCATCCATCTAGAACAGACCTTTCCCTGAACCCCAAATCCGCTGTTTGTTTCCACACATTAGGAGGTCATGAACACAATGCATTATGGGATGGCAAGTGCCAGGCCACTCAATCATGACGGTTGTGCAAGCGTGCGTATATGTATTCTTTATGAACCCACAGTATGCAGCCCAACCCTCTAGCCAAACACCAGCCGCCACATCAATCAAACTCACCTCGTCGCTCCTCCCGCCCATGCACAACATTTGGCAAATAAAAAGAGCAGGACTCAGAAATCAAACATGAATGGCAGGAGGCTGTGACGAATGGGGCAGTGAGGAACTTAAGCTTTGAATAAACTCTGAATGTTCAATGTCCGCCTGCACAGTCCGGATCTTTGATGGAAGCCGTGTAGAGTAACATAAGAGAATAATGAGACCACTAAATCACAACAAACAGGGCCGGTGGTGGTCTTGACAGGACTAAACTCCAGAAGTGCTCTTTTCCTACAAGAGGATTTGCTATTATAGCAGCTGAATTTAAAGGGCAAAATGTGACTAACAAACTGCTCAAATCAGGTATATCATGGTAAAATGGTCCAAATCAAAAAGTACGTCATTTCATTGGGCGGCACCACTCAAATGAAAATCTAAAGAATTTTAAAGGGTACATAACACATAATTCTGCCAATCTCATGTGCGTTTCAGATGATCAGTCACAGTTCTAATCGCATGGACGCGTGTCACAATGACCATTCCCAAACTGTAAATGTTTAGCTCACCCAAAAATGTAAATTCTGCATTTATTCACTCTCATGTTATTTTTGCACGTCTGTGTTTACTACAGTCCAAGTGTTGTGTCTCTTCAGAAGACTTGGATTTGTATTAGACCACTTGATTAGTTATTTTTACGATGCCTTTATGACTTTTTTTTTTTGATTTTTTAAAAGTTTTGGACTTTAAAATGGAGGGACAGAAATCTTTCAGGTTTCATAAAATATCTTAATTTGTGTTTGGAAGTTAAACGAAACGACATGAGAGTACATGACGACAGAATTTACATTTCTGGGTGAATTATACCTTATGAATACAGTAAGCTGAGTCTTGGATAAAACAACTCTATATCGCAAATCAACGATACATATGTCGCATTATTATATTGCAATATCTTGATTTAACGATGTATCATTTAGTGTTGTAATCAAGACCACCTAAACCAAGACCAAGTCGAGACCAAGACAAGACCAGCATTCATCTAAAAGATCCATATCTACTGTCTGAGAAATGTCTTATATAATATAAATAAATACAATTAGAATGGCGCTGAAATTCATGGCACAGAAGCTGCATCTGAATTGGTACAGTTACACCTGCATAAATAATGTTCAGATGAATTTAACGTTAAAACATTAACACGGAATCATTTATTCAACTGATTTGTTCAGAGCAGCCGATTCATTTAATAACAAAACATTGCCAAATTAGCATAGACACAGTTTAAAAATACTAATTTAATATTAACGTTTGTATAAATCTATATCATTTGCAATCACGCATATATTCATGAAAACAGCTCTCTTGCTCTTCTGATCGTGTTTAATTATATTCAATGTTATATATAAAAAATGAAATCTCAGAATTTTGTGGGCATTTATATTAATTTTGGGCATTTTTGAGACAATGCTGCGTTGATTTTGAACCCGGCAGCACAATAACAAAAGAAATCACATTACAAAGAAGTTATTGACTGCATTTTAAGCAGTAAGTTTTACATCAAATCACATTAATGATGTTAAATCAGACAATGCACCAGCAGTTTAGTGATATCCCAGCAGTTGTGGCTGAGATAAAATCCCGAGTCCTCTAAGTCTGAGACCAAGACAAGACCGAGGAGAAACGCAATTGAGACAAAAAGTACTACAACACTAGTATCATTACACCCCTACAGGACTAGTTTTATACATCAGGTGTTTTTTGGACGGAAGGAGCAGATATCAAGTAACAATCGAATGCATCGCTACACGTCAAATATGTTCTTAATGGCTGCAATTTTGTTGCTTCCTGCAACTTTTCCGCTTTAAGTGAGGACAGGAAAATGACTTGACGCTTGTTAGACGTGAAACAACTGCCTTGCTCAATTCAAGGCACGGACATATCTTTACATGAGAATGAGGACCGGCCGTTTTAGATCTCTATAGAGGAGCTCTATACGGTCCCCCAAAGAACTGGAACACGCATGAAGTTACATCAGTGAAAAACAAGATCAAGAGTTTCACAACACATTCAGTTCTGGAAGAGGATGTCGATCGCAGATGTGTTGGGATGTGATCCACAGAATCGAGGAAGAAAGAACATATTTTGAATACATATGGTGATGTTTTTTGGCCTAAGTGGGACCGATCTCTCATCAGATGAATAGTTTGGTGAATTCGGTTACCTTTCTTTACAAGCTGTGCTCTCTCTTTCTGCATCAAGTCCATTTCTCTCGCCAGCGCCTTCCTCTGTCTCTCCAACTCACACCTCAGAATCCCGATATGTAGCTGCATACACTCCCGCTCTTTCTTCTGCAGACAGAGACAACAATAAGGTGGATCCTTTTTGTGGATAAAAACTTCATCTTTTCTATTTTCCAAAACCTACTTCATTGGGTAACTCAGTTATTAAGAAAAGGACGTTTAACAACAGATTGGGCATTTTAATGGCCTGTTCTTAGGGATGCACCGGTATGAAACTTCTGACCGATACCGATAATTCTTTATATTTGAAAGCCGATAACCGATATATTGGCCGATAAATCTAAATTAAAATTTTGATATAATTTTTGAGAGCCTGATTACACAAACAAAAGTCTCACCTTTGAAAGCCATGTCCCAAGCTCACAATCCTAGTGTTCTCATTATCATTTTATGTAGCCGATACGACAGCACGTGTTGCACTGAACTCTATTTTCCTTTTTTGAAGCGATTTTAATAATATTTCAAGCAATTCAAAACCATCATGGTGAACAGTGCACATCTGAAGTGTCTCATCTGAAGGAAATAATACTAGAGCCCGACCGATAAAGGTTTTGGGGGCCGATACCAATACCGATATTAGGAAGTAAAAAAGTCACATATCGGCCGATATTCTTTATGTGTATATTATAGTACAGTACCAGTCAAAAGTCTGGACACACTTTCCTATTGGTGACTGGTCCTGTATATATAATAGAGTATATACATAATAGACATACATTGTACATAAACACAACAAGCAAAGCAAGCACAAGCCAAAAACATTCACATTAATGTAATAAAACAGCAAGATATGCTTTTTAAGTCGATTACAGCAGACATCAGTGCCAGATCTTCCCTCAGCTTCTCCAGCACAGATGAGTCCACAGCAGATCTATCTAATCTACATCTACAGCCTCGCGGCCTTCGGGACTGTCAGCGAGCCAAGCACACTAATGAGGAACAGTGATCTGACGAGGGTGAAAGTGGGATAGAGAGCAGATAGGAGAAGAAAGAGAGCGAAGGAGAAGAGATAAAAAGCAGGAAAGTTCACCATGTCTTTAAAGTGATTGGTGGTGGTGATCCCTATCATAACCAGAACTGCTGAGTTTAAATGTTTGATCGTCATGTCCTCCGTTGGAGACATATTCAGAATAAACAAAACATCATACATGCAATTAGAAAACTTACAGAATGGACATAGATGTGATGAACATGAGAAACATGAATCCACGCCACAGGGTGATGGGGATAATTGAGTCATAGCAATGAAATCTCTAGGATCTAACATCTCAGGATCTGGTGTTCTGGTGTCAATCAAAGAGATATAGAAGACCTTCAGATATTTTGAGCCCTTATACAGTGAGAAAAGACCAAGAGCTTGCGTGTTTACTATCAACGCCACTGGCACGACTTTTCACACACATAGCTAAACACTTCAAAAACACACACATGCACGCTACAAGATTTTTCCAGATTGATACCATAGATTGACTCTGATACTGATAAGTGGCTGATATTACATATTTCTATTAGTTTGTGTATAATAATCAAAATTAATAATAAATGAATTTAACCATCACAACATCATAAACTACGAATGACAAATTCTATACATGAAGTAAAAAAAGAAATTTAAGACTGCATTTAATATTAAATTAATAAATTTTTAAAGATATACTATATTGCCAAAAGTTTTGGGACGCCTGTCTTTACATGCACATGAACTTCAATGCCATCCCATTCTTAATCCGTAGGGTTTAATATGGAGTCGGCTCACCCTTTGCAGCTCTAACAGCTTCAGCTCTTCTGGGAAGGCTTTCCACAAGGTTCAGGAGTGTGTTTATGGGAATTTTTGACCATTCTTCTAGAAGCGCATTTGTGAGGTCAGGCACTGATGTTGGACGAGAAGGCCTGGCTCGCAGTCTCCGCTCTAATTCATCCCAAAGGTGTTCTATCGGGATGAGGTCAGGACTCTGTGCAGGCCAGTCAAGTTCCTCCACACCAAACTCGCTCATCCATGTCTTTATGGACCGACGCTTTGTGCACTGGTGCGCAGTCATGTTAGGACAGGAAGAGGCCGTCCCCAAACAGTTCCCACAAAGATGGGAGCATGAAATTGTCCAAAATGTCTTGGTATGCTGAAGCATTAAGAGTTCCTTTCACTGGAACTAAGGGGCCAAACCCAACCCCTGAAAAACAACTCCACCAAACTTTACACTTGGCACAATGTAGTCAGGCAACTCCCGTTCTCCTGGCAACCGCCAAACCCAGACTCGTCAAAGCAAAACACACATGGACTAAAAGCCACAAACCTTTAAGGCATGTACCTCAT